>VZSG01000090.1:830105-856235 GCA_013398315.1 Nothoprocta pentlandii | reverse complement strand
ACATGTCTGGATGCCTGAGAAGATGGACAGCTCAAAATCCCCTGCTGCTGCCCCATGTCGAGGCAAGGAGAATGGCCACAAAATCCAGTCAAGCTGCTCACTTCCTTTTCAGTAGATTTAACACTGAAACCTAGAGGGAAAAGACTCTTTCCTGCTTTTGGGGGAAGGAGATGATGGGCAGCAGTGGGCTGCTCTCACAGGAGGGCAAAATCGCAACCGCTTCACATTTGCATGATACAATTTTTGCCAGCCAGATTAGGATTTTCCTTGAGCTCGCACAAGGGTTGCTGAAGTGAGATCACCTTTAAGATCCATGCTTTGAAAGCCTCCCCCTGTGGTTAATGTTTACTTCAGAATTTCCTGACTGCACTTTGAGGAAGACGAGGTGACCCTTGCACGGACCTTCGCTAATGGGAACAGCGCACTGATTTTACTCACATGAAGTGCAATATATTGTTTATTTTAGCAGGTGGAACTATGTATTTGAATATACCAACAATAAAAGGGACATAAAGCTTGTTAAAGCTGTGATTAGACTACACAAATAAAGAAACAACAGTAGTGCTACAAAAATGCTTTAGTTGTATTTGTATGCCATCACCGATTGGTATGAGATAATTACAGTCTTACAAAATTTCAATTATATGTTGCCTGCTCATGTTTCTAACTCCTTTCCCTGGAGAAGTTTTGTCACTGGGTGCATTTTATGCTATTAGAGTGAGTTCTGGAATACAATCCTCTTAATGGTACCAAAAAGGCCTTACTACAAATGAAACTCTGTGTTTATCGAGGAATGAATGCAACTTGACAGAGAGCTTTGGGAGCAGATTTTATTTTCAGTGAAATTAGAAAAGAAATGGAAGTATTTTCTCTTTTTCATATTTCTTTTCTTTTTTCTTTTTTCTTTTTTCTTTTCTTTTCCTGCTAATGAAGCTTGAGGAAAAAGTGTGAAGACTTTTGATTACTGTTTTTATTAAGAGATCAAATTCTGCTTTCCATTACCACGCATGCAAATGCAGTGGCTACATCCTTGTTGTCTTCAATAAAACAAAGCGATTACCCTGTATTTACTCCAGAGTGAGAAGAGGATTTGGCTGCAGAGTCAAAGGATCCAATTCCACCCTGAGGCATAATTTGTCCTTTTTAAAAAGTGACCTAAATACAGCATAGATGCCACCAGGAGAACAGCAGGCTTCAAGGCAGAGATGCTGTTTCTGTGTGAGTGCCCCTGGCCTCTCTAATGAATCGCTGTGTATATGGGATATAGTGAGCCTGGCAGCTTGACTGTGCCTGAGTCTGCAAAGCCTGAGTGATTTACAGGTCTATTCTTCTAAATACTCTTAAATTCCCTCTATGGCTGGGCTTATCCTGAAATGTGGTGCGTCTCACAGGGGTGCAGAGCAGACCTAGTGCTCAGCATCTGAGGAGATGTGAACGTGTTCTCACACGACAAATTGTAAAGGAAAAGCACTCACACCTGCTCTAAGGGTTGGACAGTCCTCCTGGGATTTGCAGTCATCTTTTGGTCTGTTTAACATGCAGAGCTGGAGAGCAACATTTGAAACAATATTCAAGCAAAAAAAAAACAGTTATTTCATGACACTCTAATGCAGGGATTGAAGGAGTTACTCATTATATATTTAAAACTCTGGAATGCTTATCCTTGAGGTGGGCGGTGGTAAGAGTTCTACAGCAATGACCCTCAAGTCAGTTCAGACCCAAACATATGCAACAGTTCTTTCTTGAGCTCAGATGAAGGTTGTTTATCACAGTCCCCCTCCATCCAGTGTGTGTGTCTGAGGAGATATAATTATTTTGTAGATTTATTCTCGACACCATGAAATTCAGAAAGCTTGAATGTTTCTTTTGATTAGATGACAACTGTGAGGCTCCCTGTGAGCAGAGGCCATTAGGGGAGAGATGAATGAGGAACAGAGAATGAGGAGTTTGGAGCCAAGTGAGAATTGAGTGAGAACAGATTGGATCATCCTGTGCAAGAGATACAAACAGATACAAAGCAGTAAAGTCCTAGCAGAGACAACCAATTTAACAGCGGTTGAGGGGACATTTGCCATCCATTTTCTATCCTCCTGAGTTTACGGACTTTGTAGAGTCCCTGGCTCTCCTAAGATACCTATGCTATGTTTCCTTCATATATCAGGAACATCTTTCCTTCCTCCCCATGTGCAAACTTGGAAATTGGCTATTTGGCCAACATGACCCAAGTTCTTCTCTCTGCCTTATCTATCTCTGTGAATGCCGCATTTCATGGGCCCATTTTTTTTGGCTGCTGTGAAGTTTGCTTTTCTCTAGACAAAGAGAGATAAAGCATAAACCAAGCCCAGTGCTGGGAAGGAGCTGAGAATGGGCATGCTCACTCCATACAGGAGGATCATATGGGAGAGGAATGATGAAAGAAATAGGTTTCTGGCCATATTCACCTCCACGGAGTACTCTCATCTCAGCTGAAAATATCACATAAAGGGGAATGATCCATTTAACATCTCTCTTTTCTGTTTCAAAGTTGGGATTTTTAAAACACCTTAAAGAGCTGTTATTTCTCTGAAAGCCGATGCTATTTGGTATACCTCATGGGGATACTGGGAAAGCACAGTAACCTGAATTTCTCAATGAATCAAGTCAAACACTCCTTCTCTACCTATTCCTGTCCCCTGCCCCCCCAGCCCCAAGCTTACTTTGTAATTTTCAGTTTGACAGATTCCCTCAGTCCTATTTTCCCAGCCCCAGGGAACCAAACAGGCTATAGACCCATCTCTGAAGATCTCAGCGAATTAGACTGTACTCAAGGCAGCCCTAGCTCTGAGAACTGGCCTTTGTCTGAGTTTGGTAGTGCAAGGAAGATTTGGCTCCTGGACATCACGTTTCCCCTTATGAAAAGGAAATGGAGGTTACTGTTTTTCAGGGAAGGGGGATCGTAACAGCACATTTTACCCCCATGTGGAGCACAGAAGCTGGCCAACCTGCCAGTCTATTTCTTGCTCCTCCATATGGTTTATGTCCCAGCTCCCTCCTCTCTCACATCATCACGTTTCGGGTCTGGGGCTGTCCTGAAGAGTGCCTAAATTTAACCCCCTGGAAACACAGAGATGCAAGATGGCTGCAGATGTAATCCTGATGTACTCTGGAGAGACTCTAAGTGAAGCATTACTTTTCCTTCAGATAACCAGCAATTATCGTCTAGCACAGAGTTCAACGTATAAGACTACAAAGAAGTCAAGATAAGAATCAAATCGCATGTCAAATGGCTCAGACCTATGAGTTGAGAGCATTGTCAGGGAGGGAGGCTCCAGTGATTAGAACCAGAGGAAAGTAGGTCTGGAAGGGACTTTAGGAGGTCATGTAGTCACTTCCCTGGCCCCCAGCCAGTTCAGCTGTGTGTGTGCTGTTCCTGACAGATGTTAGCCTAAATTGTAGAGACCGCCAATGACGAAGACTCCAGGACTTCCCCAGGCAATCTATTCTATTGCTTCCCTAATTGTACTATTAGAAAGTTTCCCCTAATGCCTCAGAAAATGTTTATTCGTTTCCTTTGTGGCAGCTGAACTCCAGCACTTCTTGACCTATCCCCTGTAGATGCAGAGGGCAGGCTGCTCCTTTCAGCCCTGTGCACTTGAAGGCTCTTACCACCCCCTCCCCTGTCTTCCTTCAGCCACACTAAGCTAGTCCCTTCCCTATTTCCTCCAGGATCATGCTTTTTTAGACCTCTTGCTGCTTTTCCTTGGACATTCTCAAAGTTGTCCTTCTCAAGTTACATCTTTATCTATGCTGAGGAACAAATAAATGATATTTCTCCAAGCAGCTCTCTGTGACAACACTTTTTAAATAGCCCAGCACAAGGTTTGCCTGTTTTACAACACGGCTATACACATGTACAATCAGTCCGTGATCCACTGCAGCTCCTAGGTCCTCTTCAGCAAGTTAATTTTGTTCTCACCAGCCACAGACTCGTGATCAGTCCTGTCAAAGTGTAGCACCTTTTATTTTCACTGTGGAAATTCATCATATATGTTTTCCAGGTCATTTCACCGGTTTGCAAAGAATAGTCTGAATTTGAATATAATCCTCCAAAGTTTTTGCAATTCCTCACAGCTTCATGTCATATGCAAATGTATCTAGCATTTTTTATTTATTTTTTCCATCGTCCAAACAGTTAATGATAACATCGGGAAAAACTGGCTCTAGAAACCTGCATCATCCCATTCAAGGCATTTAGAGAGCCAAACTTCACCACCAGGTACAGGTACCAATATACCTTGTAAAGAGCCTACGGACTATCTCCCGCTTTTGGGAGGTGAGTCGTGTGCAGCTGTCTGAGGAAAGCAAAGACAGCCGATATCCACAGCTCCTTCCCTGACTGCAGACCTGTCAGACCGCTCTGGGGTGGTAGAAACTAACTCACTGGCTTTCAGGTGATTTGTGCCTGGCAGTTCAAAGCTGGTCACTAACCTTTTTACCTCCAAGCTCCTCCCAGGAAGTTGGCTTCCTTATTTATTTATTTATTTTTAATTCTTTCCCCTCACCCCAGCCTTTCCACTAACCTTTTCCAGACTCCTGGCATCTCAGCTGCTCCCCACAAAGCCTCAGCAAAAGCTGCCAGCAATCTGAGATTGTTTAAGCCAGTTCTCCTTGTATTGCAGGGGGAAAGTCAGCCAATCTGAAAACTTGAGCCTATATTTTTCCTGCCGGTCTAATTCTTTTCCTATTATAGCCTTTTGTCTTTGAAATTAATGAATGATTTTTAACCACTTAATTACTGTTCTAGGGAACACAGACGAGAGAAATCATTAAGCAGTTCAATCTTCATCTGTAATATTCTCCAATATGTTTTACTAGAGATGTATTGTCAAATATTTTCTTTTTTTTTTTCTTAAAATATCTGTTCTTATATGCTTTATTTCTTCCTTCATAGTTGCCTTTTGTCATCTCACCTCCTGTTTTTTTTCTATATTTCCTCTTGTATTTAAGATCAATTAAGAGCTCATGATTTAGCTAAATTTCTATCTTTCTGTAGTTGATTTTTTTCTCTTTTTTTTTCTAAGGAGTTGCCAGCTTGTTTCATCTTTTCCTTAAAGTGCCTTACATGAAACTTCACCTATCAATTCTTTGTATTTACTGAGGTTTGCCTTCTTGTATTTCATTTTTTTATTCTCTTTATGAAGATCATAAACTTTATCATTTCATGTTCACTCTCACACAAATTGCTTTTACATTTATATTCTCAACCCCTCCTTTCCTATTGGTCAGGATCAAAATGAGAGAAAGGTTTTGCTGTTTCATCTTCCTTATCAACAAATTGCCTTCCAAGATATGGCTCAACAGTTTTTGGTCTTTTTATTTTCCTTATATTTTTTTTTCTTTTGTATAGTTGAAACTCACACTATTCCCTGATCTTGCTTAGTGTGATTCTGTTAATAACAGCTTATAAGAGGCTCTCATTAATCTGATCTGTGCTAGAGGCCTTCTCTCCCACTGCAAGATGGGGAGTATCTTTACTTATTTAATCATTTCTAAGAGACTGCCAAAGGTCTAATTTTTTACATCACAATGAATTTAAGAAGCAAAGGTATGTAAGGCAACACCCCTTCCCTCCCATTCCCCCCATTTGTCTTTGCAGAATGATTTATAGATTATGTTAATATTCTAATCATTTTAGATATTCAGCGTAATCATTATTATGGTAACTGTGCTATAGTCTTGATCATATATTAAGATCTCCATCTCATATATTCAAAATAATAATCTTGCATTTGATCACCTGAAGTGCAACCATCAGTTACCACACTATGGGCTTATAATATTTCAGCAAAAGGGAGCATCATGATAGCAGTGCAGTTTTGAACTGTAGCCTTGGAGCAGAGCGACAAACTCACTTCAGTTGCACTGCTTAAAGTTTCAGGGTCAGCTCCTGAAAGACTTCCCTCTCACACTGAGCTGTGTATCCACAGATGGGCCTATGGACATCTGGGTGCAGTGGGTGCTGAATGCTGAAAAGCGCCGTGGAATCACAGGCCTAGCTTGCCTGGGTCTAATCTGGTGTTTCAGGTGGGCTTTGAGGATGGCCCAGCCACCAGTAGCTCCTTGCTGGTTGGCTCAGGAGATGAGGGGATGACTCCAGTGCTAAGTAAGGCTCCAACAAAGCTGATTTGTATCTCCCTCTCCTGGCTAATGCAGGATGTCTCAAAGTGCTGAGCTAGAGACACCAAGTTCCTCCAAGGTAAGGCAACAAACAGAGTATCCAGAAGTATACCTCTTGACTCCAAAGGCCTCAAAATGTCAGTGCGAGCCAGGCCTGCTGCCTAAGTGACACATCAGGAAGAGTTCAGCCTCTGCTCAGTGACTTGCCCTGCTCCTGTTACTCACCAGACTTTCTCCCACGGGCAAAAGTAAAGCAGTGGGCTCTGGTGGCACCCCCAGGTTGAAGTCTTAGGGCTGTATTGCTATGGGTACACACAGCAGCTGTGAGCTCCAACAGTGCTCATACTCATCATGTGGTGCAGTGCTTGCTCACTTAAGTTGGTTGCTGGACAAATAAAAGCTTGCTGAAATTTGTACTTGATGGTGGTATTTCTCAAAGCGCAGAGCTGCCCAGTCCCAGACAGACTCTGCAAAACAGCTTTGGGGAAGGATGACAGCAACTGTCTTCCTCTGTCTGCAGAGCCCGGCTGGTCAGTGACGCACGAGTGCCAAAGGAAAGAGCTATTCCATTTCTCAGCAAGGACATGTGGTCCAGCTGCCTGCAGAGCAAGGAGAGGTCTGCCTGAGCGAGTGGGGCTGGGTGAAACATCTGTTTTGCATTTCCCAGGCTTCTGACAGCAAAACAGAGTTATTTTGGGGTTTTTACAAGTCTTGCAGTGATTTTAAACAATGTTTTTGCCAAGTTTTCCACTTTTTTTTTTTTTCTGAATAGGATTGCTCTTGATATCAAAATGTGATTTTACTTCAGAAAAAATAAGTTGCTGCTACTTACATTCCCTCCCCCCATTTTTTTTCCAAACCTAGCTTGAATATACCCATTCCAGAATTTTTGCTGGTGACACAAGGAGAAAGATTTCTTTCACGAACAAATGAATGGTTTCTCTTAGAAGAGACATGCATGTGCTCTTGTCTATTTTTTTTTCCCTTCCCCCTCTAACTCTTGGTTTCCAGATGTAGCGAAAGCTGGTTTGAGCAGAAGAACATATGTTTTCAGCATGAATTCTGTTGGCAAGGTCCTGCTGCACAGTACTGCAGAGTTGCTGCAAGCCATCCCCGACCAGCACACATGTATAATGTACTCTAGAGATCATCTTGCACCATTTTTATCCTCCTGCCCCTCCCTTCAGCAAGTTTCAGTTTAATGCAACACTCCAGACTTTGTGTTCTGTTCCACTGTGGAACACCTGAGTGCTCCTATCAATAAAACTGTTACAAACTGAGCTCTCCCAGGCACAGGGAAAAGGCAGCTAGCTCTATTCCATGCCTTCACCATTGCATTTCTTTGATCTGCATCTGAGACATATGGTGGTTCATATTGGCTAATTAAATATATATTATATATATATATTTTGTCCAGGGCTTTAGATTTGGGTTGAAAAAAAATCATAACAAAGGAATAACTGCCCATGTGGTTTTCAGTGTTTATAGATATCTTCCTTTCTAGGTATTAAAAAATATTATAGGATCCTTTATATTTATGTGGTGGTATTTGGCATTAGCTAACTTTGAGGCCAGCTTCTTTGGACCAGCTTCTGGCTCACTTACTCCTTTTGAATAGTCCCTTGCTTCAGGAGGAGTAGATTTATTTTGGGGTAAAGTACAATTCAGCTGGAGTAAATATGTCAGAATCCAGTCCTGTAGTAGCATCTCAGGGAAACTGCTATAAACATGTCTTATCTTAGCAAGCAATATATCAGAATGATAATGTTTCCATTAAATATATTTTCAATGACAGAAGGTTAGAATCACACTTTGTTCAGTCATAGATGCTTGGCTGAGTCATCTGCTAACTTGCTGCTTGCCTTACTCCTGTCATGTATTATCCATGAATGAACACAGCAATTTCCATCCCTATTATTCCTTGGGTTCAATCATGTAGTGCACTCTGCAAGACAGCTATGAGGCCATCTTTCCATCATAACCTCTATTACTTCAGCTGCAAGTGAATTATCAAGCCAGCAATCCATAAAGTCCTTAGAGCTCATATTAATTATCAGAAACTGATGAGATATAAGTACTTTAATTGATTCTTTTCATATGCATACTTTTAAATACGAAAAACACCCCAGGACAGGAACTTTTTTTGAGGTTTGCTGTCATGCATATTGTGCTAGGTTCAATACTAAAGGTATTTGGTTAACTGCTGTTATTTCTGCTGATTTGATTTACCAGGTAATATATATAACAGAAGACTTTCTGAATGTGCATCTTGACGCAACTCTGCTTAACTAGTTTCCCCAAAGTATTCTATATCTCTTCATTATAGCTGTGGCGAAATACAACACTATGTCTTTTGGTATTGAGAGCTACTCAAAATTTGTGCATGTGTGTATTTATGTCGCAGGTTGTTAAAAAAGGAAAGAATGTTTGGTATGTGGCTCCATAATTGCAGGCATACCTAATGGCACATGTTGTTACTGTCCCTGACTTGAGGTGTGAGCATGTGTACCCTTTTGCTCTAAGGCAAAAATAAGGCAGATGAGCTTAAAACTCTTCAGGCAATATTCAGGCAACTCTTCAGAGTCAATATTTCTTTCAAGCACAACTGCTAATTTATAAAGAAAGTATGAAGTTTACTTTCCTCAAGCCTCCTGAAATGAAAGCCATGAAAAGCTTTGTGCCCCATTCCAAACCTGCTTCAGACAGCAGGGAGCACTCATAGTTGGAGCCAGAAGAGGTGAATAACCAAAGCAGGACATATGTAGAACTTCAAGCTCTAAATTGAAAGTTGTAACCCCAAAAGTCCCTGCTGGGTGCGGGGGTTCCCAACTCTATGGGCCATAAGGGTCTGAAAAATAACCCATCAGCTTGACACTCAGGCCATTCACAATGTCCCAAGTCAGAGCAACTAGCTGACTCTTTCACTTCTCAAAGTGAATAAAAACATACAGAAAGGGCAGTTTTGGACCTAACTGTTTTTGTACTGTGCCTTATGATCACTGAGAGACTAGTGTGGCAAAAACTGCTGAAAAAACAGCATCTCTCAGACAGAAGAGTGCATTAAATATTGAGCCTTAGGGTGCTTGGGGAGGAACTTTTCAACTCTTGCCACTGTGCAGCACAGAAATGAATTTCTGTGGGACATATTAGGCAAACACAAAAAGAGAGAATGATGCCCACTGCTTAGATCACTTTTATGGAGAAGAAGAGGTCTGAACATTTTAGATGACCGTCAATTTTAGACATGGAAAAGGAGCCAATAATATAGATTAATAAAGATTTTTTTTAATCTGTAAGCTCTGAAATAAAGCTAATACAGACTTTTCTGAAAAAGAAGAACATAGATCCTAAGCAGATCTATGGCTTCACATATGTGTAGCCACATATACCTGCAGTCTTGAGAGAAACACTGAACCCTAGAGAGCTGGATGAGGAGGCTCGTGTAGGGAAAAGTTTGCACAGAGACCCTAACAGCTCAAAAGACCAAACAAGCTTTGAAGACTGGAAATAATTTCTAGCAAAGCTAATCATGCTAAAATTCACCAGCTGCTTCTCTTTCATTTAGTGCATGGCAGGCAGGCAGATAAGCCACACCAGTAAGGCTGTGCTCTGCCCCTTCTGGTCCCCTCCAGGGCTCAGCAGCCGCTGAGCTCCCGGCGGGAACACAGCACTCCAACTGTGACCAAGAGGCCAACTTCCTCTTATGGACCTCTCAGTGGCCTGGAGAAAATGGAAACTTGCTTTCAAGGCTCAAAAACTCTTGCAAAGCCAGAAATAATTAATATTCAAGGAGGTCTCAGAGCAGCTCAATTATTTTTGCATTAGATGTTTCTCTTCTCTCAACTTCTTTGTCTGGTTTCTGCAGTAAAGCTAGGGAGTTCAAGAGAGGACAAGAGCTTGTGAGGATGTGGCAGGTTGGGATTTCAGTGGAGGCTGCTCACAGAGAGAAATTAAATCCCACATGGACAATACAGGAACCACAGAAGCCAATTTATCTTTACTAGAGGAGGAGAGAGAAAATGAAGCTGTCCTGCACAAAGACCGTGTGGAAACCTGCCATTTGAGGTTTCCATTGATGTCAGAGTGGCCTTGGAGAAGGCCTGTGACTGAAGTCTGAAGGGCAGACTTTGGACTTAGTAGATGAGAGAGAACTTTGAGATGATTCTTCGGGAAAAAAAAAGTCAACTTCTTTTGATCTGGGCAAAGAGGTCTCTGCTTGAAGAATGATTCACAGCAGACATATTAATCAGTTTCAGGAAAAACACAAATGCAGAGCCCCGACTTCCATGTTTCAGACCAGGTTCCTGGTCTGAATCCAGTGCTGGCTT
Organism: Nothoprocta pentlandii; assembly: GCA_013398315.1. Taxonomy (NCBI): domain Eukaryota; kingdom Metazoa; phylum Chordata; class Aves; order Tinamiformes; family Tinamidae; genus Nothoprocta; species Nothoprocta pentlandii. The sequence continues at coordinate 845,751 of VZSG01000090.1, read as the reverse complement.
TGTTTTGAGCAGGTTGGACTAAGATCGCCTGAGTACTTTCCATCCTGAAAGGTTGCATGCCTCACAGTCAGGAAGCAGAATTAGTCCCAGGAAAATGGATTGTCTCAGGAGCTAATATTTATTCATAAGTGTTATTTAAAATATTCTCAAATTTACCTAAACATTTTTTCACTTACCCTGAGGTCATTTTGCAGAGAGAGGAAGAACTGAGACATTGTTATGACAAAAACTTTGATAAGAAAGTCATGGCCTCATAATTTCTTCTACTATGAATATGTTAAAAAAACCTGTACTTGCTTCCTGACAGTCTATTTTAATTTGTTAATCTTCCTTGCACTTATACATAAAATAAATATAGTAGTATCTATTAGAGGTAAAATAAATTATTATTAGTCTTTTTTTTCAGACCTAATTGTGACATTCAACACAGTAGGTCTTACAGCAATCTCCTGATCAAGATTGTAGGTGGTGTGATGACAAAAGATGTAGGACACGATGGCTTTCCAATTTAGCAAGTACATTTTTATGCAGAGAAAATAAAATGATATCCTGCGCTGGCAGGTCACAAGCACTTCAGATCAATCTGAGATCATTTGTTACATCCCAGGCCTGGACCTTCTGATCATGTTTGCTATGTTGTCTGTTCTTTTTAGCCACAGGTAGCAATTTCCACTATTGCAAAATGGTTATGAGTATGCCAAGTAACCCTCTTAAAAAATGCACCAGATCTATAAGAAAGAGAGAATTCCCACTGACATAATGGCTGCAGTCCCTGATTTGAGTCGGATATTGTTTCTTAGTGAATAACTTGCTGGTGTATTTCACTGAGCAATATATTTTCATTATCAGTTTTTAAGATCAAAGAATACCGTAGGGAAGGATTCAATGATGGTAGATGTGTCATGAAAATCCCCAAAATAGCCTAACAAGATAGCCATGAATAAATTCATATGGGAAATTGAGACTTTCAGCAGGGGAGCTATGTTTTGAACAGCCTGAGAGCAGGGCTAGCAAGAGCTCTATAAAACGAGGGAGGATTCTGTGTTCTCAGTGTCCATGAGAGGGAAGAACACATTGATCACTCCACAAGTCTCTTCCATCCTCTTCTCTATATTTATATGCTTAGGTGATTATTCATCCCTCAATTTTGCCTGTTTGGATTTTCAAGCAGGCTGCCACCTTTGCAAAGTTTGTACCTTTAGTCACTTGTAGAAATAGAGAGACTACAAAGCTGTCAATGGAAGAAAGCTAGAAAAGGCAATTTACGGATTCAATTATTTCCACGATCAAGTCAGCTGAATGTAATAGATTTTAAGACAAGCTCCAACAGCTCACATGGCAAAGCTAGTCAAAGAAATAGTTTAACCTGTGTCACGAAAGAAATCTCTGGTTGTTTTCACTGCATTAGGCTCAATAGGAATGTACCAGAAATAGTTCACAGTGATAATTCCAGTCGTTCTACAGAGCAGTAATTTGCGGTGGGAATTTGTTATTATGCAGGTTTTCTGTGAACACAGGAAATTATTCCTTGATGACTCTGCATACAAAATATTTTCTTATTTGCATTATGAAGGATCTCAACATATATCAATGACATTTGTCTCAATACCTCAATAGATTCATCATAAAAATTGTCTCTGCCTCAGAAGATCTACAGTGACTGCAAACCTGAAAGGGTTATTCAGACAGATTCAGAGATGTAACCATACAAGTGGAACTCCAAAGGAGGCAGAACTCCACACACTAAAAAAAACAGATGAGTGGTTTTGGCCCCAGTTCTTGTGGATGCAAGCATGATTCCTTCTTAATATATGTACAAGATATATACAAAGATATATACAAAGATGTACAAGATGATAGCATGGGGAGGGCAGAAGAAAATGATTTTTTTGCAAAATCTGTTCTTTCATAAAGAATAAATAAACTACGCTATAGGTAAAGATATGAAAACAAATGTCAAAACTGAGAAATCAATGCCAAAACAGTTGCTGGCCAATAGAAAGTGTGCTTTCAGCTTGTATTGTTTTCCTCTTGTAAAGACCTATTCTAATTACTTTTTAGCTCAATGTGCTAGAAGCCATTTGCTAACCAGAATTTTAAATATTAATGCAAGAGTGTTTAAGATGTGTCCATTAAGGCTGGTAAAGTTGTGTTTGATTAACGGGCTTTTCATAAATGCACTGACACAAACTCTTTTTTTTTTTTTAATTAATTCAGCCTGCAAATGAACATCATCCATTTTGCTATCATATTTTATCAGTCTGTAAAGTGCATTCTCACTTCAGTTTTCAGCCCTGAATGCAGAACACTTTGTGAAAAATGACAGAATTTTAATGAGAAAGGGAACAACATGCCATCAACACCCTTTCGCCAGTAAAAATGGAAAAACATCAAGCTTTAAATCATGTTCCCTCCACACCTTTGGACATCTGCGATTCTGTCTGAATCCTCAAAATCTGCTATATCTATCACCAGGTGCAGCCTTTAAATGCTGAGGAGCTTTCTGCTTCATTGGTTGGCATGGCAACAGTTGTCAAATCATCCCTTGATAATGCTCTTTAATTGATTGTATAAATTATTTCTGAGATATGTGATTGCAAAATGATGTACTGAAGCTTTTAAGTGAGCTGATAAGAGTATGTGTATTTAAAAATGTGCTGCTTTCACTGACCTCAGCCATCCTCTCACAAGCCCCAAATTCTTTAGATCAAGCATAAACATTAAGCATTAAGAAAAAGTTCAAAATGATGGTAAAGATATATTTGACTCCAAGTGCATGTTAACAGTTACACCAGGAAGGATCATTTAAAAGAATTTCAGGAGCAAGCAATAAAGCTATTGTTAATATGTTTGCTTCTGAACACAGATCTAAATGTTCAGGGAATGCAGAGATCTCTCAGATCCATTGTACTCCAAACCATTTTGGATCACTGAGTAGCGTAACCTCTGAGGAAAATATTCTTCTGCACAAAATGAGGAAGTTAGGGTAGAAAAGACTACATTTGAGTGGGTTGTCTAGAATATCTTTCATGGTCAGTAGAGAGAAAAATGCACTTCTAAGATGAATTTTCTTTTATCTTAAAGTATATGCCTAAAGAAAATCGGAAGATTTGCTAAACTTGAAAGTGCTGCTTCCCTGTCACTGACTATAAAGGGCTCCTAGAGCAACTAGCTCAGATAGTGATATCTACATTTCATATAGCTGAAGTTAGGAGTGATGACTAATTTTTCTTTTGTTGTTTTTTTTTCCATCCTATTTTTTTCAGCACTAGCCCGAATCCTGTTCTGTTCTTGAAGCGGGAAACGGATTAACTCTTTTAAGCCCATGATTAAAACTATCCCTTTTTTCAATCTCTGTTTCCACTAGAGTAAAGCATCTGAATACTGAGAGCAGTGTTCGATCTGAATACAAATTAACAAATGCCTAGATCATGAGCTATCCACATAACTGATAACGAGTACTAAGTATGTCTAGTGCTTATATAGAATTGGGAAAATTCTTTTGTGAATTAAAATTGTGAAATTATTAATCTGAATATTGTCTGTAAATTTGAATGACAAAAATACTAATCATGAATATTAATCACCTTGACACCAATGCACTGCAATTGAGACTTAAGGTTTTGAACAAACTCTAAATTACAGTCAGGATTTCAACATATTGATGAGAAAAGATGACCATTTAAGTTTAAAATTTTCTAACATAAGCAAAAGAGAAAGGGTTTATCTCTGTTGCAAAGCACAAATATTATTTAACTGACCCTCAAACAAAAGCTTGTTCTTGTTCTGAGGAACACCTGTGTACTCTGTGAAGAAGAGAAGAAGGTATCTATTGATTGGAAAAGGGTCTTTTTAAAGTAAAACTGTAAAACCATTCCTACAGTCCCAAGACTTAAATGTCTTGATCTTAGATTTAAAGGGCTTTTTAGGCAGTGCAAAATCCCACTGATGATGGTGGTACAGAGATGTCTTTGTGTAGATAAATAGCCACATGTCTGTCAAATATTCATGCTTTCAAAATGTAGGATGTAAGACAAGCATCAGAGGGGATTTTACAACATCGGAGGGGAACCATACTCTGCCTGTATCAGTAGTCCTCTGCTAGTCTGTGTTCATCATTCCCGTGTCTCATGTCCAACATAATAATACGTGTACACACACACAGGACCCGAACACACATGTATTTCTTCACATGTCAGTAATCAGCAAATGGCAGAGAAGCGACTCATTTGCTTTCTAAAAACATCCAAGATATTCAGTACTAAATGGATGTAATCACAACCTTCTAGTAACCCTAGTGCCTTCCATTAATCCAGTGCTGCTATCACACTGAATTTTACACATGCTTTTGGTCAAAGAAGTTATCCTCAGTTTGAAGCTAAACCGGCAAGACATTAAGGAGGGTAAATGGTGGCTCCACATGTCAAAGTTTTCTCCTTTCACAGAGGTCAGCAGAAAGCCACAGCAGAAGGGAAAATGCAGACAGAAGGAAATATGAAACCTGGGGAAAGGACAGCTTTCTTCAAGTAGTAAAAATCCTGGATAAAATAAAGACTATTAAAGCCTGAATGAGAATGGCTGTGATATTCTGCATTCAATTTGTCTCACTTTATATATGTTTTATATATATATAGTTATATGTAGCTGTTAGTTGGCAGCTAGCTTGAATTTAGCTATCTAACTCCACAGTTCCCTCAGGTCCTCTGACAGGAAAAGAAGAATGTGGAACTTGCCCTTGTGTTGAATTATTTTTATATTATAATATTATTTTTATATTGATGTATTAATGTGGTGATAGTCACAAGTACCGTTTTCATGAAATGAAAGCTAACAACTGGCATCCAGCTTCTTATGCCTAGAAGTTATAATCTACTACACACATCATAATCTGGACGAAGAGAACAGCTCCTCCCTCACTCCTGGAGGAGGTATCTGTTCCCCTTGCATGACATCTGTTTTGTTGTGCACTTCACTCAGCCACCTTTGAATGTGCCCTGAGTAAGATTATGTGACTAGTTTAATATGCATTTATCTTCTTTGACCACAGGCTGAAAGAGAGCCCCAGGAGCTGGATTGTGTTGCTTGTTTCTGTGGGGTTTTTGGAGTCAGTTTTCATTTCCTAAGTTCTATCAGAAATATTCTGTTCAATTAAACTCACATCCTGCTCACCATCTAACCAGAGCATAGACAAATACCTGTCTATGCTCTGGCATAGGCTCTGGTCTCCCTGACAAAATCCTGTCACTGATGAGGGCCTGCTTTCTCTTTCATCACATCCTACCATACCTCATGCAGCTGGCCAACAAATGCAACCTGTGGATGAGCCCAAATCTTCAGCAGTGTCCCCTCAGATCTGATTGCCTTTGCAACATATCTTTAAAAGAAAAATGTAAACAACAACCAAAAATCAAATTGTCTACCTTATACTACAGGAAAATAATTTTCTGGAAGGAAGGGGAAGTCCTGGAGAAGGGAAGGAAGCCTCTCAGTAGCCTTCAACCCCAGGCTGAGTCTTTCAGTCGAATTCCTCCGTGAAACGACTTCATTGCTGAGAATTAAAGAAACTGTGAAGGTGGGAAAACCGCATTGTGATTTACAGCTGAAAGCCAAACATCTTAAGCTCCATATGGCAGCTGTGGACAGGCTGTGCCGATCCTGGGAACATGGGTAGCACATGCCAGCTACAAGTGATGTGCAGGATGGTGCCTGTTCTTCTCCCAGCAGCAGCTGGAGCTGCTTTTTTTAGTAGACTCCCACCTGCTCAACATCAGGTTGTGAAGTTGCAGGTTCCTACACTAGAGAGCACTCAGGATGGAAAGCAGTTGTGCAACCACTTGTACTTCTGTGAGCATGTGCTCATCTCCTTCAAGGTGCCTGTTTCTACAGTGATTATGTGTATTTTGTGCTGCTGTCCCAAGCAAGAGGAAAATGGGCTTAGCAAGTATAAACAAGCAAGGAAATGAAAGTCTCTCCAATTTCATTTATTTTTGGTCACTAAGCATCTGAAGTGTCTGTCCAGCTTTGATATTTCATTTATGGGGACAGTTCAAGAGCAGGTAAGAAAAATGAAATCTGAAAAGTTAGATTTGCAAGAAGATCTTTCTGCAAGCAACGAAAGGAAAATCTGAGAGGAGACAGGAAAGTTGTCTTCAGCTATCAAAAGTATTACTGAAAACGAAACAAAATTAACACTACGTATCTGTTACTCTCCATATCCAGGAGCAGCAGAAAGAATTGGGATTCAATTAAAGCAATATATGGCTGAGAATTAGGAATATGTTTTACATGTCAGCATTGTTAAGCTTGGAACAAATAAAAGTGATGATGAACAACTAGCACAGGAAGTTCCCCAAAAGGTTAGAGAAACAGCTGCTGACCACACCTGGACTATTAGTGGTCCTGCCTCTGAAAGCCATGTCCATGAGCACCTACACCCACATCTTAGATGGAAAAATTGCGGATTTCTTTATGTAAGCAGGGACTTTGCACAAAAAAATCTCTGAAGGTTGAAATAAGCTGGAAGCAAATGTTATAAGGGAGGTCTCCCTTCTTTCTGAGGGTCCACTAGAGATTTCTGCTTGTTCTGAAATTGTATTTCCACTCTCATATTTTGCCTTGCTTGGCGGCAGCTGTGAAATAGCGGCAGCAGCTGATTAATGCCAGGTGTACATTCAGATCCCTGCATCTGTATTTGTTGCTGCAAACTTAAGTAAGCAATGACCAAATGTGGCTCTGCTAAGCACAGTTTGAACTACGTATGTGCACAGGAACTTAATCACTGTCAGCCACTGCCTCACAGGCACAGAGGGCCCTAAGCACAGGGGAAAGCTCAAAGGAAAGTTCAAAAGGTATTAACCGCTTGACATGTCTTGTATTTTGGAAGATATTTTTGGATGACCAAAGAAGGGTAGCAATTTTTATTCTGCAGTTGGCTTTCCCTTTGTTCTTTCTTTCTTTTTTTTCTTTCTTTTTTTTTTTTTTTTTTTTTTTTTTTTTTTTTTTTTTTTTTTTTTTTTTTTTTTTTTTTTTTTTTTTTTTTTTTTTTNTGGCAGAAAATAGAAAAGAAGGCTTTTTACAATTCACCTTGCTAAATTTATTTTATGGCCTGTATCACAAGTCACACAAAGGATAGGATGCCCTGATTCACAAAAAGATGTCCTTAATGCGCAGCAATAGGCAACATCATGGAGCTTTCCATTATATGTAAAATAAATCCACATTTCTTTGTCCCTGTGACTGGGGGCTCACAGGAGAGTTGTTTTAAGAACTTCTTTGAATCAGACAAAAAGGGATATAAAAAAGTTTATCTTTGGAGCCGTAGGACAGAACACTGAGCAGCGTGTGACAGGGAGGATGAGGAAAGCCTCTCCCAACTGAAATCAGTGTTGAGAAGTCCAGGGATTTCATTAGGATCAGAATCTTCTCTGGTGTGACGTGAATGAGATTTATGTCTTATCTGGTGGTGTTTAGACAATAATAATGACAAATTGAAAAAATCATCCATCTCAAAATGCTAGGGATGGGTTTAAACATTCTTAAAAGTTACAAAAAAAGATATTTTTGATGGCTAAACAAGAAAAAAAATAATGCAAGAGACTTACTGTGTACATTATACACAGATGTGTGTGTGAGGGAGAGAAGAGGGAGTGAGTAGAAGTTATTTCTGAAGCTATTCTAGTAGAGTGTGCAGATTTGGCAAAAGAAGTCACATATGTATGTCATCAGGAACTCAAAGTCTCTGAGTGACATGAAGTTAGAGCAGATGCTGACTTGAAATCTCATTTGTAGCAGGGTTAAATCATGTGTGGGTAATTATTAAATATGAAAAGCACAAGTCAAAAAGATTATCCAAAGAAGAAAAAAGAAGGAGTATTTCATAAAACTTCTCGATGAGGAGGTGCCGATGAATGTAGACAGGTAAAGGGATGATTTATACAGTGGATTGAAACATTATCCATTTCACTTGCCAGGTGTGTGATAAAGGCCACAAAATGTTGCCTGTATAGACATTGTCTCCAGGTACGGCCTCAGAGCTTTCTAGTCCTTTAGCCCCATTTTTCATTCCTCTACAGGGAAAAAAAAGAGCACAGAAACAGTATTTCAGTTGGCAAAATCTTGCTCCCGCTTAACCTCATTTGTCTATCAAGACATTGTGAATGGGAAGGAAAAAATCTACTTGCCTTCTGCCATTTTAGTACCAATGAAAAGAAGCTTTATTGAGCACCAAATAGATTGTGGTAACTTAAGGAGAAAGACCATTCTTTAAATCTGATTACAGCCATAAGGAGGATAGTGACACAAAAAGGAATATGTGATTTCTAAAAACTATAGAAAATATCTTAAACAGGGTGTGAGATCATACAGCTATTCCCTGCAATGTGTAAATAGGACTAGGCCACTTACCGAGCCCAAGATGACTTCTGCCCTGCAGGGGCTGGGTGTTTAAGTCAAGTCTAAAAGATGTATGTGAATTTATTATAAATGCTTGCAATCAAACACTGAAATTTCCATAACTGTCCATTAGTTTTTTTAAAGACTTTCAATAGGTTTTAAGCAGAGAAATAAAGAAGTGCTATAACAGAGCTAAATATTATTCCAGGACTATGATATTTTAAGTTGTAGTTCATTTTTTATTTTCCCTTGTTTTTATTCTCCGTGGACTAGGTGTAAATAGGAATGCAAAGCAAGTGAATTAATCCATTCTAAAATCTCTGAATATTTTTTATTTATCAAATCCACCTCCATAATTATTATGCTAGTCCCAAAGTTCCTATAAAAAAAAGGACACATTATAATTTACCAATAAAAAACTTCTTTTTTTTTGTTCAGACTTTAACTTTTTGGGTGCATCATCTTGAGATCCAATAAACAAACTGTGTTTCAGCTAGGTTCATAAGTTCACAAAGTATTTCATAAATAATGGATTTTCCATTTTTTCATACATGAATATTGGGATTTAATTTATTTTGTTCCATTGCAAGGGCGTTTGAAAGTTCAGAGTCCTATCCTACTATCCTATCAACTCCCTGAATAATAATCTGCTTGAGGAAGGGCAAATACAGTGGTATCTGTTGGCACATGATAATTTATAATATTTATCAGAAGTTTTATTTTTTTGTGTGGCAGCCACTGTGTGTCTTGGCTTGCAGACTGATGTTCTCCTAGTACTATAGTTAAGTTGGATTTAAGAACAACAGCAGCTTAAAACATCAAAGCTATAGGAGACTATTTTTCAACATAAGCTCTGCTCTAGCTCTTCACATCTTAAGTCTCCCTATAAAAGTAACTGAAAGTAATAATAAAAATTAAAGAGAAGGTTAACTGTAGAAAAAAAAATGCTACAGATTCAGATGTGCTTAAACACAGAAGTCAAAAGAGTGTGGCAGGGTGATGGCAGATGCTGTTTACTTTATAGCAGAGACCCTGAAATCTCAGCTGACCAGGTGTGAGGCGACCACTTGTGTAAGCATCCGAGCTGCTCCTGGCCGTGGGCCTGAGCACCTGGATCCATTGCAGCTGTGCAGCCCTCTTGGCCAAATTCTTGAAAAGACAAAGGTCATTTTGTATTCTCAGTTGTAAATACACAGAGGCTGCTGCAGCTGCAGAAATGGGAACGGGAGTAGAAGCTGGCTAAAGCTGTTGCTGTAAAAATGCAAACCAGCAATTGGAAAATAAATTCCAATCAGAGGTTTTCATGAAAGTTTTGCTTCACTTGATTGATAGACAACCCAAACTTAAATATAACCCCAGGCTTAATTATATTTTTTTCTTGCTCTGACATGTGTATCTGCGTAACTCCATTAACTCAGCTGCATTATTTCCAGATTCTCACAGAGGAGTCAGAGCATCCTTATTTGTCCTGTACTTGTGGGTGCAGCAGTCCTTCAGCTGAGCCTGTCTGGGGGACTCCAAAAGGGAATACTGGACTGTCTCCAGGGCTGGAGAGGCAGGCAGACTGACTCACCACCCCAGCTACAATTTACTCTCATCCTATGTTACAGCACTGCAGCAAAAGAGAGACTATGCCTTGTAATGATGCATACATGACAATACACTAGCTAGAATAAAATTTACCTAACATTGTTATTATACATCGAGGGTTCTTTAAAGAATTTGGTTAGATAGTGCAAGGCTTTGACTGAAACAGAAAATAGGCTCTATTAATTCGTGAGCATTCTTAGATATTCAAGGTAGAGAGAAAAATGAGACTGGGAGCTTTTAAATTGTCATTTTGCTGAAGATAAATGAAACCATATTATGCATCTTGTATTCTTGCAGGAATCCACAAAGTTCCAATTGTTTCTGCTGGTGAAGTAACCACATAAAAATATTTGTTCTCTATGTCATTATATTTCAGTAAATCAACATTATGGCAATTATTTTGAGATTTGCTGAAGTAACTGATATTCCGAGGCCCACAGTCAGCTCCTTGTTCTGCCAACATGTATATTCTTTCAGAAGCCCATAGATGCAGCATAGTAGCTGAAAACAATGACTGTTTATTCACTTTTCTCTTATTCTTTGATAAAAATATGATCAAATCCCTCTCTTCAACCCTATATTTGCCTGATTGGAAAATTATTCGGGCTTTTTGATCACTTCAACCTTTTTTCACTTTTTACAGTTGGTTTGCCCCTTTACAATAGTTATTGTTTACTTGGTTTCTGAGAGCAGAGGTGGGCAGTACAGGCAAGTTGCACGATTTTCATTTACAATTGTGCCATTCAGCACTAGTGATTGTCATTAGTGTTTTATTAACTAGAGAGACCACCTTAAACCACTTCGCATCTTAAAATACCGCTCTATGGTGGCCCACTATACATTAAATATGATTCTTGTTTGCCTTTAGTAGAAGAACACCTTCATTACGATTTTTCTGAGTCCCTTGAATAATTCCTTAAGATTGTTTTCACTGTGCAGAAACAGCCAAGTATGGGGGAAAAAAAAAAAGTTTCATATCTGTGTTCCCTTTTGATGCGTTGTATTAGCAACGTCTACAGGTGAAGTAAAACTATGATTTTTTTTCTGATGAAAGACCCTAATGTTGCTTTTTGTCTTTTTTTCTTCTTTTCCATTTCATAGACATGCATAAAATTATGTTTGAATCCATAGATTTTACTATCTCAATGGGAGATTATTGATAGTTGTAGATTTCCTGCATGATAGTGTTTTGAATAAAACTGTATTTTATTTGATTGGTGTGGGTTTAATAATAGAATGGGAAGATGAAGAAACTCAGTGTACAAAAAGATAATGCTATTCCACTGGCCTACTAAATAACAAATGTGAAACTTCCATGTTAAAATGCTAATGTTTGGTGTCTATGAGGATTCTAAAAATCCAGCTGGGTCTGAAATGTTTGCCATCCTGTGTTTATTATGAATTATTCTTTGTTTCCACACAGACCTTCTTTAAATGTTCATCATACATGCAAATGCATAACGCATTTCTCCTTATTCAGCCCAACATAGACTCTGTGATCCCTTGTGAACAACGAGCCTGGAAAAGCTTTGCTGTCTTAAATCACTGCATACACTGTAGCTTTGTCTGCCTTTATTGTGCTCATTGACTACAGGCAGGGAAGAATTTAAATACAGGGTTTTTTCAGTACTTACTTCTGAACAGCGAGATTCAAATGTTTTCCAAGTAATCAAAATATATATGTATATATATCCTCCATTGTGTGAATAATCTCAGGGTCTCTACTTGCCTTGCATATAAACAAGAAAAGAACAACTTCTGGAAGAACTGGAATAATATTTTACCTTGCACAGGCACACACGGCCTGTCTGGCAGATGTATATTCCTTCTTCCTTTTACACAGCATCTTTTTTTAAAGATTTATATAAGGTTTTCAGAATTGTTGCTTCAAATGTGTAAGCCTTATATAGTTGCAAAAAAAGGCAGTTTCAGTGCCCTGCACGTGTTTATTCCTCTGCATGGCACTGTGACAATATGGTTACAAAGCAGTGAGGAAGCTAACGGTGATGTGGCCTTTACACCTTTATGAGATGAACCGCTGCCATATAGGTCGTGCAGGATTTCATTTGAAATAATCCGGGCAGATTTACATCTAGAAGTCCATTAAAAAAGAATATTTAACATTAGACTTCAGCAGGGCCCAATCTCTTTACTATCAGATTAAGAAACTAACCTGATATAGCAGGGGCAGTGATGTAAATGTCTAGCTTAGCTGCAGGCTTCCAGACACCAAGGCTCCGAAGAAGTTCACTTGCAATGTTCATGCCAACCAATTATGATTATTCTCCCCCTTTAATTACTTTTCAATTGACGTGGAACCTGAGATATTATCAGCCTCTGCTTCTCTGATTCAGCCCGCTGACACAGGGAGTGTATATCTGAATCTGGAGAACATTGGGAAAGCTGAGTAAAGAATGTGGCATGAAAGTACATTTTTTGAAAATTTGATATGGTCTTTGTTGGACATCTCCTCTCCTTATCTGCTTGTATTTTCACTTTCAAGATGATAACACCCAGACTGAGTTGAAACACGGTGATATTTCAGCCATTCTCTTCCGAGTTCATTGTGACTTTTTTATCATCAGCAGAAAGAGAGGGAGACTGAATTAAACAGGAGCTGCAGAACTTGGAGCTTGCGATAACAATACAAATGGATTTTCTCTAACAGAGAAAAACAGCTGTCTCCATTATTTGAATGCTTCACCTTTCTCCATTCCATTAATTGGGTCTTTGATCACAAGCTGAGGTGGAGAGGCCCTGATAAGGAATAGGTTATTAGTAAAGTAGCCTAAAGGAATGAATTGGGCCTAGCACTTGCTGCAGAAGATGAGATAAACCCATAATGCCTGTGTATGTGAGTGGTAGAGAGTGATAGGGCCCTCAGACTGCCCTGAACTGCTTGCAAGAAGACTAATACTCTAGTGCTATGATAGCTAATGCAGGATATAAATTTAGCTCCCGGGAATGGAATAGGATAAAAATTCCATAAAGAGTTTTCTGTAAATGGCTTACACTTTTATATCAAACTGTGTCAGAGTATTCACTAAAAAAAACATTTTCTTGATCTCGCTATATGTTGAACACAACTGGAGGCTTTCAGTATAAGAAGAGGGAAAAATTACTGTTACATTTTTTCACCAAGACATTAATAAGAGCACCCTTTGAAGTGCGGTAAAGCTAAATTGGAGGAATTAAATTTGATTGAATCTAAGCCTGTTTATTTTTCATTTCTGCAGAGCAGGCGTTGAGTGATTTGTAATACTTCATTGGAAATCTTCAGGAACTTGCTATCATGTAATCCATTTTTTGCTGAAGAATACGACCGCAGGGGACAAGGCCATATTGGCTTGTTGTTAATGTACTGGAAAGAGGTACTATGGAGAAAACAGTTAATATTAAATTACGAACACAAGGTTATCTTTCTGCTGCACATGCTCCACTGCCCTAGGCAGGGGTAATCTGTTAATAGCATTCAGCCAAAATGACACCATTAAGGAACTGAAGCTACACATCTTTTGCAAGCTGAATGATGTATAAAGCTGGTTTTCTATCATCCTAGATGCAATAAATTATCCATGCTGCTAAAAATTGATACAAGACAGAAGTTTGATAGAACTAGCACCCCAACACAAATGGAAAGGCTGCTTGTCAGGAAAGGACACAGAGATGTGAGTGCTGTAGGCCTACCTTTTATTTGTGTCTCTCTTTTCCCCTTTCTGATTTTTCATGTTTTAAGTGCCAATCTGGCACATTGCCTACAGTGGCATATAAATGGTGGGGGGACTGATCGTGGAAGGAGGAAGGTAGAACATGCATAGCCCATAAAGTATGTAGATGAGGAAACAAGAAAGGAGTACATGCTTAGTCTACCTTGAATGAATAATCACTTTTTAGTGTCTTCTTCATTGCAGATGGCTGTATATTAAATAAAAATAATAATAAAAATAAAAAAAGCCTATGTTAAATGGCTTCTGCTTAAGAGCACTTACTTAAGTACTGGTTCAGATTCATCTGGTACCGAGAAAAGAAAGGCCAAAATAAAGCATTAGAAACGCTTTAAGTTCCTGCTGCATGATAATTTCCTTTCACTTATTATTATTATTATTTTCATTGGCTATATAGACCAACTATTGGTTTCAATCCTGTTCCAAAAGAACAGGATCATCCAGCTGTTGCTCATTCCTGGGAAGACCAGTGTCTCTCAAAAGCCTCTTGTTTGCCACTGATTTTTTAAAAGACACCTAAGAGTACTTAGAACTTTTGACCCACAACAGGGCCAAGCAGGGCCGAGCAATAGTAAGCCAAGCTTACTATTTTGCCTCCTCAGTCAGAGGAGGCAGAATTTACTGTAAAAACTGTACAGTACATTTCAAAAAAAATGAAGCTTCTCTGAATTATGATCGGCAGATATTTGGAGGAATGATGTCTGGACAGATATCCCTTCTCTTCCAACTTGTCCAAAGATTCCAGAAGAGAAAGAGCCCATAAGAGAAATGTCAAGCCCAGCATTTAGAGCACTGAACTTACATGGCTTGATGCTGTTCAGAGATGGGTGGCAGCATGTGCCATGCCTTGGCTGTAGCTATTCTACTTTGTAATGAAAAGTTCACTCAGCTAGGAAAAAAAATAGAGATCTTGTGTGACATTTCTAGGCCTGTGAGTTGGCTACTGTGTGAAAGGGAGAGGGAAGAGAGAAACCAACTTTTCACTTCTTTTCCCAAATTTTAGCTGCCTTCTTCTTCCTCCTCTATGCATTTATGTAAAACAATACATTTCAGTAAAGGGAGATAATGTTTGAGGACTGCACAACAGCAGTGAGGGTTTGGTACATAGACAGGAGGAAGGACCTCAGTCCATACAGTTTTAGAAAAACATTTTTTTCCTAAAGAGAGGTCAGTATATTCCCACTGATCTATGGTACATTCTTCATTCACCTGTGAGACCTGGCTTTCAGCCCTCAGCACTGAGATGCATGGGAAGGGAATCACTCTGTAGGGTTCCTGTTAAAGTTGAAAAAGTTTACTGTGAGGGTGCCAGAGCCCTGGCACAGGCTGCCCAGGGAGGCTGTGGAGTCTCCTTCTCTGGAGGTCTTCAAACCCGCCTGGATGCCGCCCTGTGCCCCGTGCTCTGGGTGTCCCTGCTGGAGCAGGAAGATTGGACTAGATGATCTCTAGAGGTCCCTTCCAACTTCAACCATCCTGTGATTCTGTGATTCTATGAAACTCTAACAGGAACAAGTCAAGAGCAATGAGGCTGAGTTTCTTCCAGTCCAGTCTTTGCACAGCGTCAGGACAGCTACGTTCCTATGCAGCAGAGCAAAGAAGTCCCTATACAGACCCCACACAGACATCATTTGCTGCAGTATCAGAGCAGTGCATTGTGGTGGCACAGTGGTCTGCACAGAAGATTACAGTCTGCTGAGGAACAGCTCAACTTCCTTCACTGCACTGCACTGCAGGTCCCTTACAGCAGCTTGTTTGGGTTAGTCCAGCTATTTCCATGCACATCCACAGGGTACATATTCACATATCAGTTTTTCCTTTGTTTTTGTTTTGATTATTTTGGTGCTTACTTTTTTTTTTTTTTTTTAAAGAGGTAATTCTATCAATACACATTGATCACCAAATTGCTCAAAGCCCAACCATACCCAAAGAGCATGAAACAA
>VZSG01000090.1:800059-820611 GCA_013398315.1 Nothoprocta pentlandii | reverse complement strand
CCTATGTGCTAGAGGGCTTGTCTTTCAGTGTTAAATCTGCTCAGATTTTCAAATACAAATTAAAAGGGCTGTTTTCAATATGTTCCTGTGCAAAGCATGAGAACAAAGAATAATTGCACAGAAAAAGCAGTATTAGCTGAAAATTACGTGAAAATCTAAGCTAGGTTAGCATTAAGGTCTTTGAAAAATTGAGAAGGAAAGTAGATTGGTGTTTAGTTGAGCAATATTGGAGGGCAGAGTCAAGGTTTGCTCCATCCTCATCTTGACAGCTGTGATTTCCAGTGCATCATGCCTAAGGGTGTGTAGTACCTGACAGGGTCCCCTAAGCAGGGCATGTATTTCCTCTGTAAGGGAGCTGAGTCCAGGACAGAGAAGTCTCTGACAGTGTCCCCACATGGTCTTTCAGAGCAGTAACCAGACACTCAGACCGACCATGGAGTCAACTGGGTTCATTTGCACAACAAGGATTTTAGGATGGTCAGATGCATCTAGGACTATGAATGATGCAGCGTTTCACTGTTGCGTGTCCTGCTGGAGTTAACAACACTGACTTACACTGTCACGCTTACAACGTTTGTGAGTTTGTGAGTTACGTCAAGGGCGCTTAGATCATTGCATTCGTACAATAAAAAGATAAAATATAATAACTGAGGGATATGAACTGAACGTCTCTGCTCTATTAAAGGCAGGATTTCTAGTCTGCAGTATACTACAAGTGGTAATAATTACTAAGGAATGCATGACAATAAAAAGGCACTATCTTTTAAGCCATAAACAAAAGAGAAAGAGTTATAGTTTAATTAATTTTGTTTTCTTTTAAGGAATTCAAATAAGAGCCCATCCTACACTCTAGGGCTCCTTCACAATAATTCAGTTTTCATAATAAAATGAAACAATGGAGAGCTCATCCTTCTCCAAAAATAAACGCACAAACAAAGTAATCAAATAAAGCCTTTCACAGCAGGCAAAATTCTCAAGGCTGAGCTTTCTGCTTAACTCTGCATGCCCTGCTTTGCAAGAGCTCGAGTTCTCAGCTCTATGCTGGGTGCATGCAGACTGCTCTGATGGACAAGCAGTTGGCTGGTGGCCAACATCCCTTACAATCCCGCTTAAGGTACTCCGAGAAATAGGTACTCATTATCATGGAGCCTGCATGGAGTAAATACAATCTTGCAAAGGCGAAGAGCCACTTCACTGGAACTTCTGGAAAACCCACATAGTTCTTGTGCATTAATAGTGGATTTCAAGATTTTGGGAAGGAAACAAAATAAAAAAGCCAAGAAAGTTTGAATTGCAAATTGCCAAAAGGAAGAAAATATATTTGATTAAGTAGAACTCCAAGAGTTCCATTCCTATTTTTCTCTTCATGGAACATGCTGAGAATGCTAGAGAAATCTGGTCCTGTCGAGTTCAGAGGAGCAAAACTCCATACTGGAATGATATTCCCATGGGAAAAAGCAGGTAAAATGTAGCTAAGCTACAGTAAAGGTGAAATAAAGGTGGCAACTATTTAAGAAAATAAAATGCCTCTTCAAGGGCTAAAAGCTCATGGGACACTAACTATAACTGAAGGTGCTTCTGGAATACAGTAGAAAACCAATTTAATATAAAATAAAAAAAATAAAGAGAAAGCAGGGCTAAATTGAACTATAAGATATAGAGGGAAAACAAATGGCAAATAGACAAATACCACAGAGAAGATTGTTGAGATTTGGTCACTTAAAAAAGAAAGAAAAAATAGTAAAAAGAATCAAAAAAAGTCAGAAACCAGCAACTGATATTCAAAATGTAAATGTGATCAAGAGAAGCACAGATCCATGTTGAAGACTGACAAATAGTTGTTTGTTTAATGTAGAAAATATTCATCTTGCTTCTACAATTTTCCCTTTCTCCAGAAATAATATTCCTATGGGATTCAACTATTAAACAAATGTTCTTCATAAAAAGCTGTTTTTGCTGATATAAGATAGGTAGGAAGAATCAGTCTTAGATATGCCTTGCTCTCTCCTTTGATTATAATGGGGATATAGATGAGTGGATTAGACTAGACATCTAATTCAAAAATGGTCAAAACTGAGATAAATCCAAAATAATAGAACAAAAAGAGATATATCATTATGTCTTATAAATAGTCTTAAAATATGTTAAGCAAATCTGTTATGATAAAGGGGCCCATGAACTATATAATGCTATAAAATGGCAAAATGTCTGAATTTTCTTGAAAAGGAAAACGAGATTAGATCTCCAGAAATGCAAAACAAAGGACAGCAAAACAAAAACTGAAGTACATTATGCCTTTCAGACAAAAGCATTTAGAGAATGGTGCAGAGTTATCAGTATATGCTCTGTGTTAACAATATGTATTTTTCCTTTGGATAAGGGAGATTTGGTTTCAGAGCCCTGGAATAGCTGGCTGACAGAAGCTCTGGGTTGGGCTGAAAGCTGATAGATTAAGACAGATACAGAAATATCTCCTTCATTCTGCTTCTACTTTCCATCTCCAAAGAATCTACCTCTGATATTAGTCAAATCATTTGCTTTTATGTTCCAGACTTAGCATAGCAATTGACTGTGAGTTGGAATTGTCATTAATCACTATTTAACAACATTACAGTATACTGGATTTCATCCTCTTCTGGTCCAATTTTAGCTACCTCTTCTGAAATGGAGGGAGGGGAATGCTCTAAGTAACAGGGGTATCACTTGCTCTTCATGCTCCTTACTTGCACAAAACAATGAAAAAAAAATAATTTGTCTTACAGAGCTACTTAACGTCACAGAGTTGAAGCATCTTCACCTTCTATTTCTGTTTGTCACCAAAGCATTGTGTGATCACTCAGGAGAGCTATTATTTGACATCCTTCATTCAGAGGAGTCTAATGTTGACTTTCTTTTGCTCTTTATATCCTGCTCTTCAGAGAAGATCCTCCTTCTTCTTCTATGTTGGTGGCAAGATACATTGCTGGCATTAATGACTATGCTATGACTGCAATATTCTTTTGCTGAAATCATGTAGGAATCTCCATAAGTAATAGGAGAGTGATGTTTATTCTTATGTTTCCACCTGTGATTTTTTTCTTTTTCTGCACATCTCAATCCCTTCCCATTCTTACTTATTAGATTTCAAACTCTTCATTCTCTCCTGAATCCCAGCTGTTTCTGAAAGGGTAATTCATGTTTCACAGGCTCAGACTCATCCTTACCCCCACTTATGTTCCGTCTCTTTAGAAGAAAGTAAGCTTCTTGTGGTATAAGCCACATGGAAAGGCTTAGAGCCTTTTTACAATATTTATGTAAGCATGTTGTTGCTTTGACAGAGCCACGGGGAGTAAACTGTTAGGGGCCTTTTATTTTAAGGGCTCACATGACTTCATGAAGGAGAACATAGAAATCCATGGACTCACAATGCTCTGAAGCATTTGGAGTCTAAGTTTGGGGGTGGTCTTTATAGAAACCTTCCAAAAAAGAAAGTTTTCTGTTTTCCCTTATTCTTGCTTCCATGTTCAGTAAGTCCCTGAATAGCATTTTTTGATCAAATGGACAACAGCAGGGATAAGAAGATCAGGAGTTTAGGAATACACAGTGAAAAGCTAACAACAAGAGAAAAGCCTAACAGAATTTTCTGCCAAGATCAGACCTCATCAGAGAAAGTTAACACCATGAGAACTAGATGAGGAAGAAAGAATTTGGAGGGAAGTCAAGGGAAACAAACTTCAGAAAGTGAAACGGGACTCAATGTTTAACACCCAAACTCTCAGACTTGCACTGAAAATGAGGGACAAGATTCTGCAAAAGTTAAAGAAAAGAGAAAGTTTGCTACGGGATAATGTTTTTAATCACTACTGGTTAGTTACTACCTTCCCATCAGGATAACTTGTCATAGAACAGTCTAAACAATGGCTTTTTAGGAGTCACAGGTCACTGTTCTCTTTACAAGGCCAGGATTGTTTCTAGACAGGTTTACCTTCAAATATTTATATCATTAATTCTTTTCTGTGAAGAGTGATTAAGTTTTCCCTTAATTTTCTTCTCCTTTATTTCCAGTCAACTCCACAGTGTTTGATCCCCAGCTTATCCCATTATCACTGCCCTGTTCTAATTATCTTCCTTACTGCCTAAATTACCATATATGCATTCTTTTTCCCCTCCAGGATTTGGCTTCTCATACTTTGATCTCCTAATTGGCTTTTTAATCATCTCACTTTGTTTTCTTTTCTTTTTGATACTTAAAAAGGAATTATTGACTGTAATGACCTGAAAGGTACCAGTTTGATAAGACTGGCTCCTAAAACCTGACAGTAAAACCCCAGAGATGTTGATTCCAAGGCAACTAGTGCAACTGCACAGCCAACAGACAGAGCATCACTACAGTGGGGATGTGATTTAGGCTCCATATCCATGCCATTGTTTGTTTCACCGTTGGACCATTGTAATTTAAACATCTATCCACAAAGATCTGCTTACTGCAACCTCTGCACATCTATTGTCATCTATTGCTTGGAGCAACTCACCTAAAGATGAAATACTGTGGAGTCACATATTGCTCAGAAATTCAAGTGAAGCTAAATCCCTTGCTTTTGAAGTGTGGTTTAGCTTCTTATATTAGCACCTGTTATTCCACATCTCTTTCCTTCCTTACATCCTTCCAATTCTGTTTTTTTTTTTTTCACCTTGCCAGAATTTCCTTCATTAATTCATGTTAAATTCAGCAAAACTCCAAAATGCTTATTTTGCTGACTCTTTATAGACCCCTGCTTTTTGCTTTTGCAGTTATGTCTACACATTGGCAAAGCACATAGGACTACACTACAAGGGGGTGTGGGCTGAAGATCAATTCAGTCATGAGCAGAGAAGTTCACGATCTTTTGGGTAATGTACATCCATACTTGACATTCTGCTCTGCCGCTATTTCGTACTCTAATAATCTTCACTTGACATTCCTGGATTTGCCTGGTGATGACAGTCTCTGTATATTAAGGCTAGTAAATGTCTCTATTGCAAATCACATTTATGATTTTTTTAATGTCTTGAAGACTGTCAGAGGCAGACATCTGAAGGGTGCGATTTCTTGACAGACTGTTTATGTACCAATGTGTAAAATTTTCCTAAAATCTGCTCTGCCATTTCTGTTGCCCGTAGGGTTGAGAAATTCAGTACTGCCTTATGTTAGTGGTTGTCTAATCGTCTTGAATATAAGTTTTTACCATTGCACTATCATCCTGCCATAAAATGGTTCATTGAAGTTTCCTAGAAATAGAAAAGGAATTTAAAAAGTAAAAATCACTGCTGGATTTCCCTCTGCAAAGTAAGGATTTAATTTAACAAATTTCAATGCTTATGTACAACATAAAATGGTTTTGTTTTGTTAATAAAACTGATTTTGTTTTCACATTGGAGAAAAAAAAGAAACAGAGTCATATGGGAAATGAAGTTTAAAGAACAATTTTATAAATGTAAAGATAAAATCTTGTCCTTTCTGCAGGTTTCATAGGAAAAGAATAGAACCATTCTTACCTTTGCATTAGGCCACATTTGATAAAGATTGTAACTAAAACTCAGGTGTGGGCACCTAACCTCATAAGAAATTATATCATTATTTCATTCCTTGCTTGAGCAGGGGGTTGGACTACATGATCTCTAGAGGTCCCTTCCATCCTCAACCATTCTGTGATTCTGTGATTCTGTGATTCTGTGATTTAGTATCTCTATTCATCTACCCAATGATGCACATATCCCTGCCTTTCTGAGTCAAGCTACTTCTGAAAAGCTAATCAAGCACCGAGGAAAGATGAGGGGTGGTAGACTTAGCTATAATTAGAACTTCTTGAAATAATTATACTCAGTCTTTTATTGTGTTGAAATGCTGATGAATTTTGACTGACAACACCAGTATGTTTTTTCAGTGAAGGTTTTATTTCTATCCGGTCTACAGATATCCAGGTATCAGACATAGCCTATCAGATTTTCCATAAAACACAATTCTTCCCTGATGTGAGTGTTCAGGGTCTATGGGCCTAAACAAACATACTAAGGACACGAGTTTTTCAGAAAGGGAAGTGTTCACTTCAAATCACACTGAAACAGTATTAAATATAAAAATCTTTCACCAAACAGAACGACTTTTCCCCATGGATTTCTCTCTCTTGTTGAAAAATGAAAAAAAATCCCCTTCTTCCCATCCCTGCACTGCAGATATAACAGTAAGTCAAAAAAAAAAAAAAAAAAAAAAAAAAAAAAAAAAAAAAAAAAAAAAAAAAAAAAAAAAAAAAAAAAAAAAAAAAAAAAAAAAATCCAAAACACAATTTAAGTATGCTCACAGAACTTAATTTCCAGATTATTTCACTTCTGACTTGAAGTACTGGTACAACAGAAAAAAAACCCCAGCTATTTAATGAAACAAAAATTCACATAAAAACAAACAGAAAAATAGAAAATAAGTAAAAAAAACACAAATAAGTAGGTGGAAGAAAGATCTGCCATGAGAGATGAAGTGAACTAAGAAATGGCTTTCTAAG
Source organism: Nothoprocta pentlandii (assembly GCA_013398315.1). Taxonomy (NCBI): domain Eukaryota; kingdom Metazoa; phylum Chordata; class Aves; order Tinamiformes; family Tinamidae; genus Nothoprocta; species Nothoprocta pentlandii. The sequence goes on along the minus strand of VZSG01000090.1, from coordinate 814,096 downwards.
TCTGATGAAAGGTAACACAGTTAAGGTTAAAGCTAAGTATATACACCTAGTTTTTTCAATTCAAAGTTAAATTAAAGTCAAGAAAGAGATGATATTTGTAAGCAAAATTAATTAAAAAGAAGTCATGAAACAAGTAATGAGATATATTGAAGCAGGTAAGTCGAAACCCACATCCATAGTAGGTACTTTAAAAATAAAACTTTCAGTATTCACACAGGACTGCATGTATATTAGATATTGGATATGTTATCACATTAACAACCTAGTAATAGCTACTAAATGCAGTTACATGAAAGCAAACAAAATACAAAAGAAATACATGTCTACTTAATGTCTCCACAACTTCATATTTTTATTAAAATGAATATATTAATGTCATTAAGTGTAAGGTGGTAACTTCTCTTCTACATTAACTACATTAAGTGAAAAATAAATCCTTACATTGAAATATGTTTTTTTCTATCACAAAAGAAAATAGACAATGAAATTAAAACCTGATTATAACATTTCATTGCTATAAAGTCTGAAGAGTACTTAAGATAAACACTAAAGATATCATTATCAGTATACATTTATGTCATAAGTAGAGCTGAACAACTACTTCAATTAAACTTAGTTTAGATAATTTCCTGCAGGAATATAAAGGGCTCTAAAGAGCTAAGAATTATTTAAATGTAACAGAACAAGGAAAGTAAAGCTGTATTTTCATACCCCTTAATAAACTTTATTTTCTTCCATTTACTGTTGGAAATAGTACTGATTAATTTCTTAGGCTGACCAAGTAAATCAGCAAAACAAATTTGATTTCATGTCTGCTGCTAAAAACATATGGCAAGACCTCTGTACCCTAGAACATATTCTTACTACAAACATTGGAAGAGATACAACAATGTCATTTATCAGAAAAGTCAACGGTTTAGGGCAGGAAGACAATTTTAATGAGTACTGCAAAACATAATCTAAGAAACTGAAGACTGAGAGTTTTTCTGAATAAAATGTTGTCCTCTGCTTTGAGGAAAAATGCTCCTCAGAGGAAATAAATGGCATGCTATATCTATCAATCAATCAATCATTGGTTGATCGATGTCTTTCACTCCTTGATGAAATGACAATACACAAGACTTAGCTGAAGTGGAACAAATGTTCACTTGCTCATCTTTAATGTAAATGTACCTTATGGATTGTTGAACTTTCCAGAGACTACTACTGTGTTGATTAATTGCTAATGAATGCTAATGAAGGAGTGAGGTGAATATACACAGTGATGTATTTAAGTGATGATTGATTGGATTTAACACTAGCTGTCAGGAGAGTACTTACCACATGCACAACAAGTCCATAAATATGCACAGAACTGTTAGTTGTCTTCCTGTGTGTCTCTCTGGTCTTTTAAGTCGAGCTGTGACAGGGAAAGAACTGCCCCTCTAGACTTTTACTGTTAAAGGAAATTCATTTCTTAGAAAGGACATCACCTTTCAATGACAAGTTTTAATTAAACATTGATGATCAGCGATAGTTGCACAATAAAATGTCCCTCTATGAGTTCACTTTCAGAAATAAAAGACAATTTTTTGAAAATGTTAATAATAAAGAAAATGCTTACAAAAATATAAAGGGCATCTGTTCATAAAGCTTTCAAATACAAAGGGTTCATCAGGATAAACAAAAGAAAGAAATGACATTTCCATTTTAAGAAGAAGAACGCTTCCTTTGTTCTTCCTTATTCCTTTGTCAGATGGTGGAAAATAAATTGAAGAAACAAATTTTTCAGCAAATGCCATACAGCGGGTCACCAATTTCAGTGGTGAAGAAAAGTGAATTACTGATCAAATAAAGAAAAGAAATGTATGCCTGACTCTCGTGCGAGGGAAGAGTGAGTGCAAAATGGAGGGTGCCAGGATGGAGAAGACTCTGTGAATCTTGTTGTCAGTTCAGAATAAGTTGTCTGATTGGGAATCAGGAGCTATTTTTGTCATTTGGATTACAAATTCTCAATGTTCAGCCTTCAACACCTGAATTTCTATCATGCTAGGGTCCTATGAAACAGCGGGAACAGCGGCAAATGAATACCCCCCAAATGCTAGTCTCTGATGAATTCAGTACAATACGGACCATTTAAAATGACCATTCAGGATTAAGGTTAAAACTCCTTTCTTCAAAAATAGTTCTTTTTCAATAATAAACATGTTTTTCACACAGTCAAAATATAAACTAATCAAGTTGTTTATTTTACACGGCCCACGTAGAAGGAACATCTATTTTTAAGTATTTTGGAGACAGTCACGTATTACTATGACTGTAGGTTTAAGCTGGTTTTAACTTTTCAAATCCCTAAGCATTTTGCAGTAAGTATACAGTGAATTTAAACCTGCTGACAATAAACAGTTGGCTGAAGATACTTGCTATATACTATGGCATAACAATGAGAAATGAAATTTTTCATAGGCCTATGAAGGCAAAATGGACAAGTGAGGAAGAGAAAGGCTCTGTATGACAAAGTTTGCTTCCAGTTTACCAACATCTCAAAACCCTGTGACTCAGATCAGATGGGATAAAAGAATTTAAAGAAACAAATGTGAGTGAGAATTGGAAAGTGCTTTAAAAGTGTTTTACGGTCACATTCTTGCAATTTGTAAAGAGAACCACATGGGGAATAAACAGAAAAAAACAACCATTCTGGCTTAGAGGGAATGTCAAAAACATAATAAAGTAAATAATCATACAAAAAGTTGAGGGAAAAAGAAAATGACAGCAGTGATTATTCCACATTAGAAACTATGCAGCTCAAACCTATTAGAAGTCTGAGCTATAAGTTTCTTCCAAAATATCACTAACAGAAAACTAAAAATCTAGCAGACATCCAAGGAATTTTTGATGAGAGGAATGGGCAAACAAAAAGAATATTTACCTTTCTGGCTTTCTGTTTCTTCATCTAATTCATGTTAGAGGAAGAGACATAACCTTTTGCAATCATCTTTCCCTTAGTGGTTCAGGAAGTCCTTAGTGGTTCAGAAAGCATGATGATGAAAGTTTTTTTTCAATGTGCACCATTTATAAAACTTAAGATGTTCCAAATTGTGTATCCAATACTTGAAGTATCATAATTTCAAGTTCTCTATTCCTTCAGCGCATAGTTACAGGAGATCTGAAAGATCTGAAAGCATAGACCTAACCCCAAGCTCAGTGGCATATCCTTGGCATCTCCATGAAAAAAAAAAAAAATAGCATATTTTTCCACAATCCTGCCCACTGTCCTCCTTATCCCATGTTATGAGCTTAACTCCTAACTCCAAAAACGGTCTTCACCCACTTTCTGCAGCTGTTATTAACTATAGAACTAAATTCCAGGTAAATGGCTTTTGACAGGGACAGCTTTAAATTCAGAGATTTAGATCATGATATGCTGTTACCATTATCTCATCTTTCTCTGTCATCCTGGACTATAACCTGAGTCCCAACCTAAATTCTTGCCTTACTCCGGGCAAACAAAACTTGAGTCTCTGAGATAAGACTGGGCAGGCACTCCATTCAGGGAGCAGTCCTAGCATTAGTCTAATGGCTACTGCTGGATTTTTTCCTTCCAAAATCCTATTCTGAGAGTTAATCTGATGTTCAAGTTGAGTTCATCAATCTTTGCTAACCCTAAACCTTAATTTATCTAGCCAGCTAGATACTGGATACTACCAGATACTGCTGTAATTGGATATAACTTTTAAACATAAATTGCTATCCTTTCTCAGTAAAAAAAGTTCCTTAAGCATTAATTAGAAAAACATAATCTGAAAATTTATGAGATGTCCACAAACCAATCAAAGCTCTTATGCCAAATTACACGACTATGCAAGTAATATTGCAAATTGGAATTGTTCATTACCTAATACTGAATATTATCGATCATATTGAAGAAACTCTGAAGAAATATATTTTAAAAGCTAAACAGTTATACTACATCTGATTTTTTAAAAAAGATTTCCCCTTCATTAAATTCCCCTTTAAAAAGATTTCCCCTCCATTAAAAGACACTTTATCATTAACTTAAGTAAAAACTGATTTCTGTTTGAATTAGAAATGCAAGACAGAATCAGCCATGTTCTGGTGCCGTTTTTAATAGCATTCATCTAATATTTATGTTATCAGTTCTTATTTGCTTAGTTTTAAGATTTGTTTGGGTTTAATAACACTTTTCAAATAGATAAATCAGCCCCCCTGTGCTCAGAGCCATGTAGAAACCTTCCAGTCTCTGAAAGTCTGATTAGAGATAGCCCAGCTATTGCACTGCATCAGAGGCACAGCCCTAGATGAGATCTTGAGAATTTGTCTGAAACCTTTAGATTCAGGATTTTCTACATTTTCAAGTTTAGTGGGAGGCTGACCCAGAATCAGGAGTCTCATATTGTGCTCATAATGTTCTCATAATGTAAATTATAAAATAGGCATGCCTTTTTGTGCAGCTTGAAGGCTTTATCCTGACCCTGTTCACATCTGTAGAAAGTGCTCCTTTCCTTTTCTATTTTAACCTTTAATTCTCAATCCAATGATTCCAGTTAGATTACACATTTGCATAATTTTGCAGGCTAGACTTTGTAGTATGAGTTCTAGAAACCTACTAGTGAACCGGGCTATAACAGATATTAGTGAAGCTGAGTGTCTCTGGATTTTGAGAAATCTTTACATTTGAGGATGGGTCTGGATCCATGACTCAAGAAAAGGAATCATTTGATAATGTAAGGACCTTCCTTCAGCACAGAAATAGTGTCTTCCAGATATTCCTGAAAGAAAGTAGCAATCTGATACAGTTCCAGTATTTCCTGTAAGAGAACACATATTTGCAATTGTTTCAAAAAAATTACCGTAAGTTTTCCTTTAACCGAGGAAAAAATATCTCAAACTTGCAAGTCTTCTGTGGCAATGTCACTGTGTTATTGATGATCCTTATTGACGTCCTTGCCTTATTAAATATTAATTTTGTTGTTTGCTCAGTTCCATTTAACTTAATGGGACTACATCCATGTTAAAACTGCCATCATGAAGAAAAGTTTACAGGATTAAGGAAAAGAAGAAACAAATGAAGTTGAAGGTAGAAATTCAATGTAATTTTAGCCACTTTTTTTATCTCCTGCAGCTCAAAAACTGAGATTTCTGTTCTGTATCATTGTTCCCTTATTTAGTCCATGTGATTATTTTAAAAACAAAATGTAGTAGGTGAATCATAAGAAAATAGCATAATACATTTCAGCAGCTTATCAACCCCTCATCATGGGAGTCAAGCTTACAATAAAAATGTCTGTTCAGTTTAAAGAACATTGTGTCTCAACCATGGAACGGCATGTCTTCTAGCAAGGCTTGTTATCCAAAATTAAGGTGGCAAAGAGAAGACACCAGCAACAGTACTTGCAAGTCAGTGAGGTTACCAAAACAAAAATATGTCAACAGCTTTTCATGAAAAATGATCTGAAATTCATTTAGATCCTAATTAGTATAAGAATGAGCAGTCACTCTTTCATCATTGTGTAAGACAGCATCTTAAAAGGAATATCCGTCTTAAATAAAAATAAGGAATCACACTTCCCAAATGTACTAAAAGGGGATTGCTTGGCTTTTTTAAGGTTGATAGTTAATGTCATAATAGATTTTTCTGGCTTGTTAAAGTCCATCTTTCAGTCTCACTTCTCACACACCTTGCCTCTGCTTGTGTTTCAAACCTCATTGACTGCAATTTCAACAAGAAATTTCTTGTCCTTTAGCTCCACTCCATTTTCTGCTATTGCTCTTTAAAACAGATAGACAGAAAAAAAAAAAAAAAAAAAAAGACTATTCTCTGATTCAGCAGTGTCCTAGGTTGACTCTATATGCAAGTATAAAGATGGAGTATATAAGAATATAATTGGTGCTATTAGGTAACCTACCACATTATTCAACTTTTATGGCTATAATTCCTGTTGTATACAATCTTTCTAGATCAGTTAATAAGTGAGATACAAGAGAGGACACACTATTTGGAGGTGCTTTGAATCCCTACTATATAGAACTATTCATAGAATCATAGAATCATAGAATGCTTAAGGTTGGAAGGGACCTCAGAGGTCATCGAGTCCAACCCCCCTGCTCCAGCAGGGTCACCTAGAGCACGTGGCACAGGGCTGCGTCCAAGAGGGTTTTAAAGGTCTCCAAAGAAGGAGACTCCACAACCTCCCTGGGCAGCCTGTGCCAGGGCTCTCTCACCCTCACTGTCAAGAAATGTTTCCTTAAGTTCCTGTGGAAAATTAGTATTGTGAATATATATACAAATACTATATACTATTAATATATACTACGCTCTTCATGCCTTCCAATGGCTAAAGAAGTAGAGGAGAAAGCTTTCTAGTTTAGCTGCTATACTAATACTGTGTCAGGTATTCGATATGCTCCTGTCTCTCTTCTTTTGATCTTCATTTACTTAATGAAAGACAGCTGTTTCTCCAAATGACAGCACAAGAAAGAAATATTGGTTTATTAATCTTTTCCCAAGCTGATACATTCTTGAGCTGAGCACCATCTGAACTTGGAATGATTTAAATTCTTGTTTATTCCAGAAAGACTTTATATTTTCCCATCATGGTAATACCTTCATCCACCAACCAGGTGAAGTTAAGTATATTTCTATTCTATTTTTAAGACTAGACTCATTCTCTTCATAGCTTTTTGTTTCTAATGAGTTTGAAGAACAAAGAAAGGAACCCAGGAGTGTGTGCTGCATTCTATTTTTTTTTTTACTACATTCATTTTCTTCCTTTTGACATTGAACATAAATCCATTCACTAGAAGATACAGGACCAAAGCCTGAGATCTTTTATGTTCATGCAACACCATCAAGTGCAGAAATCTTATGTAATTTAATAGTTCAGTAACATAAGGAATTTTGGCTGAAGAATCTATATGCCATGTGGTGTCATGGTTTCTAAAGCTAACAATTTCTGATGCTTGCTAAACATACGACTTAATAGGTGAAGATTTTGCATTACATATCATAAAATAATTAGGGTGTAAAATGCACTTCTATGTGCTGATGCTTCTACTGTACTTCATCTCTTGGCAAGTTTAGCAATTTTCCTGGAACTTGAAATTGCCAGTTCTTGGCCAGGGCCTTTAGGCTGATTATTGTTTGATTATGTGTATTTGTTTTCCTGCTGTGTCCCTTTGTTGCTCTGGCTCAGCAGGAGTTTTGAATCCGGGGAAATACAAATAAGGAAGAATGGAAAGTTCCATCTTTCATACAGCATTCATTGGCATCCTCCTTCAAAATTAGTGTTAATTTTTGATGTTTTCAAAACAGGGCATGATGCATTGTCATGCATGGGAGAACCATGTGTGTATCATTAGAAGACTGATCAAGAAAAAAAATGGCTTATTGAAGGTGTATGTGGAAACTTACAGGAAACTGAAAGGGTGTTTGTTAAAGGTAATTAATTGATGGACTACTAGCTGTCTCTTTAGCTTTCCCCTCCTCTCGTAACTGAGGGAACTTAATGAGGAGTCAAATGGTGTATTTCAGTATACTCAACAAACCAGAGATAACTGCCTTCAGCTTACACTCTCTTGTCAGTCCTCCCTGAGGAAGCCAACAGCTTTTACACGAGAGATCTGCCAGTTGGTTACATTGGTGGTAAATTCTTTATTGTTTTTGGTTTTCTTTTAACCTTTCTCCTCCTTCCCTCCTTTTCCCCCTGCCCAAGTTGTAAGGAGGTCATTTAAGAAAACTTTAATTTTAAAATTTAAATACCTACTTCACTCTGTTAATCCTAGATCAGGTCAATCACATATGGTAAGTCACCTGCACACCCTCATGCTTCTTACCTGCACACCCAAATGAGAAAAAAAAAAGGAATGGTGCCTCTGAATGGTACAGGAAAATTACTGTGAAACCAAAACACAGCTTAAAAAAGCCAGTTGGTGGGAAGGGAAGGCAGGCAACAAACACTTTTGAGTCTCCCACCAAGCTAAAACTGCTCCCATTGGTAAAAAAAGGACAAGGAATGGGAAAGTAAACACACTTCCTCACGCCTTCTGTAGGAGGAAGAGAGATGCATTTTCCTTCTCTTTAGGAATATTTCCAACCAGAATTTGAGACAGGAAAGGGAGAGAGACAGGAAAACCCTTCAGCAATGCAAAGTCATGCTTCTCCTCAGAGGAGTCATTAACTTTCCACACGGTTAACCAAGCACCCACACTAGTTTAGATGGGAGTTCAGTGTTTGTAATGCCAAAACACATCAGTGACTATTTTAAAATTATCCAGTGGTTTAGATTACTGGTTTCAAGTCGGAACAATAAATATAGGGGTATATCTAGTTAGTAACTCAAGTCATCACTGGCATGATGATTTTCTGGTGTGATCACTGCTGCAATTCACCAGTAGATATGTTCAAGTGTCAGTTTTCTTCTCATTTCCCAGAAGATGCAAGTCACGTGCAGACTTTCTCCCTGGTGCCTAAAGGATTCATGGTCACCAACAAATAGTATGGAGAGAGTCTGGGCTAAACGGTTACAACTTCCAGTACACAAAAAGCAAGATCTGATGGAAAAGTACATTAATGGCATGTTTTCTGGCTAAATCAAACATTGAGCATCTAGAGTTGTAAAATGGGCAATAAACTTTTTATAACATGTAATAAATAAGGAATATCACACTGATTGAAATGGGCACTTCTTCATACCTCATATTTCGTGATCTCTTGACTCCTGTACTTTTTCCTTTACAACTAAGTAGACTCAGTATTTCCTTCTGTATAGAGAAAAAAGCTTTTCAAAGGAAGTTTCGCAAATATTATCAGATTGCAAGCTGCTTAATGTCTGGAAGTTACTGTTCTCAAACATTGTATGCATATCATTTATTATTCTGTGTGTTTTCAGGTGTGTTTGTAACATCTGATGTACGAGGAACACAGCAAACATTACAAAAAAAGGAGCATAATTCAAAGCTAGGAATTCACTTCTTCCTCCCTGATTTTTAGTACACTTTCTGGAAATATTCATCTAATGATTTTTCATTCACAGCCATTCTCAGATCTAGACAGTTATTTACAGGCATTTCAGCAGTCCTGATAGGAAGTCATGCATTTGTTCTCCTATTGAACAAAACACAGAGAAAATAGGTAGCATGGTCTTAGTCACCACAAACTGTCTTTTGACAGAAACTTCCCCACAGCCCAGATTTCCAGACCACCTCAAATGGCACCAGGGCACAGGCCCCGGGGTGGGGCATGAAATGGCTACAATCTAGGCATGGGCCACGAGCACCCTGTCAAGACCAATGTTGGCATTAGCTCCTTCACTTCCTGGTGATGAATGGCCCTGTATTAGGACAAATCTAATGCTGACATGTTAGGCCTTGCTGCCATGGGCTGGCATGAGGCAACAGCAGCTGGGTTGGCTGAAGTTGAGGAGGCCAAAAGAGCAGGGATTGGAACTGGGCCTGCTGGGAGGCAGCCTGCTGGGCACAGTTCCCACACCAGCCAAGGAGCAGTGACTGGTTGTCCTCTTTCTCCAGGCCCCCATATATCTTGCCAGGGCACTGCCATATCATAGAATGTCCTTAAAAAGATTGAACGTGTATCAGAAAGCATGATGACTGCCTGCTCCAGCTCTTACACAGTGTGAATGGTTAATAAATCTCATACAGGGGAAAAAGGTTCAGAGAGAATGGACAAAGAAACATGTCTATGAGGCTCAGGAGAGAATATAGGGTGTAACTGACCATAGCTGTTGAAGGAAAGCTAAATTTATCTCAACACAGAGAGTGGATGGTGACTCTTGTTTAGATAAACAGCAGTATCAGCTGAGTGGATCAACTAACAATAACACAGTTGTGTGGATTAGCTGGTTGTGTAAATGTTTTTTCCTGAGTTAATCAAAAGAGTGCGAATGTCTCTATGAGTTAGCCAGACCAACACAGAGCAGAAAAACTGAACAACTAACAACATATACTCCAAGAGCAACACACTTGAGATGATCTCAGTCCCCATATTCCTTCCTTGCAACTGGGGACACCCTGTGTCATGATGGTGAGAGAATAATAATGGGCATCACGCTTGTATTGTCATCCAACTTCATTGAATCCAACATTTGGATCCAGTGGATCCCCTGTCATCCAACAATTCAATGTTGCAAGTGCTACATTCTGCTAAATGTAACTTAGACTTGTGATTTCAGCATATTGCTGTATCACTCTGCTAAATCAAAACCTAATATCATCAAACAAGCAAATTTTATATTAAACATTACACTTTCCATGCAGGAAATCTAAAAGAACCTGTGCTTGACTCTGACACGGAATGAGCAAAGCATGGGACATTACTCCCTGAGATGGTGAATGGAAGATAACAGCCACCCTTTTCAAGCTGCTACAGGGGAGAATATTTCACATCTTACCTATTAAATACAAAGACTAATATTGTGAGCTGCAGTTGGGAAAAGATAACTGCCTTTCTGCAACATATGGGTTGAACAATGTATATAATCTGTTATGAGTCTCCCATTCTGAGTTTCTGGTTGGGTGCAGAGATGCTTATGTGCATATGCACATCCAAATGACTTCAAAAGCACCAAACAGATTTTGTATTTTATTGTAAGATTCCCTCTGGTGCTGGCACCTTGCATACTGAATTGCAGCCTGGAGTGACATTTTATGGCCAAATTATAAAGCATTAAACACAAGGATTTCTAATGGAAACACTGACACAACCTAAGGTATAGCAGCACTTGTGCGTTCTGCCCTAATTACTACAATGCTGTATAAATCACAGCTTTTTGCCTGTCACTATCCAAGGCCCCAGTGTGAATTTGGGCCAGGTGAATGTGTATGGGGATGATAGAAAGTAAGTGATGGAGCACACCTGAGCTCTCATTTTCTCAATTTCAGAGATTATTAATGTGAGAAAGTCACAGTGATGGAAAGTGATCCAAGTTGTAGTAGAATTCACAGCTTTTAGTGCCAATGTTTCTTGGGCTGGACCAGCTGTTACACACCTGGAAGTGGAATACATAAATGTTCTCCTTCAATTTATCTTTCTTGAACTTGTTGCTTATGGGATTGAGACAACAAGGGCCAGAGCAATAGGTAGCATAATTATAAAACCTCACCTGCACGGGATTATTTTCATGTAGGAACATTATACTTTACAACTAAAAAGCTTTACAAACAATCCATTGTCTTGAAGCTATATTACATCAGTTATTCACTGAATGGAGTTTGGCTCTCATAGAAGTTATATTTGTATGTTTTCTTTTTCTTTTTTCTTTTTTTTATAAAGACAACAGGGGAAATTAAGGTGAAAGTTATTCTGACACCATACCATAAAAATAATAAAGCAGATGAAAACTTCTCTCACAAAACATTTCCTATAGGGGAGGGCATGTAGTGTCTCTTAGGGATTTCATAATGTTCTGAGCCTTTAGGACTTTAGGTTCAACCAAAATAGGGACACCTGACTGCCTGTGTATGTAGTTTCTTTCTTTATCACCTCCTTTTCTGAAATTCATGCCTACAACATTGAAAGGCATAGACAGATTAAAATATATAAAAACTAATCCCTTCTTTTATTCCTCATGATCATATTCTTTGTCATTGACGGTTTAATATAGCACTCAAGTAAATTCAGAATAATTCATTAAAGTCTATAGTCAGATTCCATCAAATCAAATGCAAGGTTTTCTTTAACTTCAGTGACGTATGGATCTCCTTCAAATTATTTCTCATTAGCAAAAAATCTATTTTCTAGCTCACATAGTTTAGTTGATTTAAGGGCAAAATGTATTGCATTGATTCAGTGAAATAAAGATATTCAGTTTAAGTTGTATGAACACAAAGGGACAAATGTCTTTATTATACACAGCAGGGCAAGAAAATACTCCCTGCAGAGAGGCAACATTTTGCTCAAGAGCATAACATTAGTGATTTCTAGAAGCAGTATTTCAGTCCATCATACTTAAATTTAAGAGGTATTATATTTAAAGTAAAAATAATAGAAGAGTATTTGTAGCAGCAGAAATGTATAATGAGTTAAATCCACAAGAGATATAGAAATGTCATCGCTCCTTAACATACCTTCACAATGTGTGCTGTCCATTTAATAATAGTAGAACGTGAAACTTTTTCATGCTATAACTTGCTCTTTAATGAGAATCATTTTTTTTTCTTTTTCCCCAACCTCTTCATACCTTCTAGCAACTCTGAATGTGCTTAAACTTATTTTGCTACCTTTGGTAATGAAAAGTTGTAAATGAACTTAATACAAATGTGAAAACAGACAGGTGGTTTGTATGTGCTTTAAGGAATGGATAGCTGTTTGCTAAAACTTTTACGTTTTGCATGAAATATTGAAATAATTTTATTTAATAAAATGATGGCAATCACTCGCAGCTTCTCTAATAGAGTTGTTTTCATTTCTGTTGGATGCAGAAACAGCTCTGTTAATAAAAAACATATATAAATAAAGTAGCTCCAGAAAGGAATGCTGATTTGTATAAGAAAACCCTGGACAATTAGGAACTAATGTCTGTAAAATATTCTATTGCCACAAGTCACACACAAGCTGATTAAAGACAGGCACTTCTCTGAGTTTTGTTGAGGGCAGATTTATAAATAGATGCTCAATAATAGTAGGCCAGATGTTTGACATAAATAGTCAAGCAAGGTTTCTGGTAACCAAGCTCAGGAAAGCCATCAAAGCATTTGTTTCACAACATCAGACCCAATTCCGAGCCTGTTAGCCTTGTCAATGATGTTCTTAGAGATGACCTGTCTCTCTCCTGTCAGAAGAGCCAATGCCACTTTTGGAAGAGTGACTAAAATAAAAAAAAAATGGACTCAATTTACCTATGAAGTTGAATCGGGTATTTTGAACTATAGTGTAGTATTTATAGATGAGACTCTTGTGAGGGCTGTTGCTCTCACTGAGGTGACAGCCCTTATGAACTCTGCACACTAGCTCCTCCAGCACACTGAATATTGCCTCCTCCAGCATACTTGGCGTGTCTGAAAGGTTGTAGCAGCAATACTTTTCAACAGGACAAAGTAAAAAGGATTTTTTTCTGGCACAAATAAAATCATCTATAAAATAAATAAGAATATAGCATGTGACCTGACTCCAAAAAGCCAAAGTTCTTTCATAGGTCTGCTAATACTGTTTTCTGTAAGGAACACCACAAAAGCACCAAAGGGAGTTGGTGTCACAGAAGGGGTGTTCTGTTAGAGCACACACTTTTTAAACAGAGAAAAATCTTTCTATGCTGGGTTAGACTCAAATAAATTACATGGGTTTGGAATCAGCTCTGTGTTGCCCCTTGTTTCTTGCATGCCAAGCCTTTTCCTCTAGCGTTTCCCTTAATCCAGCCACTTTTTGTGACTTTTCAAGATGCAAAAAAAAAAAAACAGAAAATGTTCTCTGAATCCATTTGAAAAGTCCATTTCTTTCTGCCACCTCTGAGAACTGCCTGTGTCTGTGTTCCTGATTTTTTGAGCAGTCTCCAAGCCCTGGCCCATTCTGTTATTCCAGGCTGTATTTCAAAATCTTTCACCCAGCCAGGCATAAGTGGATCTTCAGAAGAAAGGGTCTCTTCCTCCCTGAAGAGGTTTCTCCACAATGTAGAGCAGAGGAGTCAAGAAAAGAAAAGCAGCAGCCTTCTTTTTTGATGCCCCATTTTTCCATCTAATGTTTAGATAGGAAGGGATATGAGGGAAAAGTGATGTCTAATTTGAATAAGTAGAATAATTCTGCTTCCAGTCTGGATTTGTACATTGAACTGATCATATAACTTTCAATGGGAAACCTCTATCATACATGTACATACGTTGTATTTTCTTACAATCTGGTGATAATTCCGAAGGCTAACTCTACAACATGAAAACAAAACAGTATCATTTATTTGCTTTGAATATGCTGCCTCCTCATTTCATTTCATGCTCCTTGGTAAGAATAAAAATATTGTGGGAGATACTAAATAAACTTTCCTCATTCACTGACACTGTACTACTCATAATTTTATATATCTCACATATGCC
>VZSG01000090.1:767950-799623 GCA_013398315.1 Nothoprocta pentlandii | reverse complement strand
TAACCTTTGCAAGATGTTTTCTGTTTTCTTCTTCTTCTTTTTTTTTTTTTTTTTTTTTTTTTTTTTTTTTTTTTTTGGTACAGCATTTTGATGTTGATAGCTTGAAGTCTGATCATTGTAATAGCACCATGGAAACACACTTATGGCCTTGAACCTCATTGAACAGGCCCAGAAGGTAAAGATATGCAATTGCTTCCAACCTTATATCATTTAAAATGTAAAATAAAATACTTCAAAAGCAATAGATGCAATACTTCCTTGCAATAGATACCTGCATTGTGGATATCAGCATCTGAGTTAGTCACCTTAGCTTCCTTAACAGCCAGTAAAGTACGCCCAGTTACTTCTAGGTAATAAAACATTGAATCTTGTCTGGCTATGCCTGGCTTCTTTACTATCCAGGAACTTCTTACTATCCAGGAAGACTTGGTGAGTTATATACGGATGGAAAGACTCTACAATGCATTGAGTAAAGGCCTGGAGAGATCTGCATGGAAGATCACCTCTCAGTTAGGGGCAGCCTAATGGAATTGTAACAGTGGCTAAGAAAGGTAGTAGTGAAATGATTGAAAGAGATCTTAAAAGAAGAGAGGCTGGGAGGCTTGTTTCAGTTGTGTTCAGCTTGGCCCAGTTGTTGGATTTTAAGAGACAAGAAAAAGTTCTGGTCTGAGTATGAGAAAATAGGTTTGGAGTAAAGATGTCTGTCAAAGACATACCTTTTTGACATGGATAGATCAGCTGGTTGTGTGTTGACAGATGAGATGAGATCAGCAAGGGTCAAATCAAAAACAATAAAAATATAGCCTTACTGAAAAGCTTTCCAAGCACCACTCTTCTCTTTGCATTAATTAGGAAGGAGTATGAGGAAATCTTCAACGGGACTTTCTGAAGAAGTGAGAGAGACAAAAAGGAAGTGGAAGGGAGGAAAAAAACACTAAAGTCAAAAAAGGATGAGTTTTCCTAAAGGATGTGCTTGTTTGTGCTCGAGTTGTAGGCAGCACAGCTGGAGCATTCAACAGTGGGGACGAGGAAAGGAGCCACACCAAGGCTGTAGCGGGGAACGCACAGAGCAGGCAGTAGCTTCAAAGGAAACCTGGTTTAAGCTAAGAAAATAAAACTGTTTGTGCAGTGATGGAAGAGAGCCAGAGCATAGTGAGATACTAAGAAGAAGAATAATAAGGGAATGGGATGAGATCGGATTGCTTGAACAACTGGAGAAGTAAGAGAAAAGGAATATGGCAAATTCCTGCATTATGGACAGGGAATTGGAAAACAGACAGGCAAGTCAGATCATATTTATATATTTTATATTTATATATTAAATATATACTTTCTCTCTTAGAAGAAACCAAATTGCAGTGTAGGCAGAAACAAATAAAATGGGGGAGGATGGGTGGGGTTGGAAAAGTGAGTGATAGGTGGTGAAATGGCAGCTGCTATTACAGGTGAAGGCACAATGGTAATAGTGATTTACCTCTGAAAACAACAGATGAGATTGTCTGAAGTGAGATCTTGAGCAAAGTAAGCAACAACATTTTACTAGCCATTTGTAAAGGTTGTCTTGTAATATTTTTGCTGTGATGCCTTGACACAGATGAAATGCATTTATCTGATGACCTGAAAGAACACTAAAAAGGTGACCCTAATTTGCAGTCCATTGGAACACCAAAGGTGATATCAAAAAGGCTGCATCATTATTTTTTAAAGGGTCAAAATAAAAAAAAAATCAGTTAATGACAAATCTCCAATTGATTGAGTTTTATATTAGACCAAAATTTTGAACTTCCTGATTATAGG
This sequence comes from Nothoprocta pentlandii, assembly GCA_013398315.1. NCBI lineage: Eukaryota > Metazoa > Chordata > Aves > Tinamiformes > Tinamidae > Nothoprocta > Nothoprocta pentlandii. The sequence continues at coordinate 797,826 of VZSG01000090.1, read as the reverse complement.
TTTTTAGAGCTTCAGGACTGAAATCTAAATGGACACACCACATATTTCTGTGAACAAAGGAGGCATATCCAGGTCTTACAAAATTGCTTGCATACTCTAATAGTATACATGCTTTTTCATTTTAAAAGCAAATGCAAAAAAACCCTTTAAATCCTGGCATATCATAAATGTGAAAAGTTCTATGTTTCTGATAATATGTTCAAGAGCAGAGCTCTACAAGTCTGCTTACTGCATATCTGAAAGATATTTCACCCTACTCAATAATAATTAAAGTGATTAGAGCAGACATGATTTTTTTTGACACAGCTGGCTTTGGTCAGTATGAAAGAAAATGCCAAAACTAAAGCTGGTTTCAGTAGAACCACTTTGGGTCCCAGTTGGCAGAAGACTAGGGCAGAGTTTAAACACTTTCCCTGAGAGGAAAGACAGATATAAGAAAAGGTACCTTGATGGGCAGTAGTGGGGATGGATGCTTTCGGCTGGGCATCCTTTAACAGTTGCTGAAGGGCTTGGTTCTCACAGGCCATGAACATTCCTTTTCTAAATTTCAAAATGCTCAAAATATCTTGATAATACCTAGGCTACTAACTGGTAGATCATAGATGATGGCCAGTCAGGCCACTCTCAGTCTCTGTAAGGACATGGAGATCAGGAGAAGCCTGAGGATGGCAGGAAATGTTGCTCCAGTCTTCCAAAAGGGCAAGAAGGAGAACTCAGGGAACTACTGATCATTCAGCCTCACCTTGATCCCTGAAAAGGTGATGGAGCAGTTCATCCTGGATGCCATTTCCAAGCATATGAAGGATAAAAGGGTGATCAGGAGTAATCAGCATGGGTATAGTATACTATAAATAAATATGATTTGACAAGTCAGGCACACAGAACCTATCAATTATCTGTAGTGGGAAAAATAGAATTTATGAATAATCTTCTAAGCAACAGCTGCACTTATCACACCTATAAGTTACCTGAAAGGCTAAGAATCTGCAGTCTGACATGATTTACAGTGGTCACCGATGAGTCTTTAAAATGCTTCTCACTTAGCACAATTTATTCAGATGTTTGAGAGTGCTACAGAAAGGAGAAAGAGCATTGTTATTTCTAATTTTGAGCTGAGAAACCTGAAGAAAGCAGAAGCACTGTGACGTGTACACCTTCCTGGTGCAAGTCAGTGGAAGGTTCATGGGGAAATACTGTTGCCTCTCCAGCTAGCTCTGCCCTCAGAAAAGTTGAATTTTATTGGAACTGATGACTGCTGAGTAGTGCATTCACAACTGTGCGGAGAAATACACAGTTCATGATTTGATTCAGCTGCATTCCTGCCCTATTTTGCCAGTCATATTTCAATGCATTTTCTCTGCATATGAATGTTGGTGAAGGCAACTGATATATACAGATACACATATTCATGGAGGAATAGGAGTATGAAAAAGTGTACTCATCTTCTGTTTATTATTCATGATTCACTATTCATCATTCACTTTTTTCCTCTATTCATAAAGTTTCAGGCATCCAATCAGGAACAGAGACAGGGATGAATAATGGGAATATACAGTTCACAGATAATGCTCAGGCTATAATTTGTACTGGAAAATAATCTGATGTACATTTATCTATAACTGAAGCACAGTACTTTGGAAGTGCACATGAAGATTCTGTCCTCAAACAAGGAAGAAGAAAAAATACATCTGGTTATTGCTAGGAGCTGTAAGGAAGAAACCAGAGTAGAGACCAATCTCCTCTGATGTATGTGCCTTATCACAGTAAGCTGTAAGGCCATTAAGCTATGAAAACCACTTTGTCTTTTAAAGTGGCAGGTGTATCATTTTAAGTGTCATCTTTGGGGGAAGATGGATCAGTATCCACAAATGGATCAAAGGTAATCAGATCCTAGATCTTACAAGAGCAGTGAAAACTTCTTGCTCGTAGAGTAAGTGATTCCTGTCAGAATGCTGCTCTACAAGCAGGAGCCTTTATATCATATGCTCCTGTTCTGAAAACAGGGGAAATAATACCTGTGAACACCATTCTTGGTTTTCTAGAAAAGAACAACTTCACAGCTTCTTGGCTGCAATGTTTGCACTGAGATCAATATTGCCCCATCTACTCAGCAGCCAAAATCTTTTGGAGAATAGTGTGTATACATTTGTTTTTCCTCAAACTAGAGGTCAGGTGACTGGCTAGAAACATTGAAGGAACCCCTCGAATGGACAGAATGGCACTGTGTCCTTAGTAGTATCTTGCTGGTTAAGGCTGGGTGTCTTGACTCCTTAAGCTGAGAACAAAGAAGAGCTGGAATGGGGAGTAGCTGCTCCAGGAACAAAAGCTCCTTCTGTGCTACCATAGGACCGAGCTCCAGGCTGCAGCCTAACCACACACTGTTATTAAAATCTATGACTTAAAAGGACAGCCACTAGCTGCTTACACTTGCAGCACAGCAGTCAGCAAGCCATCAAGATGCAACGATGGTACTGTAAGAAATCCCTCCGGCTTTTAGACCCATCTGCAAGTAGTTAGCCCAAAAGAATATACTGGCATTTTGGGATACTACACCTTACAGTCCAACATACCCTGTCAGCCACAGCTAATTTAATTATCTTCAACATGCTAGACTATAAACATGTTGTGAAACATCAAGGGTCAACTTGCCAAATGCAATGTTAAAACTTTCTATTCTTTTCTATTCCTATGCCATTCCTTTCCCCAAGAGGTAAAACAGGAAAAACAGCGGAAAAGTAAGCAAAACTGCAGCTGCAACAGACACGTGTATGTCACATAATTGTCTTCATATACTGATCAAGTCAAACATACTCTAACTCCCACAGCAAGCAGTATTCAAAAAAATGCAGAGAAATTCCCATATGCTAGATGGATGCCTCGCACTTTTCCATCCTCTGTGTCCTATGTAAGAGTCCTGTATGGATCTTAATCTTCATGAGTGGAGGTAGTATTTCTGGCCCATCTATGCCTATGGGAGCAGAAGGGAGCATGTTTCTGTATTTTATGCTCTTTCATGACAGACTTGATTCCAAAGTGGCTAGAGAGAGGGGAAAAGTGAGGAAACATGGAAGAAAGCAGAACAGACGCCAGAGAGATGACCTGGAAAGATGTCCTGCATGTGCCCTGCAGATCTGTCACACAGGTTGCACCAAGGTAAGAGCGCTGGCAGACTGACATACTTTAAAGTTACCCAACACCTTGCTGATGCCTGCACAGAGGATCAGCAAGAAAGAAGAAAAGCAACTGTAGGAAAATAGCTTGGAACAGAGGTAGGATATAAGAGGCTGAAGTTTAGTTTGACTGGTGGGTGTGAGGAGCATCAGGAGGAAGAGCAATGGGAGAAAGTCTCAAGCGTTTAGAGGAAGAGGAGGAAATCAAGTTCAGCAAAGGAAAGTGTAGGCATGTATTTCAAAGTCTTTAGGACCTGAGAGATAAAAGGGAGAGGAAAATTATATTGAATGTGATAATGCATGCTATTTTGCCACTGTATGGATACTGCAGGAAGCTATGATAGACTAATCTAGGGGGTTCAGCAAATTCCCTGGAAGAGCTTCAAGTGTAACATAGGTTGTTGCATTATCTGTTTATTTTTCGGAGCTCTGGTGAGCTGAATTTTGGGTTATGTTTACAGCTTCTTCCACTTTGGGGATTTCCACTATATGCAGCCCAAGGAAATCAATACTGACTTAATCAAATCAGGAAACTTCTCAGTGAGAAAGGTTGGGGGTGAGAAGGGATCAGTGTTAGGAACAGACTAGGGAATGAGGTTATTGCACAGCAGCTAGGACTGTTTGTTTGCTCTAGCTGGCAAAGTTAATGCAAGAATCATGCTTAAAACTGCTGCCTGGCATTTGTTTTATTCCCCCCCCCCCTTTTTTTTTTATTTTTTCAGTTGTTTGAGGTTGGTCAGCAAATTAGCTGGCAGACTTCTCAGAGAGGTTAATTGGAGGAGAACATTCAAGACTGCTACACAGGCGCGTGAACACACTGCCTGGTGGGAGTCTAAACAGATGTATAAGGAGCTTGGAAACCTTTATTTTTCTGCCTGGGGAATCTTTTTCTCCACAGGACCCAAGTTCAGGCAGAGGTCGGATCCTTGTTTCCTCTCAGTGAGGATCAAAGTCTGCAGAAACTGAGTAATGCTTAGAAGAGGAATCAGAGCCTAGGCTTATGGCATCAGAAAATGGGGAGATTCTGCAACCTTTCTCAGTGAAATGTTATTGATTTCCAGAGCAAGAAATTATTGTTTCTATGGTTTAAATTTTATTCTGTTCTCCCATGTCTGAAATTGGTTTGTCTTTTAAGCTACACTAACACTCAATGTATAATATAAGGTGATTTTATTGCCACTAGCCAGCAAATGTTTGACCTCCACAGAGAATGTAAATTGGAAGCACAAAGCTATAGAATTACTTTTCAGTCCTTGTAGTTGTTTTGTCTGTGTCCTGTATAAGAATGGCTCCATATCCAGCTCAGACATTTACTCTCCAAGGATTCACAGTCCTCTGCCTGAATTTCTGTGGGCTTTTGACCAGGCAATATTCACCCCATCAGGGAAGTCAAAATAGTCTTGTGAAATATGATTTACCTGCTCAGTCTGCACAAACTGACAGTGAAGAACATAAAGTCATTCTCAAGTCTTCAGTGTTTCGTACTGTTTCTAGTTCCAATGACCCCTTTTACTTTTCTCCTGTCATAGATAGATAATCCTATTAACATAATTGAAAACCCACCCTGGGAACAAGACCACAGTTAGAAACCCTCACTCTGAAGCTCGTATTTCTTAGCCTTAGCCAATCTTGCTGACTCCCTCAAACAAAGTTCCTGGTAATTCTAGTATTAACTTATCCCTTTGACACTTTGTATGCAGAGCAAAAAAGAACAGGCTTCAAGGTACCACAAGCTGCATGTTACCACTGAAAATGTCTGCTAATATTAATGAAGTCCATCTTCTTCTTTCTTCTTGCTGACAACATATTTAGGCATGAAGAGGAAAACTCATAGCTCCACACTGAATAGCCAAATCAATCTGAATTGCTGAGAAATGATGCAGAAGAGAGATTCCCGAGGCAATAAAGGCATCTTATTCCAACTCAATTCTAAGGAGATCAAGATTTCATTGATTTATTTACCTCCATACACTAGTGACTCAAGTTAATTAAAGGCAATCTCCTGCAGTCTTCTTTGAGATACAGTGACTCTTGGTTCTACATATTATTTCTATTGGAAATAATGACTTGCAGATGCAGTAATTACCTGTAATACACATCTTTTCTGCAGTTTGACACATTATGGCTCTGAAGTCCATCAGGTGCCTCTGCTGTTCTCTCTGTGTGCAAATCCTGTAGTGCTTTTGTCTTAAAGACGGAAGCTAAGTAAAACCTTCACTAGAATTGACCAAATGACACTGATGTTACCTCATCAATTTTCCATTCACTTCTTCATAGGACCACCTTAAGAGAACACAGGCTCCATAAGGCAGGTCTCTCATAGCTCCGTCTACTGCTTTTGAAAGAGCGTTGCAGATTCCTCTGAGTCCCTCCTGCTCCTGAGGGTTGCTGAGAGCTGTTCTCTTTCCTGCAGAGAAATAAAAATGACTACTAATTTTTGTAGGAGATGAGGTAACTGCCCCGTCAAAGACTATAGCCATACAGAGCTATACAGAGGATATAATATAGAGCTATATAGAAGATAGAATATATAGAGAGCTATATAGAGGATATAATATAGAAGCTTTCCTTCTATATTCTGCTGGCAAACTTCCATCTTAAAGCAGTATTTCTTGTTTCTGGGTGCATGGTTTTGTTTCAGGCAATCAAAAAGAATTATAAATGGCAGATACAAATCAGGATACAGATCTGTTTTTCCCCTTTGCTCACAGTTATACAAAAATTCACTTGCCTTTGGGGAAAGAGATTTCTGCTAAATCTCATCTAACATCTGAGTTTGTAAAGAGCATTGAAACCAGGCAAATATTAATCTCTGCCAATATTTTTACCACAGCTTGTGGAACAGAATCTACACACTAATTCCTCTCTTTTAGGTCCTGTGCCCTGTACAAAACTATGTCATAATCTTCATTTTAGGTCTGGCAGTTTTTAAAGGAAGATTTGCTAATAGTGACACCAAGAGTAAACTCGGGAGTGGTGCTGAGACCAATGACATTACCCTAGATTGATCCAGACATATATGACAACAGCATTTTGCGTCATAATTCTAGCAGTTCCAAAATGTGCTATAAGTGACAAACATTTGGCTGTTACCTAGTGTTTTACCCTAGAGGGTATTCGTATACCCTCTGCCTTGCTGTGGTGAAACACTCCAGTAGTGAGAGTAGAGACTTTGATGCCTGCTGGGTTGCTTGCTGAACCTAAATACATAAGCAATATTGAAGAGAACAGAAACCATGAAAAATATAAATAAAGGATGGTAGAAAAGCCCAGATCACTCTTTTTTTTTTTTTTTTTTTTTTTTTTTTTTTTTTTTTTTTTTTTTTTTTTTTTTTTTTTTTTTTTTTTTCCCTATCTGTGTCCACAGTTATTTCCCTGGGGACCAGGAGAGTAAAGGAATGCAAGGTTCATCATTTCTCATCTATTCAAGGAGATCCCATGAGAAAGAGAGGAGCAGATGACCATCCTTATATATCAGAAATAAGATCTACTGTGTTCAAAGGGGAAGAGGGAAAAGAAAAAAAAAGATCAGGAAGAAAATCAGAATAAGTATATTATATTTAAAGGCCATCTTAAATAATGGAGATAAATTATATTAAGTGATAGGTTTTACTTATAAATCAGATATCTTGTCCTCAGTGGATGCGTGAGGAGAGACGTAAGCTCGTCATTCTTCCTTGTGTTACTCCTTTAGTGTCTGTGATCAAATTTATAAATTCCTTTCACTTTCTTGCTTCATAAGCTCAGTGGACTGACACATACAGATGAAGGAGATGTGCACATTTGTGCACAAGGACATTCAAAGCAAGCGGAGATATGAAAGAGATGTGGGCGCAGCAAGGCAGAGTTGTAGATCAAGGTCAGTGCTTGAACAGCTCTGTTGAAAGCAGGAGTCTGTTCCCCTTCCTCCAAAGAAGGAAGTCTTTTCTTTTAAGCCTGTAAGGAAGTCATTTTAGTTGTAGTATCTCATCATACCTCCTCTCACCCCTCTAACCATTCCTCCCCACAGAAGGTACCATCTATCAAAGAGTGAGATTGGGTTGGATGCTTCTCCAGCAAAGAAAAGAATTGAACCTGAAGAAACGATCACATCCAGTGTGGATGAAACGTTTGAGAGGTTCTACATAAATGGTAAACTCCTCATTCAGCCACATTTAAAGAAAACAGAAGTTGTATCTACATTTTGTGAAGATTTCAATCTGGTGCGTACATATACGTGCATACATGTGCCTGTGTGAGCATGTGCAACATTGTGAGAAATCCTACAGACTTACCATAAGGAATTATTTGTTCGTAGATTCTTTCAGCCTGAAGCACAGTGATGGCTGGTATCAGCATATGTCAGAAACATGATTCGCACTACAGAAAAACACAAGATTTATAAATGCTGCTAAAATCAAATGACACTGTTGCTAGTCTAGTGCCCCACTAGTGCTTTTCTGTATAGCCTAACCTAGCCCCGGCCTGTATTGCTTGGCTCCATAGTGTGACTTTGCTTCGTTGCTCCACACAACATCACCTCATCCGCTCTCCAGATCAGGGCCAAATGCTGCAGCAACTATCACTTTCAGCACCCCCTTTCTTCTCCAAACTCTGGAATGGAGCTCACCAGTGGTAAAAAATTCAGTCCTTTCCCCATAGCTAGTGATGTGTCCCACTCTCCCCAGAGATGTTCTGGGGCAGAATCCTAAAACTATTTTGACTGTGGCTTTAAAGAACTCAGGTTGTCATACCCTCTTAGTTGACTTTTCATGACTGATGATTAGCAACTTTCACTCTACATAAACATTCGATACAGGATCCAAATGCCCTGAAAAGGTGTACACATTCCTTTTTTTTTTTATTGCTTGTTTTAGCCTGTTCTATTTTTAGCACAGGTAGGTTGTGCCTTTCCTGACTTCTCTTATCTAAGCTGAGCAGTGTGTCTTCTGAGTTGGTGTGGGTGTTTCACCAGATACACAATAGATTATAATCAAGGCTTTTATTGATCTTTGATGCCTTCTAGCTTCATCCTTTCCTCTCCAGGGCTATTTTTTTCTTGGCACTTACAGTGTCAAGGAGCCTCTCAGACATCTCAATTGCCTGTATCCCTAAGATTCGGAAAGAGCTATCACCCTCACTTTGTAGACAGAGAATTGAAACTCAAAGAGATTAATTGATTTGTTCAAGATCCATAAAAAAAAAAAAAAAAAAAAAAAAAAAAAAAAAAAAAAAAAAAAAAAAAAAAAAAAAATTTCAAGATCAAAAAAAAAAAAAAAAAAAAGCCGTGGTAAAGGCAGTAGTCAGACCTCCTACAAAGCAGAGCAGACTTAAAAACAAAAACCATCCTCTCTTACTGGATATGCAATTTATCTTCCCGAAGAGGTCTCAATTAATTCACTCTTCCTTGTTCAGATTTCCAGGTAATATTGTCTGGCAGAAACACAGTATGTTCTAGCCTACTGTCAACTGCAATTTTCTGGTAACATCATAATCTTCCCTGGTTCCACAGCTGCCCATTCCACAGTTTCTTAAATCTTACCTTGAAACTAGCCAATGTTAGGAATATCTTATTGGACTAGATAACTGTTCTGCTTCACTATGGAAACTCTAGCCTCTTTCAATAAAGTACAGCCACGTGTTGATTCCATCTCCAAGGGCTTTGGGTTCATGTTTAGTCCAAAACCATTTGGCAAATGGACTGACCCAGCATTTTGCAGTAAGGGTCTGGGTTTGACATTATTTAACAAATATTTTTGTTAAAGACTTGGATGGTGACTAAAGGAGCTCATATAACAAAATCTGAAAACCTCAAATGGTTTTAATAAATTTTTAAATGCCCTGAAATAAACAGGATACAGCTTAATAGGGTAAGTAAAACACATGTAGGCATAATCAGATGTGTACACAAAAGAGACAGAATGATAGCTGAACTTCAGGTCTGTAGAAAAAAAAAAAAAAAAAAAAGATAGTAAATCCCAGCCAGAACAAATACAAACACAGGAAAGTAAACTAGATGTGTGGAATAATGCTAGTTATTTTTCTCTACTTTTGATGACTTATCTTGAGTCTCGAGTCCAGTTTGGCATGCCGTGCCTCAGAAAAGATATAGCCTGATTGAAAATAGTCTGCTGGAAACCAGCTACAATGCTCAGGAGTTCAGCAAACAGCCTACATAGACAAAAGTGAACAGAACTGGAATGCTTATTCTAAGCTGGAAGGGATCATTGCTTCCATGGTCCGTAAAACTAGTCCTTTTTGCAGTTCTTCCTACATTTGTCTCTTTATTTAATAACTGTCTTCCCACTTAAATGCTCCAAACCATTCTTTTTTGAATTCAGTCTTTCAAAATTCAAGTGACTTGAATCTCCAATCATCCAAGTGATCTTCAGTAGTTTAACCAATATTCAATGATGTAAAATATTTTCTAACTATTTGCTCTGTATACATTTAAAAAAAAATTGAAATTTTACAGATTTTTTTTTTTTTATTTTCAAGCATCATATAGCCCAGGTATTGAAATTTAAAAGCTTATTGAGCCTAACATTTTACAACTCATGCAAAGTTTTTATGGGTGCGATGTGTAAAAATGAAGTCTGTTCTTGTGTAAGTTAAAGGGCTGGTAGCATATTGTGTGAGGCTAGAGTTAGATACCTGAGATATTGCTTCAATTTCTATAACCTTGGAATCACATCCTCCCCTGCCCCCACGGAAAAGTTTGATTAAAGAAAGAGTCCTTGGCTAAGCTCAAAGCAATCTCTGAAAGCCCATAAATCCTTATTAAATTCCTTGCTAAAACTCAGCTGAGGAGAAATGGAGACACACTTTGTTCTGGGTATGTTTTTCTACAAAGTACTCAGGGGCCTATAATAAGCACAAAGCTCATCTGTTGCTAATGATTTGGAGGAAGAACTCTTCCACATTGCGGGATAATATTAAGGAACTGCGCTACAGTAGTAGAATTATACTTCATCTGCATCTGAGCCGAGACCTGACATTTGATAGGTATGTAAAACACCACTTACATATGGTGCTGTAGCTCATGGCTCCTGGGCCACATTCAGCCCATGGGATACGTACATCTGGCCTGCAGGCTCCACACTGAGAAATTGCATCCATGTGCGAGGAGATCCTGGAGCTGAAGAAAAACTCCCTACTCAGTTTCCAGAGGGCCAAACCTTTGAGTCCATGGGGAACTACTGCCACCTTCATTTGACCTCTGAGCAGGGTGAAAACTGAAATCCCAATATGCTACTAAAATTCAGGGCCCATCCTGCTTTAGAGAATGGGGGAGAAGGCAAAGCCTGGTTTGGAAAGTGCTATTCTGGCACTGTGGACCTCTCCCTCCCTCTAGTGGTTTGTCTTAATATATAGACATTCTTGTAAATAAGCTGCTGTCTCTGTGCTGAAGGACTTGATGCCAAGGTTCAAGCATTTCCAGGCTCAATTTTGCATTTTTCAAGTACAGGTCTAAAGAGACCTACCGTGAGCCTTGCTGTAGCATGAAGTACTCCTTGTGGTCAGAAGTCCAGCTGGAAGCCTTGAAGGCCCCATGGCCCCAGGGCAGTATTAGGGATTTCTAAGACTTGGTGGCCCTTGAGGTTCTTTCGATTGTTCTGACTTTTTTTTTTTTTTTTTTTTTTTTTTTTTTTTTTTTTTTTTTTTTTTTTTTTTTTTTTTTTTTTTTTTTTTTNTTTTTTTTTTTTTTTTTTTTTTTTTTTTTTAATAAGATCAAGGAATCCTTTCCATAAGTCCCTGCTGACATCTAACAGGATTGTTAACATACTATTCAATTTCATTATTTACATTATTAGTATGATATACTCATTATAGAGGTTAGGGTAACTATGGTCTCAAGCTTACATAGGAGTCTTTCCAGTCTTTGTAAAGAAATGATGTTAACAAGGGAGAAAAATGGAGTGTAGACACTCATGCAGAGGAAGAGAGAGGGGCTCCATTGTGGAGATGTTACAGGTTTGTCTGACTTCACAGCTTTGCTTATATGCTGCATCTGTCAAGGTATTTGCACTTGGCAAGGGAATTACTTCTTTGTTTTTTGTTTTCAAGAACACTGACCTCACAGATGGGTTGGAAAATACTAGAGAAGAAAGAACCTGAAGAGGTGAAAAAAAAAAAAAAAAGATAGGAAAGATAGAGAAAGACGAAAACAAGCAAAAATTGGTCACAGGGAGAGCATGTAGATTGAGGGCAACCTTGCAGAAGATAACCAGTTCCCAAAATCCTAATATGAGTGATGTGATGGTACATCTCCAGAGCAGGTGTGTGAAAGAACTTTCTGTTGCTGCTGGAAAATTATGTATTCTTGAGGCTGAAATTCTGGTGCTGCGGAAGTCAATGAAAACTCCCCATTGCTGTCACCATGCTAGAATTTCACCCTGCCAACTTAGTTTTATGGAGTACTGTACTGGTAAACCTGTATCTCCCTCTCCTTCCTATTGTGATTGTAGGAAAAGAGGTCTGACCCAGGGGTCCTTGGCTGGCCTTACATCCTCAGCCCACTAGAGCTCTGTTGCCCTTCTGAAGGCAAAACTGGAACCTGCCACCTCCTGCTGCACTGGTTTCATTTCAGCACTAGCCGTTTACTTGCTACAAAGCAATATATAACATATAGATATGGCCACTGCTTTATCATAGTAGCTGCAATGCTCCAGCTGAAATGTTAGTGCACTGGGGGAATGTGACAGGGATTCTGTGAGTCAGGCCCTTGAGACAAACAGTAAAAGTGCCACCTAAAAGTTATTTCCAATCCTAAATCTCTTTGAGCATAAACTGAGCCAATGAAGAAGTATCACTTCCAAGCATTACAAAGAAAACAAAGTGCTGCAGTGTCTCAAGTGCAAGAGAGTAAAAGCAGGTTTATTAAATCTGATAAACAGCATTACCTTTGCTCCAGCAGTAGAAAGAACAGTTTGGATGGTGCTTTCATCTCTCTTACCTCCTTTGTAAAGCTCCAAAAATAACACTGGAGAGTGAGAATCAAGATGTGCGATTTCTTCCCCTTTCTCCCTAGGCTGAACCACAAATTTACAACACTTCTTCCTTTTCTGACAGGGAACGATGCTATTAGCCTTGTGTTTGAAATGAAATTGAGGCATATGGAAGGCCACCTGACTTACTGCCAGGAAAACTTTTGGTGAAGCTTGAAAGCAGATTCCTCTAAGTCCCGGGCTCGTGTCTGAGCCACTTATTTCTCCTTCCAACCTGCATTATAAGTGCTATTGTTGATGCATTATGTACATCTATTTCAGGAAGCAAATATTTGTTTCTTCTACCCCAAACATGAAATATGTTCAGTGTTACTATGCAATAACTGTGGGTTAGGACAGTGGGTTAAGATATGAATGTGAACTGAAATTTTAATCTAGACAATTCCCCTGTCTCCTAAATTTTAAGAACACACTTGCTGCAGCAAACCAGATGAAAGTATCTTAACATTAATCTTCTGCTGCAAGCTGTAACTAGTATTGGACAGTTAGAGAAGAAAACAAGAAACAGTTCCACTGCAGATCGGTCCTTTCCTGATATATTCCCCATTCTGCAGCATGATAACTTAATCATTTAAAATCATCCTTGGCAAAATAAATTAAACACATACCATATATACAATATCAAAGCTGATGTCAGGTCAGTGATTTTTGCATTGCATGTGTTCTAGCATACTAATTGGCTGACAATATATGTCTGATTATGTCATTATTTCCTGCATCTGCAAGATGTCATACATCCTTAAAAAGCAGTATCTGGTATTTATCGGAAATATTTCACAGTTCGTGCTTGCATGGTGCTTTCATTTGGGACTTCATTTCCTGTTATAATCTGCAGTTTAATACAGAGGTTTGTGCTCTTCAATATTAATTCAAGAATTCAGAGTTCATCCTGAAGCCAAAATGCTCACAAAAGGCCCTGAATTAAAAGGCTGATATTTCCTGTCATATGCAGACACCTAAGTCATTTGTTGCTCTGCTTCTGGAACTGTTAAAGCTTTTTTAACCATAGGAAGTTGCAAATCTGAACTGTGCGCATTTTCAGTTGTCTCATTTTAAAGGAAGAGGAGATTTAGATTAGTTCTATGGCCTCATATGAGCTTAGACTACCACTTAAGTCCAATTATATGCTACGTCTTTGTGCTACTGCCCTACAGTCCACAGGGAGCTGAACTGAGAGCATCTTGCCCTCTTCCCCAGAGGATTTGGGGATAATGATTTTGAATGTTTAATATGACATGAAGCCAATGATTACATCTTCAGCATTTTGATTTATGAGCAATATTAGGTAGGAGCAGAGAGAGAGAACCCTGTTATAAAGATATTTTTAAATATACCAGCTTTACACAGTGGAGAGAAACAATAGACTCATGGACCACGATTAAAATCCACACTGAAATGTAATATTTGCAGATCCAACATTTCTTGTGCAGTTCTGCATCTCTTTGCGTAGGATGCTAATTTTTTAGTTTACCTATATAGGATTTTTAATTGAGACTGATTTACTGAAGCAAACAGTCAAAGGCTCAAACAACAGTCAAAGGCTCAAAGAAATCTAAAATAAGTTTAAGGGAAACCAAAAAGACGTATATTGTCATAGAAACTATTATATTAAACATGGAACTGGACGAAAACAAAAGTGACAAAGGAGTGATGTGGTTCTCTCTATGGTAGCACATCCTTTGTGCCAAGCCTTCTTGGCCGATCACCATGAGCTCCTAGGCACATGCTGGTGAAGCAACTGTCATGGGTAGGGTAGTTGGAAGAAAACAGCCTGGACTTGGGATTGTATGTAGTAGGACATACTCAAATGTTATTTGTGTAGTCTTATTTCCTAAGGCTGAGAGAATAGAAAAGCCTGCAGATAGTCCAAGCACTGTGTTTTGCCTGTATTTCAACAGGCAGAATAGCCTAGGTGCAGGAAGGGAATACACCCCTTTGGCCTTTACCATATCTTTTGGCCTTTACCTTACACCCCTTTTATCCTTTAGCATAGTTTGTTACAATTCATCTCCTCTTTGTTAATTCACCATAGTCTATTCCCCGCAGTTTCCTAAAATCTATGATCCAATTACTTTGGCACTTTTACACGTCCTGCAGGCATGCAAAGTCACACAATTACCAATTTAAACTCTGAAGTGACTCAACGTTTTGACATAATTTTTATGAAATGCAGTACTTCCTCTTTGTGCTGCTCTGCTTTCATATTTGTTGTAGTTGTCTGAAAGGGGAATGAAAAATAGATTATAAAAATGTGGATTTCATTAATAAACTTATGAAACTGCTGAGTTTCCACTGGTTCAATATCATACTTGAGGATATTTGAAAAGGTTCATCCTAGAATATATCCTAGGTGTGAAAAAGAAAGGAGAAAGTGCTGCTTTCTTTATATATATATATATATACATATATATATATATATAAGGCTGACTGGTAAGATGAAAAGTGCATGATATAAAACAATCAATGCAGCAGCACCCTCATAACTATTAACAGGAAATAAATATGGATTACAGATGTGCAGTCTCTTTGCAAAATAAGGAGGGCGATATATAAATTGTCAGTTATCTCTTTGAAATACCAGTCTTCACAGAGCATCTGAATTGGATTTATTTTGAAGGAATGATCTGGAGCAGAAGGTTTTGCAGCTTGCTGTTGTTCTCCTTACAAGCATTAAGACAAAACAGTGTATGTTATAAATCACATGCTGTATACAAAACATTGTTTACATGTTTTCAAGTGAGTTACTAAACTAGTACAAAGGAGACAAAGTTCCAATTGGTTATTGATGGAGATACTTTAGCAATCATATGCTAGTTTCTCTTAGGGGAATATATTCATAAATCAATTTGTGGTTTAATCCCTACAGAGAACATATTTCTTCTAAGAACCTTGTCTATGCCTTTGTGTTTGAAGACAAATGTAATCGATTTTACAAGACTGGTCCTTTGATCAGATTAGTTTATTGGATTAGGTTTTTATCATCACCAGGATTTGCTTGTTTTCCATGATGTATTTAGTTAGATATTTCATCAAGGTTTTTTGTACACTGCTGTGACTGTCTCTTGAAAAGATTAGAACTTTCAATCAGTTTTTGGAATAAAATTTTGCATAGATAAAAAATGAAAAGTTTATTAAGGTTCACAAAGAGCCATAGTATGTTGTGTATGTTGTTAGAGGAATGGAAATGAGCTGTTAGTTAGAATTTCCTAGGAATAACCCATACTGACAGAGTGGAAAGCTGATGTGAGCAACCCCTGAGGACCCCAGCAGAGCTGCTGAGCTTCGCTCAGGGAGGCTCCTAGGTACATGCGCTGGCACAGAGGCCATGAAGGAAGACAAAATTGCTGAAGTGGTTTGCAGCAAAACATTTTTAGCAAGTCAGATGATTATAGTAGAAACAAACTCAGGTTAGAATTTTATGTATATGGTTTTTCTTTCATTCTACCCATACCTTGCATAAATCTTAGTTTATGCTGTATTTTGAATGTTACAAATTAATACTTCTCTCTGTCTTTTGCCTTAACCTGACTTTTGTTAAGGAGGATTTGGATGCAACTAGTTTGCATAAAGATATTTGTCTTTCAGAGGGTGGCAAATCAGAAAATTATGGAGCTATGATACCTTAAACGTACTGTATCCACATTGCTGTTGAACTGTGCCACTACAGAAGCTGCCCGGACTGTTTAAGGGTTGATATTTTAGGAGTCATAAAGGAAAGCGTTTTTCAGTGACTGACAATAGACAGGAAGACCCATTATCATGCAGTGAGGAAGTGCGAAGCACCCACAGGGTCCCTCTGGATTTTGTGGGGAATCTATGTATATTAAGCAATTTTCACTACTGCTCATATAGCTATTTCTATGAAGAGAGTTGGCACTGAAAGCATGTAGCAACACTGTGAATCAGGATCTCTATTTAGGTGCTTAATACAACAGACACCTTCTGGCACGTGCTTTGGAAAAAATTAGTACAGGAGTCTGGCTGACTTTCTAGATGTATGTTGGCTTGCTGTACAGAGCTTAAACTATTGCTCATGGTATGACCTGCTGCGTATGGTAGCATCACAGCTTTCTTTATAATAGCTTCTTGACATACTGCCTTCTTTTACATGAATGGCTTACACTAGTCATTACTTTCTGAGTTCTATAACCAAGTCAAGCAGTTGGCTGCAGATCCAGAATGAAACTCAATGTCCTGCCAGCTTGCCAAAGGAAAATCTCATTTGGGTGCAAAAGTGGGTATCTTAGGAAAAGACCATGACACCTACCCTTGATTTTCATCTTAGCGAGGACACATAGATAGTGATAAGCCAGAAAATACCACTTACCTTTATCACCACAACTTGGGCCAGCAACTGAGGGCACCACACACTTTGTCTTTATGCGCTCAGAAAAGCATGGAACATATTTCCATTTTGGAAATAAAAGTATTTCTTTTGGAAATATTTCTGTTCTAGCCCCAGTCAATTACAGCCATCCATGAGCTACAGACCCGGATCCTCTGCTCCTTATATCACTGCTTGGTTTCACTTACCATTTAGGCAACTTTAGGAAGCCTAGGCAAAATATACTCCTTGTTTTACTAAGTAAGAAACTCTGAGTGCTGACTCTTGTACTGAAGCTAGTTTCTTGTTGTTTCCAACAACTGTGTCATTAAAATCACTTAAAAAGTGAAAAGAACGACATTTAAAATTTAAACTTCTGTTTAAGAAGATTTTTTGGGATTTTGAGGTAGGTCTGCATGTTTCCTTTTGCATAAAGCACTGGAGAGTTGTTCCAGAATTTCACTGTTCTCATCTTTTACATCAATTAGAATAACTAGTAATTAAGATATTAGAAGGAAAGCTAAGAGTATTTTTACAATCTGTTTATACTTCAATATGGCTGAAAAGCAAATCTCTTCAATTGCAGCTAAAATAATACATGCAAATTTGGAGTTAATCTTGATCAGATCTGTGTGTCTAGGACAGATGATTAATTCATAATTTAATAACTTTTGACACCAAAAAAGACTGTTAAGATCCAGTAATATGACTTTATATGTAAGAGTATTATAATTTTACCCAGCAATTCCTACATTAGATTTGTGCTTAACCAGCACAAGAATCAGGAGATGTTTTTTAAAATCGTGATCTTAAGACCTGAAATGATTCAGAATTAGGTTGCTGCAGTTATGTTATCATCTGTACCAGATAAAATGTGCAGTTAAGACAAAGTTTCTTTCATTGAAAAATTCCATAAATGAGAATCTGTGACCTACTCTTATAATGAAATGAGCCCAAACAATGCTACTCAGATAGCTGGAATCACTCATGAGATGAAATAGAATAGTTCAGCAGGAATAAAGGCATCAGAATCCAGCCCAGGGTGAACCTGTTTATATTCATACTAGACTATAATCGTTTGCTACGACATTTAAATACTACATCTCAACAGACTCGAAGAAAATAAAATGCAGGTAGTGGCAGAAAGACATCTCTTCTAGCAGACTCTAAGCACTAGCGTGCTGATATGGCTACTTACACAGAAGACATGGGAAAATGTTTCAACAAAAATTTCCCGACAAAATCCTTTTCTAGGAAAATAACATGGATCAACAGATAGTCTTTCTTTCTTGCTTACTTACTTACTTGCTTTTAATTAGAAAGATGTGAAAATATCACAGAATAAAACTATCCTGTAGCTACATTTAGGGGGGGATTCTGACTTAGACGTGTTCAGTCATACTCACGGTCACACTGTCACACCATATGTGTGTATGAATGTATGTCCCACTCACTCCCACAGGGACACTGCTGTCACAGACAGACAGCAGCCTCTCTCCAGTGCCTCCTCAGCAAAGCACATACGCCCAAAGTCTGGGCCTGCAGTTCCTCTTACACTGAGCAAGATCTGTATTGCAAACAAGACACCATCAGTAGGGGAAAAGTGACCAATATAAAGCATAAATCAATTGGAAATTGAGACAACTTTTAAAACTATGAAAATTAGTCACATTATTAGCTGTTTTCTCTCACAACTCCACTTCAGTTTGAAATTAAAGAAGCAGTAAAATGTAAATAAAAGGATAAACAAATCTAGGAGCTCTTTGTTTCCCACGAAAGACGCATCTCTCAAACCTTTCACATGGCATGCTCGAAGCAGGTTGCAAGCATCAAATCATGTTAAGTTTGTCTCATTTGAATGAAAGATGAAAGATACAGCCTCAAGTAATGCATTACAATGTGACCTGCCACATATTGGAAATTTTAAAAGAAAGCAATTTTCTGATAAAAGCAACACAATTAAACAATGGCTAGTTTGAATAAAAAGTGCAGCAGTTTTGTGGTGTCTCAATTTGGGGTTAGGGGAGGTGCTTTGGTCTGAGAAAAGGATTCATTTTTGCTAATGGGAAATGACAGAGTCAAGTAGACAGGGAAACTGTCTACATGATAATCATCTTCTGCAAAGGCAGCAGTTTGTGGTAGCCCATGCACATGAATAAATATCTCCTCAAACACAGTGGCCCCCTATGGTCTTGTTGGAAATGAAAGGCTTAGAAGGTATACGTGTAACAATTTAAACATTTGCCATTTGTGATCATCTTGAGGCTTTTTACTCCAGACTTTCAGTGCCCTACCATAATTCCAGTTTAGGGACACATACCAGGCAGTGAATCTTGCAACAGTTTCAGTTGGCTGAAATTATTTCGCTTGCACCCTGCTCTTGCCTTGCACTCATTGCAGGCACTTTCCTCTGGACCATAGCAGTAAAAAGGACTCAGTCTGGGTCCTTACAGAACCACGCATGCTGCTCAAACATGGCCTGTGAAATAAAGTCTGTGAAGCCTATGAAGAACAAGCTGTCTTTGATAAGACTTGGTCTCCTGCTTTCACTCCTCTCATTCTGATACTCTCAAAAATTCCTCTCTTGCAAGGAAGTTGCTACTTCTTCCCCTAAGCAAGTAGGTCCCAGCAGGCTGAAGACTCAGCACACAAAGGACAAGTGACCATGGGAGTTTAGGCTTGCTCAAGGAAAGATATACCTATAGCTCTTCTTGACAGCAACAGCTGGTCCATTCAACCATCACTGTTGTCACCTGCACACAGAGTAAACAAAAAAGATATGAAATAAGCCTGAATGGGGCATGCAGCTGTGCAAACACCATGTGGGTGAGAGAAGTTTAATATAAATTGCTCAGATAACCCAGTACAGGGGAAATGTGAGCTATACAGCAAGAGAAGAAGGCAACAGGACTGCACAGAGAACGCAATGGACCTGAAATTTTTGAAAGTGTTATGTTGCCGGTTCAATCTGGCAGTTCTTGTTAGGACACAACATACATTGCTTTGATTTCTGCTTTTGCTGGAAGTAGAGAGTTTTGGTCTTAAGCCCCAGTCTTCTTTCTTTTTCTGTGTTTATATAAGAAAAGGGGGGGAAAGTTGCTAAAATTTTGTGTGAAAGACCTTGGATAGAAATGAGAGAAATGCAAAGAGAGACACGTGCATGTATCTACCTCCACAGGTGATGTCCTTAATTCTTTGTATTTGTGTGGATGGTCAAGGGTTGGAAGGAAAATATACGTGGTTGTGTTCCAGAAACAGTGATGATCTTATTCTTAAAAAATACGGTCAGTGGACCAAATTCATCTCTTATGTAAAACTGTGTCATTTTAATGATGTATTGTCAGAAATGGATTTGGGTCTACACACTTAAATTAGATCCAAGTGACTAGAAAACCCCATGAGCAATTTTAAATAAAAAATAAGAACTGGTAAATAAAAACATCTGTTAGATGATTAAGTTCCACATATTGAGCTTTTATTAGGACTAGCTGATGTAACTCTAAGGGAGGGCTTGCATGTAAGCAGTTTTCATTTACATATGGTGCTTAAACAAGAGTGGTAAAAAAACTCAGAAAAGAAGCAAAGACACCGTGAGAATTCTTTAAAAGCAAGCCTCAAATATGCTTTCTCTTCATTTATTTGTCTTCAGACTATAGTGTGTTTGCAATTTTTAGAAAAAAATAACAATAAATACGTTGTTCCCCCGCCCACATTATATTGGATATATATTAGATATCTTTATTGTCCTTGTGTAAGACCTCTGATAGAGAGAGGAGAGGGAGGACTTCAGTGCATCCATTTTTTTATCACAAGGTCCTTGGAAAGATGTTGACACCTCTGGCCTGTCACATGCTGAAGACACTACGTCTGTATGTGTCGACTCTAGAGGTAAACACATTCCCAATTGCTAATGACTATAAGAATGATACCTTGAGTATAAGAGGTATTCTCCCAATGGGAATATTACCAAGAGTGATTATTTTCCATGCAAAAGCCAAAAAATATGGTACTAACAGCCAACCAGCAAACTCTCCATAAGTCCTGAGAGAACCTTGGCTAGTCCTTTAATGTGAAGAAAAGCTCTGGACTATACCCAAAGATGTGATCACCGAAAGTCTCAGTTTGTCTATGTTAATATATATATTCCTACCTTAAAATATATTCTTGAGATTCCTAATTGTGGAAATCATATAGCCATACAAACATGACTTGCTTTATTAATGTTCTGCCCATCATTTTAAAGAAAGAGGCATTCATTCTGGTGAAACACAAGACAGCTGAGAAGCCAGGTGACCACTGGATGAGTTGGCTGTGCCCCCATTGTGTTCACTGAAAACCAGTGAAAGGTTCTGGTCACCATTGCGTGGTGGCTGCAAGGTGAGTGCACACAGATGGGGGAAAGTGAAGGGCAGTGTAGATAGAGCAGCCCAGACATTTCTGCCTCCTCAGACCCCCAGAAATGCACGCCAGCAAGGAGGAACGCACCTCGACCATGAACACGGTGCTGTGGTTGCCTCCCTGGAGTTATGCTCACATTCAGCCTAAGGTACCATGGCAGAGCTCCGAGGATGCTCAAGCCAAACTGGACCTGGTCAGCATGGGTGACACCAGCACTGTGCTGAGAAGAGGCGTCAAACCACCCAACAGCTGAGCTAAACATCAGCACTAACACTCAATGTCAGCAGCCTGAGCTCAAATTCACGGCTCCTGGTCCAGCTAAACTAGAGTTAATCTCCTTGGTGCCTGACACTGCATTTACAGCCCTGAACGCAGGGACTGCATGGAGGAGGTGACCTCACCAAGTGGGATGGAGCACCAGCCAGCTCCTATTGTCTGCACTGCTGAGCAACCAAGGGTCTGCCTCCACAAGGAGCCTTCTTTGGAAACACAAGCAGGAGACATATCTGGCTTTTACCAAATGGGATGTGGAAGCACAGACTAAGCCAGGGGAAGGCAAATATTTGCTATCACTTTCTTTTGTTGTATTTCTCTAGTAGTGTTATCCCAATCTAGCAGTTTGTTTTTCAGATTGCACTTTCTCAAATGGGAAAATGGACTTTTGCTCTGTATGTTCTTGATTAGTTTTATTTTTAGGCCTGTATCCTCCAAAGTCATGTTTAAGCAAATAATAGCATTAATTGTAACAAGACTGACTTACTCACAGAGTAAGAACTACTCAAAGCTTTGTCAGATTGTGTCCAAGATCTGAAACAGAAAAGAATATGAAAGCCAAGAGTTTGTGGACTTTAACACTTTCTTCTCTTTAAAGCAACTAAATCACACCATAAATAAAATAGACTAACAGGATAATTAAACAGCCTGAATGTAGCAAGGGGGAATATTTCAATAACAAATATTGCTACCCATATACCTCAACAGAATGTGCTAAAGTAAACAAAATGATAGCATAATTATAGTCGTTCCAGTTATGTTAATTAGGCCATATATACGCTTCATTGATAAGCAACTGTGGTGCAAAGAAATGCTGCAAGCCTGATATTTCCTCAGTTAGTAGCTTTGTTGTGCATATGCTGCTGTTATGATCTTGGTTAAATTAATGCAGAACAAAAAAAAAAAAAAAAAAAAAAAAAAAAAAGAAAGAAGAAAAAACCCAGAATAATTATAATAATAATAGTACGTGTCACGGCAGGCAGAGTGCAGGGTTCAAGCTCCACACATCCACACACCAGTGAGATTTTTCTATCACACTGCATTCCGATTCACAGAAAAGACCGACATCCAAGACAGCTTCCCACTAAACTCAAATGCACAGCAGACACCACAGCTAGTTGTGCTGCACTGAGGGAGCCCTTTACACCTGTGCTTAGTTCCCTCTTTAGTTGTCATTTCTTGTCAGTCTGCAAGGTGGTGTTTTGGGTTGCAGTTGCTCAGAATTTAACATCACATCTTTTACTGCAGAAAAAAAAAAATGTGCTTTTTTTTTTGGAAATGTAAAGATTTGTAAAAACAGTTATCGTCTTTTTAAAATATTGCTTTTTGAGGCAAAACCTTTCAGTGGAAAGAAATATGTCAGTAGAAAGAATGTGAAATTTTTTTAAAGAGGAATTGAATGAAAAATATTTAATCTGATTTTTTTTCACAAGCACAAAGGAGAAGAAAATAATGCAGATAATAAAAAATAGAGTTGTGTTCTACACTTTTGTTAAAATACTTCAAAGAAGAACAAACGCTTCTTTTACACAAGAAACATTTTTACTAGATTGGCTATCTAATCCAGTGCTGGGGGCCAGACTTCTGCAAACAATTCACTTCCCTTTGTATTTTCATACAGATTAGGGCAATGCACCCCTGATTTGTCACCTGGGCTTTTCTTTCCTAGGAGATGTCTGTATAGAGAGGAGGGTAAGCTTTTGTGGACCGAGATTGTTCTGTTTTTCCTGGTTTGGGCCAGACTGATGGTCCTTCCCAGCTGCCTTTTCCGATGAACTACCGACATACTCACATTAAAATGTGAAAGAATTAAGCAAATTTGGAAGAGTCAAAAGTAACAAGCGCTCCTATTTTTAGTAGAATCATGGCACCTGGACTCTGGCCTCTTACCATCCTGCAGAAGATTGTGTTAAAAGGATACTGTTGTTGTCCCTTTTCTGGAGGATCTCTTATCACCAACACATATCAAACATAAAGAAATTTATATGAACGGCTAAAAAATTATATATATATATATATAACTAATAAGGGTTCTTTTTACTTTCTTCAGCTGCTGACTTGTATATTTGTATATCAAACTCATGGGTGTTTCTTCGTTGAACAGTTCTCCCTCGGGTGAGTATCCCAGCTTGCTTAGCCCAAGTACCCCAACTCAGTGCTGCTTTGTGAAGATTGGGGGCAGAAAACAAACAAGGCAAAATGTTCCCCAAAGCAGATGCTTAAAGCAATATTGGGAAACATTTGTCTTGATGCTATAAACCTCAAATAAAAAGAATTAAAAGGTTAAAAGAAGGCATACTTTGGTAAAACTCCTCCATCCCTCTAGCATATTAACATAATTTTTAATGGTTTGAAAAAAACAGAGACTCAATTTTTTTTATGTATATCTGATCTAGAATATCTATCAATCATATTGAAGCTTTATTTCTCTTTGTCTTTCACTTTTAAAAAAGCAGTTTAAAAAATTCCAGATCTAAACTACAACCACTGAAATAATGAAAAATCTGCAAATTCTACAAAAAAAAGAGGTTCAGTTCTGCAAGATATTCATCATCTCCTAAGATTTGTTGAATGCAGCAAACAAACAAACAAAAACTTTCAAGAGGCACTCAGTAATTCCTTTCCCTGAGTGCATGGCTGGAAATTTGAATTATAATTAAATGTGCATGCAGTATTTTTCACAATATGTTGTGTTTGTGGTTCTAATTATGATCACAAGCACTACAGTTAATCTGTAGTTCAACATGTGAAAACGTTTATATAGTTTTACATGATGGCTTGGTGACACATACAAACATTTAGGTTTAAAGGTATGATGAGGGTTGGACCATGTTTTTATGAACTCTTACGTCAGCCGTCTGGAGACCTTTCCCAGCTCTTTTGCCACCTGCAACTCGGCCACCCAAGCTCTTTTTCTGCCTGACCTCACCTCAGGCAAGAGAAAGAAAACTTTCTGTGTCTAAATGCAGAGGAGAAGATGAAATACTGTCCTGAAAGAGGGTCTGCAAGATACTGAGCTTTCCAGAGGACTTACAACAGAAATGAATAATTCTCAAATGACAACAATCTTTGTCAACAGTTATGGCTGAAGGTAGGTTTTCTCTGACAATAAACGTCATCTTTCCAGCTTTTCTATTCTGATTTGCTAAAAGTAGCATGTGATGGCTGGAGGAGGTGTTGAGTGTTATTGTAAGAAAAATATGATAGAGTTGCATAGAGAAGGATTGAGCCAATGAAAGGGCCAGGAAAGCTCACGGGGCAGAGGTAGGTGTTCATCCACCTGACAGCTACATCATACCTCCCTTAGAAGACAAAGCAGCTGCCTGGGCACATGTGCTAAACCACACCAATGACAGCCCTGACCCAACCCATGGTCAGATCCATTGTCAGATCCTTTGTCAGTCAGTTGGTTATGACTGAACATGCAAAGTTCATTCAAATAATTATTTTATGAACTAAATAACTAGAAATAAGGAGCTCCTCAGCAACAGTCCCATGGTAGAGGAGACACTGAGACATATCAGCAGGCTCTGCACAGGTCTCCAAAAGCAACACTACAAGACTGTGCTGCAAAAGTGCTCTTGGCAGCAAGGTGGCTCATATGATAATGTTGAGCAACCAGATCTAGCTTTGTTCCCACTTTCCCCATCTTGACAAGGAAGCAATCCCAGTTGCTTAGCTTTAACCTAACCTCCCATATTCTCTGCGGGATAGTGAGAAGCGAATGGCATCTTCATCCTGTGCTGCTCCAAGCTGAACTGCCCAGCAATCAGAAATAACAAAACAGGACAAACTTTTGTAAAACGTGTCTGGGGATTCCCAGCAAAACCCTTACCCTTAGCTTCTCATATTGAAATATGTACAAGGAAAACTCACTGATACTGGCATTCACATTATTTTGTGAATACTTTCTCTTTTCGCTAATGACAGATATGGTAGAACTACCTGCATTTATCATCATTTACACTGCAGATTGATGGTAGCCTTTTGGATAAACAAATTTGTGTGACAAAATGTTATAGAACACAATTAGTGAAATATAGTTTTTCATTGAAGAAAGAAATTGTGAGATGTTTTGAAATCATTGTTGCTAGAGATATTAATGTGTGGTCAACCTCACATTAGTATTAATTTAAGGAAATTGAGATACCATAAAATAGAGCTTTGAGGGATTTTGGGAGCAAACCAACAGGGTGCAGTTTAAATAGCTGTGCAGAAAACTATGTGTGTGTGAAAACTCAAAATAGTTCTATTTTCATTCCAAGAAGAGATCTGACTCTCCTTATTTGTCCAGCTAATTCCTTCAGGTTAATGCAGCTATACCCATGCTATTTCTCGATAGAGTTTATTTTCTTTCATCACAGCCAGCAAGAGGTCTCTGCAACAACATCCTTTCTATGCGTCTGTTCAAGGTGCTCTTGCATACACTTTTTTGCTGCCACTTTTTGCACATAAATGAACCCATAGTCTAGGAGATATGAAAAGATGTCCCTTTCATCCAGCAGTTTTATATTCACTAGGACAAGTAATGGCAAAGTAATGAGGGTGGTACAACACAAACACCCTGACAAGACATCCTGTGGGAAATTTTCTGGGACACAGTGAGCTTCTGCATGTTCACTGTAACCTCCTAGTGCTCAGAGCCTTGTATCAGAGATAGCAGAAAGGAATGGGTACCAATAAGTTTCCCAGTTTCTGATCTGCAGCCACAGCGCAAAGTCATCTTTATTGGGTGTCTCAACGAACAGGCTGCAGGGAATCAAGGTGCCTGAAGCCTGGGCTTGTCCCCTCCTGCCATAGGGCAGAGAGAAACTGGAACAAGGGATATTTAAACCACTCCAGCAGCTCCCCAGTCATGAACCTCCAGCCCAGGTTTGTCACTACAGCCCAGGGCTCAGAGACGATAGCTGAAAAAATATAAACTCAGGTAATTGCTAAGGGCAATTTCCTTTTAGGCTTCCTCAGCAAGGTGCATCAGAGGGTCTTTGGTGGCTCCTGAAGACTTTTACTACAAAGTCAGCAAAAGTTTATTTTCTTAGCCATGAGCAGTAGATCCCATATACCAAGTGGCTCTAAGGAAAGCTGCAGTGAAAATGTAGAGATCTGACAGAGTTATTCACACACATAATATGAGTGGCAAATATCCTACTGTCCTGGCCTTTCCATTCAAATAATTACAAATAATTACAAGTAGAGGATACTTCACCTCCTAAAGTTATGGTAGCCTCTCTTGATTATGTACAGATTTTGGCTTTGGAGATCTGTCTGCATGTGCAGTTTTCAGACCTTATATTATTTTCTTCCTTAAATTACTTTACTGTAGACAATTCCTTTGCAAAAATATAAACTGCACCTTGTAGACACCCATAACTCATGGTTGCCTAATCATCAGAAATACTGCAAAAGGTACAAGAGGAAGTGATTCTGTCTGTCACAGACATGACACATGACATGACACATTATGATTGAGAACACTTAGTGATAGATGATATGGGGAACAACGGAATAACTGGCTCATGCGGAGTCATTTCCTCTTGTCTCAGTGGGAGAGAAGGAAAAGTATTTGCTTGTTTATTTGTCCTAGCAAGACTACAACTGGTCTAATCAGAGCAGCAGCATCTTATGGTTCCTAGATAATATGCCCTGGTCTAGTGCAATCATTTGTTGTCAACTTATATTTATATCACTAAAAAGTTGAAATTATATTTATCTGCTGTTTTTTTTCCAGTTTGTTAGATTTCAGGATTAAACTAACCCAACTTGAGTTAAGGATGGCTCATAAGTCACCATTACAATGGAGAACACAAGACGGAAAATCTTATTTTCAGTCAGAAAGCGAATGTCCTCTGTCTTCCAAAAAAGATTTTGACTTGAATTCTTTACTGCTGTGTAACTGTTGCAGAGAATTTTGCTCTCGGTAGTAAAGAGAAATCCAAGGCTAGTTTTGCTGTGGAAAGGCAGAGAGTCAGAATGGATGACAACTCCAGGATTTCAGTTAGCATTAAGCAGAGATGAGGACAAAACTTATTCAGGACTATTCCAACTAAACCATCATGGCTTGCTGAATGACAATTAAATATTTTTAATCCTTGCAAGTATTTAGAGAGTTGTTGATGTTCAGTTAACATAGTTTTCACCAAGCACATTCTGAGAAATTTAAATTTTGAATAGCAAACAAACCCTTGAAAGAATATGTTTCTAACTGTATGCTGCAGAAAGTCAAAAAAATGTTGTTGCTGTCAAATCTCATATAAAAGGTTTTCATGGACAATACTACAAGGAATATACCATCTCTTGAAACAACCTGAAACAGATGCTGGACTACTTGAGGCTTAGTTCCTTCAGGCATTTTTTGTACTGCAAAGCAGCACATCCAGATGTTGTTACCTGGAAGGCCTTCAGCATCCACTGTACTTAACATAATGTGAAGATGACCAAACGTTATTCAGAGCTGAAGACTAAATGAAGCAGAAAATGTAATTCACCATTAATTCAGCATAGTCTACTCTGTAGAATCACTAATGCTGGGAGCCTGATCCTCTAGCACATGGCGGAGAAGGTATATCTATGCAACTTAGGAAGCCCTTTTCACTCTTATTCTTTTTTAGCAAAATACTGTCCTGCTCATACTTGTACTCTTCATCCAATTGTACTCTTCATCCATTGCCTCCTTTATTACACCTTCATCACCTTCCTGTTAACTCTAGGCAAATATTCCACTTTCTTTCCCAGTGCTACCGTACTTTACAGGAAGACAAACACATAATCCAGCAACTGCACATTTTTACCTCCAGGACTTGATCCTAACATTTCCATACTTGCCACCTCTTCTTCCCTCCCTATTGTCCTTTTACACCATTATTCCCAACCTGATCTCTTTTTCTCATTTCCTGAGTGGCAGTGGAGGTCAGTGACAAAATGTACTTATGTGAAAGAAATAGTAATAGGTTTCATTGATATGGACAATGGTTCCACGACATTCTATGGCGAGATCACTTATTATTTATTGCATGGGGTACAGGATATGCACAGAATTACCAAGGATACCCTCCTGTTGAGTCACAGGGTTCAGATGGGACCCCCTTGCTTTCCAAACTGCTCCTGAGAGGAGCCGGGGAGTGACTAAGGAATTCTGTGTACGGTTTTGTCAGTAAATTTACAAGTTGAAAAGAGAGTGCACTATAGTCACTTACCACAATTCTGTTAGGATCTGGCAATGATCTCTCAACCCAGAGGAATATCCTCCAGAGACATCATTGCTCAAGGGGAGTTCCTGGTGTGCAGCCTACTGCAATGCAAGGAGAGCTCAATGGGGTCTCAGGCTGTCCCAATATTTATGGGATGATCGACTTATAGTTGTTCTTTCGTTTTGGAGGACCTTTGGCTGGTATCTGCACAATTAGCCTTATCTCTCCATCAGGATGCAGCCATCATGACTATTATTGATGGTTAATGCCTGAGTAGGGGAAGAAATGGGGGAGGCAACTAGCAGGATCAGATAATGTCACTGGTAGTTAGCACCTCAATAGGGTTACATGTGAAAAGTCTGGTTGGGCTGGGGAAGGAGCACACCCCTCATACTTTCCCAGCACCATCCACCCAAGTTTCTGACTCTCACAGAAATCTCAGTTTCTTTGCCTGGATCTACCCTTCCAGTGTTCTCTACTACCCTCTTCTACAACTGCCACCCTGGATTAAGGAAGAATTTAGCAGATCAAAAGGATGTGAGACTGTCATTATGCCTTCTATTGCGAGTCAGTTGCTTTAGGTCACACCATGTGGTCGCACGTAGGGAGTGTGCAGGATTATTTTTCCACGTCCACACAGCAAACGATTCCAGGCACATCCATATGGCATATATGTTTTATTTATATCTGATTTCTCCTTTGTATTGCTACAACTGAATCACCAGATAACTCCCCCTTATCCAGTTGCAATTAATAGTTATTTTCTTCTTAACCCATTATGTTTATTTTTGATGACCTCAGCTAAAAGATTTTTTATTTTCTTTGTATTTTATTGCCTTTTTGGTCCAACTATCACACCCTGAGAAGCCCATTCATTTAATTTAGCATCTCCTGAGTGTAGTCTTCTTCCATATCTCTCCTTTGCATTGCATTCAACCCTGTATTCAAAGATTATCTAGGCTCTCTCAGTATTCTTTATCTAAATAATGCTCCATCTCCCTTGCCTGTCATCCCAGCAATTCCTGCAACATTCCTGATTCATTCCTCAAACCATCTGTTCTTCCTGCTCTTGCTTTGCCCTGTACCCATAGGAATATGCCAACTTCTTCCAAGAGAAAATGCCAAAGGAGGACATATCTGCCTTTCAAAGTTGACCTCAGTAGGTATTGAAGGAAACAATACTGGTCATGATGAAAAAAGGAAAAATTAATACCTGTAATAGCTCATATAGTTAATAAAACAATAAGCTTTCATGTCCTGATCCTGAAAACACTTATCAATGTGATCTAAGTTAAGACATCAACAGCATTAAGGATATTACTGCAAATTCCTAAGAACTGTGATTTCTACAAGAATTGGGGCCACCCAACACTGACAAGAGAAAATATAAATAGCCAGTAGTTTTGAGATTTGTTATTTTGTGCCTCACTCCTCAAAAGGCATAACATCAAAAGAAACTGTGCACCAATACTTCGCAAGATCTAGCCCTTGGTGTTACACTAAGAGAGCATATTTGCACTTAATTTTCCTTATTCCA
>VZSG01000090.1:702135-767261 GCA_013398315.1 Nothoprocta pentlandii | reverse complement strand
TGTGTCATAAAATTACTCTCAAATCAATTCCATGCTGAAGGCTCCAAACTAAGCAATATGTACAGTGAAATCAGGGTTTGCACTAGAGGAGCACACATCACCTTAACTCTAGTGATGCACTAATAAATGACACTTCTAAAATACAGCAACTGAATTCTACCACTGTTATTAGTAAGCTGTCTCCTGTACTGAAGGAATGAGCAAGGACAATATTGTTACTTATAATTCAGAGCTAGCTTGTATGAAAAAGACATGTGGCATCAGGAAAATGTAATTAATTTGGTGGTGTGAGCCTTCATAAATTATCAAGTATTCCCAGTAGCAGTCCTGCAAAACTTACAGAGAACATGAGCTGCCTTTAAATTACTTAGTTTGCTTCTTACCAGAATTCTTTTAAGGTGGTTAGATACTGACACAGTATTAAAAAATGCTTAAACTATCACAGTGCCTGACATACTGATCCACCTTTAATTAAGATCATAATGTTCCTTTGGGCCATACGTAAGACAGTAATCTGTGTCCAGAGGCTGTCATTCTCTACTCTAATGGACTACAGCACACAAAAATTAATTATAGGGGAAAGGTTGCTGCTCCAACTGGGACCAGAGCCTCAAAATTCAAAAGCAAATGTTTTTCTGCTCATCAAAATGAGCAGCATCTTTTGCAACAGCTAGTACAGTTTCTGTCACATTATCCTGAACCCTCACATACAACATTAAAATCAGCAAATTTGTTGCCTAAGGAGAAAATCTTACATTTTTATTCATTCATTCATTTGTTCATTAATATGCCATCACATAGGCATCTCAGAGAGTCCGCTTTGGCATAATTTTGCTTGTCAAAACCAGGGGAAAAACCTGATTTGAAGAATCAGAATAGAAACTTAAAATCAGAGTTCTCAAGCGTGATATTCATGTATATCTGTGTCAATAAAAACAGAGTACAGCTGAGCAAAGATTTCAAAGCATTATGCACTGCTATTTGTTTTAATTTTCAAACAAATTAATACAGAATGTGATAATGCTTTCTATGTTTGTTTTCAGTGAATATTCAAGAATAAATGATTTTAGGCAGGGATGCTTGCCGACAATGTAGATATTAAACAAATATTATAAAATATAAGTTAACCAAATTTTCAAATCTTAACCTTAAGTATTTCTTAAATATTTCTTCCAGAAGCCTCATTATGAAAATTTTGCTCAATCAGAAAAAAAAATAGTTGGAAATATATCCATGTCTTATCATGTGGTTTTGCTACCAAGTATTGTCATTGAAGCTGTGAGGCTGTAGTTGTGAAAGTCTTTGATTTCTTACTGTGTGTATTTGGATAATACTCTTTATTGCCTGAGACTGTTAATTTTTTGGCTCTCTGAACCAGAGCAAGTAATAGTAAAGGAAACAGAAAGAAAAACCAAGATATCTGTATGCTATATCCTAGTTACTTATGTTTATCAAAGAGCACCTGTGTTGTGAGTTTACCTCAGAGATTCAGTAACTCACTATCAAAGTCACTGTCTACAAGAAGAAAGAAGGAAAGGCAAAAGTGTATTTTTGAAAATATTTAGACTGAAATGATCATTTAGGGAAGAAGAAAAAACAATTTTAATAGCAAGTTTGAAAATGAACTGCTGACTAAAAGGAAGATACAACATTGACAGTCTTGACACAGCATGGTCCATGTGATTTTTTAACAGATCAAAATGCAGAATTGAGGTACCAGAATGTATCTGAAAATGCCTTCCTCTGCCCTCAGGATACATGCAACCCCCATAAGCCCTAGGGAAATCTTTCAAGCATCAGTGTTCCCTATTTCAGTAACACCTGAGATGATTAAACGAACAATGAAACTCAGCTGTAAATATGCAGCAAGGCTACAATCTGCAATCTGAATAGTGTTAGGAATGAAATAAAAATGAAATCCATGCTTACAAGGATAATGTAAATCAGATGCAAATAGGATTCCACTTTATTTGTCTTTTCTTTGTTTCTTTCTAGTAGAGACATAGTTAATTGATCAGATGCTGAACACTTATTTTAAACTCAATACCTCTATTATTCCAGAAGATTTCCTGGAGGACAGGGGCATAGTAAGTTGAATCCATATCTTTGCTTATGAATGATTGTAGAATGCAAGTCAAAATCAAGTATATGAAAATGAAATGACAAAAAAAACACATCTTATTACAAAAATCACACAAACAGGCATTTGTCTATCAGAGTCTTCGTCATGAAAGAAGTTCTGGTATGGCAGCATGGTACTACATTGTAGTACTGCATTTTTGTAAATGTTCACTGCCTCTTTGATTTGTATCTCACACAGACATCTATATATATACTTGCACCACATATATATATCATTGATCCCCATAACATGTATGGTCAATTTCTCTAACCAGTGTGGTTGAAATGGCATCCTAACTGTTATCCTTGAAAGAAAAGTTTAAATATGCTATGGTAGAAGTGTGCTGGCCCTAGGATCAGAGGCTTCAGATTTGGATCTACCTCTAATTAGCTCGTTGTGCTAAGCTGATCAGATTCCTGAATTTCATTAAATCTGTTTCTTAGTCTGCTATATGGACATATGACATAATATATTCATCTTTGAAGTGTAGTTGTATTTACCTCTCTAGCACAAGAACAGACCCTTCAAGCACTATTGACTCATCAATCTACCTGTTTAGCTTATAACCTTGGAGATAATGACAAATAACGAAATCAAAGCCAAAGCACAAAAGGCCTATATAATTTCCTAATATTTTTGTAGCCCTAAGTACTTTGGCTATTCTGAAGCCAGCAGTCATTCTCTAGCCTTTCCTAAGCCAGTCTTATACTGTCATGTTACATAACTTGGTAGATCTTTCACTACATCAGCAACAATCTTCTCCATTTCTCCCTCCTTTCTAGAACTGATCTTTGGTTTGATCATACCTGAAGCTATTTGCAATGACAGAAGAAAGTAGTAAGAGGAAAGACTGTTGTTCATTCTGTCTCCCTGTTGCCTGTCTGGGTATTCAGCTCAACCATACAGCCGTTCTGCAAACAGGCAGGCACAACTGTGCAGCAAACACTGCACTTCTGTCTCAAAAATTCACCCTTTATTCCCTTTATTAGGACTTTCTTGGTAAGCTGTAGCCTGCTCCAGGGTAGGCACAGATTCAGGCTTGAAGGCTCCATAGTGCCTTTTTACATTTGGTTTTCTTGAACAGTTTGAAGCCAATGCAAATATCTTAAGAATACCCTGAAATCCTCTGATATAGCTTGTCAGATCAATATCAATAACCAAAAGGAAAGAGTTTGGACTGAGACAACTGGAAGCAAATCTCTTATGATACTGCTTTAGTCTTTGAAGCAGTGTATAGCCAAGCTAGAAGCCAGGAGAGATAAAAAGAACTTCAAACTAGTTCAAAAGGGTTTCTCTTTATTTTTACCAGCACCCTTTGCTCAGCAGAAGTTCATATACTCAGCCTTTGACTATAAGTTTCTGCCAGAAACATCTATTTTGATATAGACAGTGAAACATACAATGTCATCATCATATGAAGAACTGGTCACTGTCAACTATATATGTTCAGTTAAATATCAAAGTATTTTAGGAGGCAGAGACAGAAAAAATATTCCCAGACTTGTTTCATATACTGAATCCTCTGGGGTCTGCATCTTCATCTGTCCAACACTGTTGAGGAAACAAGGTAGTGAATAAAAACGACTGCTGATCTATTTTTTATTGTTCCAAGTGCATAAATCCGCTTTAAATTTGCTTTGTTACTTTTTGCCTAACACTGCACAAAGGATGGCTGCACTCTTCTGAATAGTAAGGTAAGGGAAGAAACCAAAACGAGCTGTACGGAACAGCAACTGTCTTTAGTGGAAAGCATCTATGTGGGTCCTTTAACAAGGCTGCACAGCTGAACAGTTTTGGTTAGAGGCAGAAATAAAACTCGAGCTTGCCAATGCAGGGCTACTGGACCTTAGAAGAAGCATATCAGCTGCTCATTACCTCCAGATCTCTGCAAAGAAATGCCCTTTTATGCAGCAGGTACTGTCCCTCTACATTTCCAACATCTTTGCATTGCTTTACCAGCTCAGATTTCTAAACTTGAGGTATTTCTCCAGATCTGTTGACTTTCAGTGATGAATTGAGACAAATAGCAAGGACAAAATGTGCCTTTCAAACTCAAAGGGTGTCTATGAGATTTAATGCAGGTATACAAAGACAAGTGGGCTATTCTAGATAGTAAAGTTAGCATGGAAGAGGGATCTACCACTCCTTATAACTAACATTCTATTTCTTTGACATTATCTCTTAATTATCTTGTCTTGTTTATTTAAACAAGGCAATTAAGAGACATTGTCAATGCAACAAAACCCTGGCACAGGCACAGTCTCTACTGTGAGATAATGCCAAGATATTTAACAGGCACTAGGATAATACAAGAGTGTTTATTTCCAAAGCATTGGACAGTGCTTGCTGGAAAATGTGCACCATAGCTACTGCAAAATGTCTCACTGTGCTATTCTATAAACATTAATCTTCTACTGCTAGGAATTCCCTTGATATTTTCTTCAAGTGTCATTTTGTCTGATGAATATTATGCTAGACTATTATAACTTTGGCATTTCCAAAAGGATGCTGTAAATACTATATGCCACAACCTAGAATGAGCTCAGAGAATAGCAAATGAAATAGCAGGAGACTCATAGGGACATAGCTAAATACACTTTCAGTAGGACAAGACTTAGGGACTAGGCACAATGGAATAAAAACACAGTCCTATCTAATCACACCAACCATCCATCCAATACTGTGACTGTTCTCTGACAACAGCGAAAAGTAAATAATTCAAAGCGTAAAATATCCTTACACTAGATAGGCAATATGTATAGAGGAGAGGTTTCCACCTAAGCTCTAGAGTTGGTGGTTGTCTTCCATCTTGAAATATGAAGGATGCTCATTATTTATTGTAACATAACAATGGAAGACCATGCTATCCATACACACAGCTAAACATTTTTTGAATGCTATTCGTTATTTCTGATATCATCTGGAATAATAGCAGAAATTTGAAGCCGTAGACTGTGAAGAAAGAACCAGTCCCAGCTGGCAAGCATGGATTTGTTAGGGAGGAACTAGTAGGAACAAAGCAACTCTGAATGACCTGGTGGAAAGGAACAGAGTAGGTCTGAAGACGGAGGGACTTTGGAGATAAGCAGTGGGGAGAGCATCCAACACTGAGCACTTCAGTGTGCATCTCCCACTCCCATGCCACCTCTTCTTGTCTTGAAGCTCTCTGAGATGTCCATTGCTGACAGAAAGACAACATTTAGATTTTCAGTTATAAGCCTAGAAAATGCAGTCGCAGGAGCTGCTGAGAGCCATAGTTTCTTCTTTAAAACTGTTTTGATATTCTGCCTGCAACTTTTGTCTACTTCCGTTTTCTTTTTTTTTTTTTTCATTGCTTTCTTTCAGTTTTTATATTGCTGGGGAAATACATTTTTTATGTTGTACATGTCACTGTGGCGAATACCACCTAATCTATTTTTCCTGTTCTGTCAGGTGAGTTGGATTGCTTGATTATCTAAAGATCATATCCGACTCCAATTACCATTACTTATTAAATCAAGTTTGACACAGAAAAATAATTAAATGTTTAAATCAAGACTCTCTACATCATCACACACTTGGGTCTCCTGGCAAGTCTATGGAACAGTTGTTAATATTGAAAATGAGACGAAAGATGTTCTAAATTTATATCCCCAGCATTTCCATTCAGCAAAATAATGGACGTTTGACAGGAACACAGTTTTTTAGCCAGAGAGAGAATCACTTCTAGTATGAAATGAGCATACACCTTCAAAAGTAGTCTCATGGAAACCTGGAATCATTCAGGATAGAATAGATAAGTGTTCATTCACCTGGGAGCTGTATTTTGGCTGCCTTATGGAACAAATAAAAATGAACAATTTTCAAATGAAATATAAAAATCATAGTTAAAAGACTTCAAATGGAAAGCATATATGTATTTTCCAGCATCCATATAGAAATTAATATGTACCATCTGGATTACATCTGGTGATATTAAACTGTTGTCTCATGAGCAGAATAGGTGTGAGAACCATGAAGTAAAGCTGAGCAGTTCTGGCACTTAAACTGCAAAGAAGATAACGTTCCTATGTAACCTTAAAAGCATGTTGCTCTTGTCTTTCCACTGTGGTTGTTTTTTAAATACTGTTTCCCTTCTTCCCTCCACAATAGTTGGTTATAAATTTGGATTATTTTTTTCCTTAGGAAAATTGCTTTACAGCATCTCCTTGAGCCAGGCTGCCATTCCTTTCTCCTTCCTAAGTCTATTTCCTTTCCATTTTCTACAGGTCCAGTTTTTGTTGCAGATCTCCAGTTATAGCAGGAGTTGCTAAGTGCAACCCATCTCTCTTGCCCTCTCAGCAAGTTTGCTGATGATACAAAACTGGGGGGAGGAGCTGATACCACAGAGGGCTGCACCATCATCCAGAGGGACCTGGACAGACTGGACAACTGAGGTGAGAAAACTCATGAAGTTCAAAAAGGGCAAGTACAGGGTCCTGCACTTGGGAAGGAATAACCCCGGACACCAGGACACCAGGACAGGCTTCTCCACCTGCTGGAGAGCAGCTCCACAGAGAGGGACCTGGGCATCATGGTGGATGACAAGTTGCCCATGAAGCAGCAGTGCCCTGGTGGCCAAGAAGGTCAATGGGATCCTGGGGTGCATTAAGAAGAGTGTCTCCAGCAGGTCCAGGGAGGGGATCGTCCCTGGTAAGGCCACATCTGGAGACTGTGTCCAGTTTTGGGCTCCCCAGCACAACAGGGCTGTGGAGCTGCTGGAGAGAGTCCAGCGCAGGGCTACGAGGATGATCAGGGGCCTGGAACATCTGCCCTACGAGCAAAGCTGAGAGAGCTGGGCCTGTTCAGCCTGGAGAAGTGAAGGCTGAGGGGGGACCTGATCAGTGCCTTTAAATACCTCAAGGGAGGGAGTGAGGAAGATGGGACCGACCTCTTTTCAGTGGTGGCTACTGATAGAACTAGAGGAAATGACCACAAACCAAAGCACCAAAAGTTCCACAGGAACTTAAGGAAAATTTTCTTAACAGTGAGGGTGACAGAGCACTGCAACAGGTTGCAAAGAGAGATTGTGGAGTCTCCTTCTCTGGAGATCTTCAAAATCCACTTGGACACCATCCTGTGCCACGTGCTCTAGGTGACCTCCATGTGCAGGAGGGTTGGACTAGACGATCTCTAAAGGTCCCTTCCAACCTTAAGGATTCTATGATTCTATGATTCTCTCTCTCATCTTTCCTGGCACTCATAGAATGAATATCCCTCTCTACTCCCGTTTTTTTCTAAAAATCCTACAGGAAAAAGCATTCAATTTTGGTAGTTCTGGCCATCTCTGGTCTTTCAGTAAACCTTTGCAATGTCTCTTGTCTTTCTATATCCCATCAGTTTCTGTGATTTTCAGGAGCATTCACAATATGTCCCTCTCCCCTCTCTCTCACCTTCCTTAGCAAGCCTTTTAGTGAGTCTCTTTAGCCCAAACTATACATGTGGCCACTTTATTTTCCTTGTCTGACTCTGAACCTTTAATGGTGTGAACTCCTAGGGATCCCCACATGTGTGTTTGGCAGCTAATGTCTTCTAAATTCAAGTACAAATTGCTGACATAGTCATAGGACTCTTTTTTTTTTTTCCCGTCACTTGTCTTAACTTCCACCACAACCTAATGCTTGTTGTTCTCTTCGCTTTTGTCTTACTATGGAGACTAAGTAGTCTAGCAATGAGAAAATTTTGACCATGCAAGAGAAAATTTGAAAAGCAGCTGAGTAGACACAAGTTACAATTTTGACACCAGCCTTAGATCTGGAGGAAGGGTTGGGAGAAGGAACCTAGAGCTCCATGTGGAGCGGGGCTGCAAAGGGCGTGCCAAAGGATGTGTGGGGCTGCTCCAAGATTTTTCTTACGACACCTTTTGGCTCTGGGCCTCAAATGTATTTAGTGCATTCAGGACCAGGTCCCATCTCAGATAACTCTGAGAATAAGGGTTATGTTTGTGGTTAAGGCTAGGGTTTCTTTCTGTCCTAATCCAACTCTAACCTTTAACCTAACCTAATTTGCAGTCTCACTACCTGAGACTCTAGGCTTTCATTCTCTCCTAGCCCTAACCCTAACCCTAACCCTGACTGTAATTCTCAGCCCAGTCTGAACAAGCCAGCCCTATGCCTTTTTTTTTTTTCTTCCCAGCTTTCAAATTTTAACTTCCTGAACAAATCCACAGACACATCTTAGAGTAACTATTCTCCTACAGATATATGTGGACTGAAAGCTTCCACACATATGGAACAACATCAGACCAAATCTCTCTAGCACCTCATCATGCTGAGATGACTCCATTTTTTTTTTCAAAAGGTTGTGCTATGATTTCAGCATATAACATCATGCTGAGAACTGGAGGGAAAGCAAAACAAGATTTCTTTATTGATTGAAAGAGTGAAGTATCTCTCACTTCAAATAATGACAGATCAGCACTGTCTGTATGTAGTATAGAAGGTGCAAGATGGAAACATGTGAAAATGAAAGGACTAGTGTGTGTCATGGTGTGGGCTTCAAATCCTGAGAGCTGGTAAGTAGTGTCACCAGAAATTAGCTCCACAGGTGAGAGAGATAATAATTTTGATCAACCTTAAAAATAATGATAATTTGTTTTCAGGTAGGGCTAGGTCAGGCATGTATTCTGTAACACTGATCTTCCAGAGAAGTAGGAAGATTCCTGTTTTCCTTATTCCCAATTTTCTTCGGACCATAAAACTGTATTTTAGTCACAGTCTTTTCCCTTGTGCTAACAACAAAACTACCCAGTTCAGCAACACTTTATATTTCCAAGAAATTATCAGTAAAAGCTCTGGGTCTTTAAAGTTACAACACCTGAAAGTAAAGTACTTCCGGACAAGTTGTGAGAAGAGGGAGGGAGAAGAGCACCATATTATAAGTTATAAGAGTAGATTGGTCTGTGCATGTGAACAAGGACTATATATATTGCATAATTTCTTCAGTAAGATCTGTTCTCACCACAGGTCTTAAGGTTCCATGTGCAGGAGCTTAAACCTGAAAACTTTTGGATAGAAATATTCAGAAAGCCTCTATTAACCTGGCTCACCAGACACACAAGTCTGGCCTGTATTTCTTAGCAATGTGTGGAGCACCGTGTCGGGCCCTGTGCTTTCCCAGCGTGCTGATGTTCAGGACATCCGTTTCACGGTCAGCATTTTTGGGTTTGTAGCAACAATCAAGATACTATGCCTTTTAATTTACATAATTAAGCAAATGAATAATCACATTTTTCCCCTTTTAAAGGCAGATTTCCAGCGTGACATCCATCATGTTGAATTATATCAAAAAGCAGGCATTTCTAAGTTTTTTTTTTTTTTTCTGTGAAAGACTCACTAAAGCTCCCAGCAACACATAGAGCACATTCTGATTTACCTGTGTAACGTAGCATGAAAAGATCAGGGCTTTCTTGCATGAGGCATTAGACTAGCACGATACAGTGAGAGCCCAGAGGGCTTCCCAACCTACTTAAATGATACAGGTAAATAGAGGAGGAAGGAAATTCTCTCTTTTTCAACAAACACACAAGAAACTGGGGTTTAGAATTAAGCAGTGCATGCAGTCACTGCTGCAATGGAGCGATGACCAGCCCCAAAATTCACCTGAAGTCAGTTCCTTCTTCTACACAAGGCAACTTGTCTCGTGTTCTAGACTCACTGCGGCAGAGACAGATGAAATTAATGGTGTTTCTTTCACTTGGATGAACTGTGGTACAGGTGGAAGGGTTACTTTTTTTCTTTCTTTCTTTCTTTTAAATAAAGCATTAAAAAAATCTGCCAGGCAGAGTATTTGTTCAGCTTTCTTTCCTAACCCTAGAGTGACT
Source organism: Nothoprocta pentlandii (assembly GCA_013398315.1). Taxonomy (NCBI): domain Eukaryota; kingdom Metazoa; phylum Chordata; class Aves; order Tinamiformes; family Tinamidae; genus Nothoprocta; species Nothoprocta pentlandii. Next base: position 757,299 of record VZSG01000090.1, on the reverse strand, counting down.
GTAAAATCTCAGCAGTTAAAAATGTTTTCTCTGGCTCCAAGTCTAATGCATCCATAAAAATTACATTTTAAATAAAGAAAACATGTTTTATCCCAATTCCAGATTGGCTCTAAGACATTACATATTTAAAAAAAAAAAAAAAAAAGAAAAACAATTTCATTCCATATTTTAAAAATCCTGCTATACACCATGACTGAACAATTTGTTGAAAATACTGTATATGTTCTAACCACCAACGTGTCTACCCCAAACCATCATCTGGAGATTGATAAAATAAATGGTAGAAAAGGTCTTATATTAAAAAAATTGTTATTGTTTCCCCTCAAGACCACATTTAGTTAATGATCTCCCCAGAGATGTCTGGGACTGGATTTTTTTTTTTTTTTTTTTGCATGCTAATCATACTGCAGAGCTCCCTTTGTTTCTAAGGCTTGTCTAGATATTTTTTGAGACAACCCGAAGAGATTTGAGTCTATGACATCAACACATTACCGCTCAGTACTTCTGCTTCTTTGTGTCTTCTCCAGACATGTTGGTGTAGATGTAAAAGTCCCTCTCTGTGCAGAACAGCCTAATGAGGCACATGACTTAGACATGAGTCATCCTGCGACATATATGGATGCTTTAAAGCAGATTCATCCATGGAAATACTCTGCATTATTTCCACATTCTCCTTCAAGCTCCACACAGACTCTATCTTTGATCTTTATCATGTCATTTTCATTTCACTTCCTTCTTTGCAGAATGGAAAATAAAAGTCATTTTTACTGGTCATAAGGCATATTCAAGATGCAGAGGTTGTACCTTCTCTCACTACTGTTCCAATGGCCCTAAACTTTACTACATCCCTTTGGAAACAGGAGACAGAGATAGGTTTATAGAGCAGAATAGAGGGGAAGAGCAACTTTCAAGGATGCATATGGCTGTATAAAGCTGTGCTGGTTTCTTCTTCATTCCTAACTTTTCTAAAAGATCCTACCACTTATGTGTTCATCCAGGAGCTATTTCCTGCAGAGTTATTTTTCTCTGGGTGCTTTACTTCGCACTTACTGGCCTTGAACTCCATTTGACACGTTCTCACTCAGGCACCCAGTATCGTAAAACTCTCCTGCAAACCACTGCAGGAAGATTAGATTTTGACCATCACTAGGAGTGACATCCCTTTCCCAGATCAAGTCTATATTGATCAGCATGGGGTTTGATACGTATCAGGTATATGTGGGGCTTTGGTACATACACATGGCAAATACATACACAATATGAATGTAAAGAAAAAAATACTAAACCACAACAAAATAAAATAAAATAAAATAAAATAAAATAAAATAAAATAAATAAGGTTTTCTACTTTCTAACTTCCTCCTTGAAACTGAGAGTGAGTATTTTACCTCTCTGAGCCCAGCTGACACCTGATTTTCACTAAGTTTCTTCTAGGGATCTAGCAGGACCATCAGGAATTATCTCCTCACTGTGCTGTTTTATCTCCCAAATAGTGTAGCACTGTTGTTCAAAATGAACTGGTTGTAGTGTATATGCTAAAACTCATCACAGCACACCCTCAGTTTTGCAGCTTCTAAGGATTCCTATCTATCTCCTTGTGTTTCTCTGGGGAAAAAAACTCTTAAGAAGCTTTCCCAAATATAGAAAATGCAAGAGAAGCCAGCATGAGCAGGCATATTCCAGTCTTCTACTCTTGAAAAATGAAAGGTGTATGTCCTCCTCCTTTCACTTTTATATATAATTATTTTCATTTGTGCAGAATATCTTACTGTTTTCACAGACTCCCAGTCCTGCCTAGTATAAAGTGATATAAACATGTTTAAGCAGAAACTGTTTATGTTGGAAGTCTAAGGGAATAAAAAATATTTTCACAGGTCTACTAAAAAATGCCATGGTCAGCTCTATCCCAAGCTAAAGAACATTGACGTCAGGGATGGCCATAAAAGCCACAGTCTCTCCTTGTATGCGAAGAACCAGAATAAATCTTTTTTTTTTTTTTTTTTTTTTTTTTGCAAAGGACTGTCATGTTACTGCTGGAATAATGAACACTTGTTTATTCATATCCAAATACTCTTGTGTAGGTGTGGATGAAGGTATCTCATCAAATACCTGACAGACATCCTGCCTTTGCCTTCCCTTCACTCTTCGGTTCTATTTCTCTTCCTCAGCAGAGCAGCTTTTCCCGAGCACTACCCCTTGGTTCAGGTGACTAAATACAGTGGAGGAATAAGAGATGAGGGCAGATTCACATAAGCACATCCTTATGTGAACTATTTATTTATTACACGTTATGATGTCAGCAAAACCAAAGACAGTACTAAGTGTTGCCACTGAGAATTAGTTGTCTTTTATTGCATCAGTTTAAAGAATTGATTTCTTTTCTAGGACTTCCCTTAATGGAGGGGACGGAGTTGGGGGAAAGGATGGCCTGCCAAAAAGGTAGGAAAAATCTGTTCTTGGGCAGATTTTTTATCTCCAACTGCTATTTTTATTTCCTATTGCCATTGCTTGCTGCCCTGCCCCACTCTTTTATCTGACTGTTCTATGCTGCTTTATGTTTGCTTCTAAATACCTCCATGCATAACCACCTCCAGTGCTCCCCAGCGCTCCTCCTGGATCTACTTAGTAAAATACTCCCATGCTTACATTAACTTGAGTGATGCAAAATCCACTCTAGGCTTTCTCTAGTTTTCATGATCTCTGCTAGGTTATTTTGTTGCCTGAGACCTCGTCATTACACACAGGAAAGATACACACAGGACAGAGTGAATCCTGCTACAGTTTCCTGCATCAGCACACAGGATCAATGTCTTTTTAGGAGAAATGGAACTTTATTTTCACTAAACAGCCTGTGAAAGAATTTCCAATAAAGATGGTTTGGTATATTATAATTAAGTGGACAGAGCAGAGTGAGGGTTTATTTATTCAGGAAAGTTCAGATCAGATGGAACATCTGGTTTTCATTGAAATCCTCAATTTTACTACCCTCCCCACATACACACACATATGCACACACAAAAAGCCCAGCTGGGCTAATAGAGGCTCAGGGAAGGCAGGTGGCTGACATGTGATTGCAAGTGAGCTGAAACAGGATCAAAACATAAGCATCCTCTGAAGTCACAGTTCAGATTATGCCTGGAGAGCATTTTAGGGTCCAGTTTTCAGGTCTGAATAAGCAAAAAGATTTCTTACAAGTGCTGAGAAATATCTTGTCTTTCTTCAAAATGTTTTTGTTTAGTTTTCTCTCATTATAAATCTTATTATATTGTGGATCAGCCTGACTAATGCACAAGTTATAAAAAACTATGCATAAACTGGCATATTTTGCAAGTAGCAATACTATTGCATTCCGATTCCTAAGAGCCATAATACAGCTTTATTGAACAGGCTGACTGCTTCGTTTTCAGGGATACAGGTATTCAACTCAGCTGTCAGCACTAAGAAAGAATTTTGAGAAGTGAATAATGCTGGGACGTGTGCCTGGCTGAAAGTTTTCTTCTGAAATCAGTCAAAATCTGTAGATTCTGTTGCTGCAACTCATCCTGGTAGTCCTGTTTGATCTGATAAACATTTGCAGAGGAAACAGGGATGGCACCGCAGGGAAAAACATTGCACTGGTTGAGCATGTTGTTTATACTCAGCTACCAAGAGGTTATTTGAAGCAGTGAGATTATTTGAAATAGTGTTTTGCAGTTTCTACACAGTCCTGTTAGGTCTTGGCATTGTGAGAAATAGTATGAAGAGGTGCCCTGCCTGTATGTGAGCATGTATGCCAGTTCTGCTGCCTATGCTAGATGTTGAGCCTGGCCCCAAGACTGCCACGCAGTACTGAGCTGCCCACAAATATCGAGCTGCCCACAAACATCAAACTGATATTTAGTTAAAATTTTTCAGATCGGCTAACGATTCAGGGAAAGATTCAAGGAAAGAACATAGACCCTCTGATTCTCTGTCCCTGTTCTAATAAAAGAGTGATTAACATTAGGAGTTTATTATTACCTTCAATTTCATCTCCCAGTTGAAGCTAGAGGAATTGTGGTACTAGTCAAAAGCCTATTTTCTGCTTGTCAGTTAACCAAGTCCCAAGACAGTCTGACTCTCCTTCATATATAAAAGAAAATTCTTTCTTCCAACACAAACCTGTGTCTTTCTTAAAATGTATCTTTATTCTGAAAAGCAACCGTCAAAAATGTCATGCTTTTGTTTGATAGATTTATCCCCTGTCTGTATTTATAGCCAGTATATTTAGTACTAAAATATTTTTTACAACATTTTTTCTTTCACCTCTTAGTGTTGACAAAGGTACGAGAGAACAAGCTGATTTCTTTTCTAGCTCATATATCAACAAAAGAATTGTTAAATTCTTTCCAGTTCCAGGGGCCAATGCTGCTTCCTCAATTATTCCCTCACAAACTCAGAAGAAAATTTATTTGAACAGGTTTAATTGTGAGCAGGATTTGATGTAATGAAGTCTTAATGGCAAAGCTGTGTGAGCCAGAAAATGCACAGCTTGACTTTCAGGTCCCAAGCTGAGTCTGCAAGAGGAGATGCTTCCAAACAGAGAAAATGTCATTCAAGTCACTCAGGCACAGGAAATGTGAACCTTTCACCACCCTTTTATAGTCAAGAACATGTTCACATGAACAGTAATACAGGACTAAGACGCCGATGGCCACTTCTGCATAACCAGAATAATAGTTAACAACAACCCCTCCCAAAAAAGAAATGCGTAAGAATGGCCAGACTTGATACATGTAAATGGATAACAGAGCTTAGTTATGAGCAAGAGAGCTTCTGTATGGTATAGATGCCTTATCTTTTCAACCTTATGAGTTAGTCTAAAACAGAATGTCCACAGTACTTACAAACCTCATCCTGCAGGGTCCTTGGACACAGCAGCAGCATTTTCATCCCTTTGCTGTGCTGAGAGCTCTGCCAGTCAATTCAACAGGAGCTACAGAATCTAATAAAGCATCGGTGACCGACCAGCTTATAATGCCCTGAATTGAGGTGAAGGGCAGTGAATTGTGTCAACAAAAATATCCAAGATTGAATGACTCTTCTAGGTGACAATAATATACATTGGTAGTATTTTCTTGAGAGAAAAAGAACTGAGGAATTACTGTCATATAAGAGTGTCCAACAGCCTTTACAAGTACTCATTTAATTTACTGATGTATTCTGAAAATCTTTGGCAGAAGAAACATGCATTCAGAGTCTATGGACTCACCTTTCTTGCCTCAGGTTCCTCCTCCAGGCAGAAGCTCAGCCTAACTAGATCAACTGCATGATACCCGTTGTAAAGGATCTTGAGCCTCCTGGCCTCTGGGGAGCCTCCTGGCCTCCAAGCAAAACCAATCTGGTCAAATAGCCCTCTGAAGAGTGTCAGAGATGGGAGGTGAGAAGGTGAGGGGGAACTGTGATAATGTTAATGTGTGCACAGGACAGTTTGTTCTCTAATGATCTGTTGGTCAGCCCTGTTAGGTTGTTGCCAGGGGCTGAGTACATGGCCGCTGTAGCACAGTAGTTAATTGTGAACTGTGACTTTAATGTCAAAGAGCTCATCCAATTGGTGCTTCCACGTATCATATTTAGCTTTAAATAAACACCTTAAATAAAGTAATGATAGGCCAGATCCACTCTCCTGCTACATTGTATCTTTTTTTTTGTGTTGCAAATTTCTACATTGGTGGAGATATCGTTAAGAATTCCCCATGCCAATTTAATTCAGTTATAATGTAATCCGTTATAACTTGCCCCGTCAATTAGAAGATATGTAACAGGATGTGATGTATTAATACAAATAATTTATTGTTTATTTTCTTTTTCTAGTATGTTGATGTATTTGGCCATACATACCACTATTACTGTTGTGCTATTTATTTACCTCAAAATATAAATATAGCTCCTATCTGTTTTTTCAGTTGTTCCACCTAGAAGTAGTCATTCCAACAGGCTAGGAGAAAGAGTGACCCCTGTATTTTCGAAGTGTGATGTGAGGATTTAGCCACTCATCTTTCATTAAATTCAATGATACTCAAGCTAAAAGCATGAACACTCCCTTCTCTTTACTGCCCTCTTACCTATTGCTGAAAGACAGGCAAGCCTGTGATCATCTTTTTCTTCAAGTGCCCCATGTTAACCTGAAACCCACGAAGTATAGATTTTCTTATATAACCCGTGGTCTTTCCAACCATTAGGCAATGCAGCACAAGGCTCTTTGTTTGGCTCCTCAGCGGAATGAGAGGAAATGCACTGCCTGGCTTGCTCATACAACGCACACAGTTGTCTGCCTTTCGGTGATGCTGCGTTGTATAAGCTATGAGTTTGCCTACCAGCAATGTTGCTGTATTTTAATGTGTGACTGTCATTTAAGTGAAACTTTGAGATTCTCAGTATTTTCTAAAGAATCACACTTTGAGTTAAATGATTGCCAATACTTTAGCAGTATTATATAATAAATAATACATAATAACTAACTTTCTAGACAACAATTGTCCTCTGTAGTCTTTATTCCTTAAACTAAAGGGCCATCAGAGCGGTATTTATCAGTTGTCATCACACAGAAAAATTACACACTCCTTTTGTCATTAGCACCCTTTAGTGCTAATGGTCAACCCTTTCCAGTCCCATTAGAGAATCTCTTGGGACAAGGAGGGATGTGTAAGGAGAGTTAGGAATGACGTTTTCCCAAGTGTCGTGCTACTAACGGAACAGCACTGGAGGCTCCGAGCAGCTGCTTCTTGCTCGGAACAATCTGCCAGCCCCCACTAAGAACAGCAAAGTCTGACCTGTGCATCTCCCAGCCTGACTCAAGACTGTGTAGAGACTAAGAATGGAGCTCTGCACGCCACAGATCTGTGTTGCATGCTCGTTTTTCAAAGAACACTCTGAAATGAGGGGCAGTCTCATCTGGTCAAGCAGTTTCCCTTGTTCTCCCTCCTTTTTGATAAACAGGGAAGTTTTTCTCCTTGCTGTTGCATTTAAAGTCAGTTTTCTTGATTGCATGGCCCCATGGCAAATGAGGGAATAATATTGTACATGTGGGTTAGAGGTGAATTATGCTAGTGTAAAAGTTCAGAGGCAAACATTGGCTTCCTATGGAGGACTGAGAAAGCCTTTAACTATACGTTCTTCTTCCTATTGAAATTGGCTGATAGAAAGCAAAAAGACTTTCAAATAATTTAAACAGAAAAGCATGTTTATATCAATTTCTGAAATATAGTTAGGTGATGCCATTCCCAATAATTAAATCCTTTATCATTAGAAGTCATTATAAGAATGTACTAACTTCTGTTCACACTAGATATGCAAAGACAATAAATTACAACTCCATCACCTCTGACCATGCATAGTTAGGCAGACAAATGATCTAGAATTGTCCAGACACTCTAAGGAGACACCAGAAATTTTCATATTAAATTCATCTTTCTTTTTCATGAAATGATATTTGTTATAAACAGAATTTTGCTAGTACAGAAAAACTTGGTTTTCTTCCTGGCCTAACCTCTTCTGAGATAGGGGTAAAAATTAAATCTCTCCTATGAGTAGTCATTTCCTGGCTCATCAGAGGATTCTTGCTCTTTTCCTGCAAGCCACATCCATGTACAGGGACAAAGTGATTTGAGGGGGTATCATGTTAGGGAGCTGCCAAGAAGTCTCCCATGCTACCTATGCACTTCCCACTGCTCTGCCAGTCAGCATTACCAGCCATAGCACCCACGTGGCTACTTTCTTCAAAGCATCATTTTATGATAACTGTCCACAGGAACTCGTATTCAGAAAACTCCGAAGACATTAGAGGTTACTACTGTGACGAGTGAAAATGTTTTGACCAAGTCAGCCTGCAAGTAAAGCCCTTTGCAGAGGCAGGCAGATCCAGCAGCAGATGCAAATCAGGTTGTATAATTAACAAACATTAAATAGCTTGAAAACATACAAGTATCTAAAATGTTTACAAATTGCAAGAGGAACATTTTGCAGAATAAAACTGCAGTCCTGGAGCTTAATACTCAGTCTGCTATTTCGTTCCTGCCCTTTTTTATTTTAGCGCACCAAGCAATTTGTATGTGTCTAAGGACTTTTTAGTAGTATACCCAAAGCAATTGCCAAATGTTATTCAATGCCGCTAATACGTAATAGTCCTAATGAATAATGTTTTTGTTAAGAATGCGGCAAACTGTTATTTATTCAGAAGAATTCCAACCAACCATAATGCCTAGTATTACTAAGGTATGAATGCAATAATTACCAAACACAGTGCTAAAATGCAGTTTGTTAACTTGGAGGAGATTGTGAGATTGTGACTCACATTTAAAGTGCCCACAAAGCTGGTATTTGGGTGGATTTTTTTTTTTCCGCTCAGTCTTTGTTGATATAAGCTGAATATCCATTTACTGTATCCACCAAAAGAGTATATCTACATCCGTTTACACTGTAAATTTATTTGCAATTCATTCATAATTTATACATCAAGATTAAATAAGTAAACAGGAGACATCAAAGCAAGCAAAAAATTGTTAAGAAGATAAAGGAGGAAATGAATTTTCAGAAGTGTTCAACTCTTTTCCATATTCCATTTGGTTTAGACTCTGGAGTAAGTTACCTGTTTTTGAATATGTCCTCAGGATATGTCACAGTACCAGTGGGTTTTTTAAGATAACAAGAATTGATACTAGAACCAAAAGGTGGGCATTACCAGTCAAGTCTATGTGGCTGGCTGGTGGATATAGAGAGAGAGCTACATGAAGCTGTCAGAAATGGAACAGACCCATGACCAAAGGTTGAGCTGAGTGGGAGAACACAAATGAGATTGAGTGGTGTCACTGATGAGACAGAGTCAAGCTGAATGCAGATTTCAACAATTATTTATTTGTGACTGTTAAACATAAATATACAAGATTAATATCTTGCTGTATCACAATAGACTGAAAATCCATTTAAAATGTTATAAAAATCATAAATAAACATTGCTGGTGGAGATAAAAATAAAACCAGAAATGACCAATTAAAGCTAAAACAGACAGCATTCCAAAAGTAGATTTTTTTAATAAAGTAAAAACCATAAAAAGAGCTGAAAGTTAAAAAAAAAAAAGCTGATTCATTACCATGAAACTAGCATAGTACAAGTATATTTTTTAAAGACTGCCCTAAAGTTTAAAATCTTGCAATTCTAAGGAATGTGAATCTAAATATTTTTTTATAATGCTGTAGGCATTTCTCGTTATTCAGGACTTTGCAGGACATACACTTTCCACTCTCTCCCCAGTGTCTGCAGAGTTTGCAGAGTTGCAGGCATGTTTTGTAGGTGCACAGTTATAAGCATTTCCAGAACTTGCTTGTTTATTTTCAATTCCTTTAACCCATGCACGGATAAGTGCAGAAATTTGCAGCCTCATAGCTAGAAGACAGATGATACTGCAGGTGCATTAGTACAAATGCAAGTGCCACACTATTTTTATCATGACTCAGCTGGGAATTTAAAGACGAGGAAGTCATCCCTTCTGCAGCTGAGAGAGGCCAGGAAAAGTATCTCTGGAGAATACAAGCATCTGGGCTGGAGACAGACTTTGTTTTTGTGTAACTCATAAATTTTGGTGTCTGAAAAGTACATTCATTTCTGAGGCAAGGGAAGAAAAAGAATTGTGCATAGAACTAATGAAAGGAGGATATGAGAACAGCCTGTAACACTTCTATGCATATTAAGTATAGTCCTGTTTTATTATTATTGCTTCATTTTTTTTTTTACACTAAATCAAAGTGGTAGACTGTGGAGGCACTTGCCATAAAAAGGCAATGGATGGCTGAGGAGAGCAGAGTCCACTTTATGGCAGGACGGGAGGCAACATCTCTGTAACTGTGATGCTGATTCTGCTGAACCCAGAATTCCCAGCCAAGGGCCCAGAGAAATAATATGACTTTAAAAAGGCAAAAATAATGTAGGGAGTTCTATTTTGTGTGTGTTTTAACCTGAATCTGTCTGCTAATTTGACATCATACTCCCTCAACAAACTGCATCAGCACAAGTGATGCAGGGCAGGAAGATGTGGCAGTCAGATACTGATGAGAGGCAGGTGGGAAGAGTCTGGAAGCCTTTTAAGCTATCTATGCTTGAATACAAATGCAGTATTAAATGGCCCTGGGAGAGACCTGGTTTAAGGATTGAGATTCTAATATGGGGAGACCTGAGGTGGGAACTTGAGTGCCCCATGAGAAAGCTGAAGTACAGGTTTTGACTGCTTGGAAGGGTACACTTGGAAGAGGCAGTCACAAGTGCAGCCTTCCCTGTGGTGGTGGGGTCTGGACTGGAGAGAAAGAGCACAAAAGCTCAAAAAGTGAGACTGGAAATCCATCCTGGGTATACTAATTAGAGAACATGGGTTATAGCAGCTTCCTGTACTAGAGAGAAAAAAAAAAAAAAAAAAAAAAGAGAGAGAGAGAGAGAGAACTAGCATTTAATAGAGACAGGATGTTTCTCAGAATCAGCTTAACCTGGAGAAACCCTGGCTTGGCTGATCCTTGTTACACAATTGTGAGCTTTCATGGCAATCCAGTGCATTGGAGAGCACTGTACTGGCCAGAAGAATAAATTGTCTCTGGGATCCCAGCCTTACAAAGAGAAGTTCAGTCGGGCACAGCTGTGGTCAGGAGAGAATGATGGGTTGATTCAGAGGGGAAAACAGACCTAAGGTTACCAGAAAAGGTTGACACTGGTGCACCATTTTTATTTACAGGTGCAGAAAATAAGGGTCAGGCAACGCCGTTAAAATGTATTCTCTCTAATCTTTAACTCCAAATTTTGTTAGCTCTTAATGGGAGTATCCTCTCAGAATATTTTATTGTTGATATTTTAAAATACAAGTTTGGAGACAGAAAATAAGGGTAAAGGTGAGCAAGACATTATAAATTTCTTCTATGAGCTGTTCTCAAGTTCCTCACACCTTCCTCATTAGAGCTATAAACACTACTGAAAATGTCTTTCTTTTGACAAAAGAAGGGGAGGGAACACTGTTTTATGTTATTTCAATTGGTAGTAACATTCTCATTGTGTGTCATTTTGATGCCTGTGATCCTTCCCATCCCAAGATAGGATGGGAAGATGAAAATGGGAGAAGAATTCATTTCCAAATTGCACTGTCATGAGCCCAGGGTCCATTATTACCGCACAGCTTCCAGTGCAGTTCATTTCCTTACCAAGCATCTCCTGCTGCTTTCCAGAAGGTGCTGGAGAGACATGATTGGCATGTGCCCTATGTGTGTGTCATCCTTTTACCTCAAATAAAAGAAAGAAAATGGATAGTGTCTTAGATAGCTCCTAAGTTATTCAGGGCCATGTGACTTATGGGTCTGGGTTCTTGCCAAAGGGGATACTGAAGGTGCATATCTTGCCCTTGAAGGTGTGACTTTCCTGTCTTCACCTCCCATGCAGGTTTGCTGTCGCACACTCTAATTAAGCAGCCACATGTGTTTTCCTCTGGAGGACCCATGTCCCGTTTAGTACCTTCGATGTTTTAATGTTCCACATTTGTTATGTAACCAGGCACTCCTGGGATGATTTTAACATGCACCGTTCAAATTAGGCATTGAACACATATTTAATCCTCACAGAGCTCTTCTTTCTGGTTCCTTCACGGGCATTACTGCATTCAATTTCATGGTATTTCTGTGATATCACCTATTTAACCCCTGACAAACTGAAACACAGTTAAATCTAAGCCCCTTCATCTGGATGCACCATGGCAATGAGGAAGCCCTGACATCACAGAGTTCACTCTGTTTTACTCTGTTTTTGGCCCCGACCTGTTCAGTCGTGGCTCTAATCAACCAAACTCTCTGCTCACCAACAGCATCACCATCAGCAATTCTACTACGAATGCAGAAAGCAGTGAGTGGACATGTTGGTGAGTCTCAAAAAAGGTTTTACATGACTTGCCTAGCATCACATAGGAACATTGTGGATCCAGCCACTCAAATTTGCATTTCATTAAACTGTTTATGAAATCGTCATTCCTTTGCCTGCAACCCCTTTAATCAGATTTCAAAATTATTTAACAAATCATGTGAGGATCCTCTTGATAATAGCACACTTCACTACACCCCCTTCAGTACACCATCAGAGCTCTACTCCAGAGCATTTGATCCTGTTAATTAAGTGAGATGGGTTTGGCAGAAAGGTTGTAAGTTCAAATAACTAGTCAACTTCAAAGTGTATACACAAACAAGCAAAATGAAATGGATGAAATCTTAACATAGGCATTTCCTAACTTTTGAAGGCTAAAATGTGAAATGTTTTTAGTTTCTAGAAGTGTAGTATAATTTCAAAAATCTCATCCAACTATTTTGAGTTTTTAAATGAATATTTTTAAAATCTGCCTTCTTCAATAATAAACACTTTATTAATATGTTCCACAAGCAAATTAATCTCAAACAACCAATTACACACTGCCTTTCATTTTAGGTGACATATCCAAGCATGGATAGTAAAGTTAGTAAGTCCACTTCTTTCTGAGATGTTAGATTTGAGTAGCAGTATTTTACATTCACTCTGAACATATATTTTCCTCATATTAATGACCATGTAAGATACTCCAAAGTTCTAGGACCTGTACTCTTGGAATGAGAATTTGTAGTCTTCACTCAAATGTTTTTCCTCCAACTGTGTCCAGCAACTTAAGAAAGCCAAATTTATGAGATATGAAGTGAAAGCTACCTAGTGAACAAGAGAGCCGTCTGAGTAGAACTTAGCTTCATCTCAAGAGGATTTAGGATTTCTTGATACTATCTGCATTGATAGAGATATTTAAGAGAGATTACACAAGGCTGATGCACATTAATACCTGACTATGGTCCTGGTAGACACAGTCGTGCTGCAAACGGGACACCTGCAGAACTAGGTGTGCTGCAATAGCAAGAGCAGCTACAGCCAGCTGCAGGCTGGACCATGTTCTTGCTCAGCTGGGGCATTTCAGCATCATAAGTAGGACTGAGAAGCTGGGGAGGCCACTGACATCGAGCTTCATCTGCCAGCATCGTGGTGGGGCTGCAAGATGCAGGAGGCAAATCCCACTAATACAGCAGGTGTGAGCTGACATCTGCGTTGCCTTCAAAACGCTGGCTGCTTTTCCATATTACAGAGAAGTTGTGCACAGTGAGGAGTGTTATGTAGAACAGCACTGCAAAGCTTGGCAGCCACTTAAGCCCAGGCAACTATTTCATCGTTAGCCTGAGTACACAGTCATGTAAACTGATCACGTTTATTGCTGATTTTGTTGATACTTGCGTGTGCTAAGGGGTTTTCAGCCAAGAGTAACTCCCTTGTTCAGACCCAACTCATTTGCACCAGAAGTGATCCTCAACCCTGCCACATCTGTGTGCCCCCTTGGGAAAGGAGAAGGCGGGTGGCAAGAGCAGTGGGAGCAACGCCAACCTTGCCTTGCCAGTGTGCATCTATACTGTAAAATATCCAGAGCTACTGTACATGGGGAGCCATGGTGAAAAGGACAAGCAGATGTCATTTACCTAATTGATGGCCTAATTAAATCTGAAGAAGAGGTGAGTGATTTTGTGCTGTTGGAAAACAAATTATTGAAAGGAGTGAAAATTAATATAAAAGGTCTCAGTGGTGTTTAATAAACAGAATTCACTCAGAAGAGTTTTTAAATGTTCCAGATTTCATTTTCTACAGCAACTCTGCCAGCCTGCGATCACCACGTTGAGAGCTGAGCCAAGAGAGCACAGCTGGGGTGAGTGGGGATTGCCATTGGGTTTCCTTCTTCTCATCTGTTTGATGTGATACCGATCCCCTAGACTGTGGCATTAGTCAGTAGGCAAAGCAGCATGCAATGTATCTCTCACTCCAGTGAAACACCCGTTATTTCATATTTGGTTCAGCAATTTCCTCTCAGTTGCGTTTGTCAGAGCCACAGTGATGTGATTTTGGCAGTAGGGGTTTGCAGTGCTAGCTTTTCCAGGGCTGTTCTGGGGTGATCCTGAGCCCAAAGGGTTCATCTCCTCCTCATGTTTGTCTATTTGTCACTTTTGCATTTTTTTTATCATTTCCCATACAAACATAAGCACTTGAATCTCACAAAGTATCCTCAAATTCTTTTCACCAGTCACTAACCAGTGCTACACTGCAGGGAGGGCCAGAAGATGCTGCTCTCCTGAAGTCAGGGTTCCTGCAGTAGTCTGCATTTTTTTTCTATCTCCTTACATAGACATCCAAATTTTTGAAACTTGTGGATCGTTTCAGTTGAATTTATCAGAGACTTTGAGGTCTCGAAGTAAATAAAATCTTTAAGGACCAGTTAAGTAGAAAAAGAACCTACAAGTACCCTGCTGCAAATACAATTAGAGAATATCTCTGGAGAGGGACTTTAAGATTCTCTTGTCTACAGGGAACAAAAGGAAAACAAAACAAAACACAAGATTTCTCCAAATTTCAATAGAAATAGCACCTTTCCAGACACAAAAGTCAATTTCACACAGGATAGTAGGAACTCAGACTCCAGTAGTTCTGAGATTCACAGAATAAATTTTTCTCTGTGGGAAACATTCTCCTTTGAATCTGCTTCCACCACTAGGTCAAAGAAAAAAAAAGACTGAAAGAAAAAGAAAAAAGTTTTTAATGATCTTCCCAGTGCTGTGCTTGCCTTTAAAGGGTTAGGGTCCTGTATGGAAGGCCTTGAAAATGGAGGAAAGATATTTTTGCTGATCATTGAATTTAGCTAGACGTTAGGATGATTTTGTTTTCTAGATTTATGGCAAAGAAACCTGGAGTAGTAGGTGTATTTTTTTTATGTATATCTGTACCAGAAAATGAATAAAAAGCCTAAGAACAAGCATTTCCCAGTCTTTATTTAATGAGCCTGAAGACATTCAGACCATAAAATAAATGAGCACAATATCACTGAGTGCTGGACTTTGTTCAATGTTATCTGAAAGTCACACAAAATTGTTATGAGAGCTAAAAGCAAGGACACGACTCTCCTTTTCTCCCTTTCTCTTCTACACAGCCTGTCTCTTTTAGGAAGCCTGGGAAGTTCTGATCTTCAGAAATGTGGCCTGTATACATCTGAGTAAAGAGAAATATGAGAAATTGTTGATGTGGCTTCACCATGATTTTTAAAATGACCAGGATGTTAAAAAACCAGGATGTTCACTGTATTCCCCTTGTGCCTTGATAATTGTCCCAAGCTTAGAATTGAGCCTCTTCAATGAAACAGAGATGACATTTTTCAGATTTTCAGTCATTTCAGGAATTATGTTTTAGGACATCATCTACTGATGCAGCATAATCTTGGTATTAGAGAAAAATGACCTGTGAATTATTCAGTTTGCACCTACTGTTTAACTCCTTTGGGGCTATGGCTTTAAAAATCTTGAATGACATCTTTCTCTCTGCTACTGCGTTTTCCTGCAGCTATGTCAGGGACACAGCTTCCTAAGTCCCTGACTCGGGCAATTGCTGGCATACCAGCAGCGCTAAACATTTTGTCTCCAAAGTTCTGGGAGAACCTCTCAAGCAGACGGTGATCAGGACATGTGGCCTTCAAGAGTCAGTACAGCTGCTCCGGCCTGACAAAAATGGAGATGATCCTAAAATTTCCATCAACTAAAACCCCATGATTTCTTTTCTCCAGTCTTCCAAATCAAATGTGGAATTTTTAGTCAAAGATTTTTTTTGCTCCATGATCAGAATAACACATAAAAGACAACTAAATCACTAAGTCAGCAGCTTCAGATTCTCCCTTCTCCCTCACATTTACCACCATCTGGCCCTGCAGAGGGATACAGAGTACAGCTGAACACAGATCTCTTCTGCAATCTGCAAGTGCCATCATAACACAATGAACAACTACAATAATTCCCTCTTTAGATCCGAATTTTACAGCTCTCCACAAATCTCAGAAATTGCCAGTGCCAGAGCATATAGAATCTGTAATCCCTGAGAGTGTCCTTCTGCCCAAATTCAGAGATATTTTGAATGCTAGTTCTCAGTATTGGCTCAAGTTGTTCCTATCTGAACAACAGAGGTATGAGAAGATATTAAAGAGAACAGCTCTAAAATAAAAAGATAAAAATTCAAACCCACTTTAATTCTGCTGGAAGCCAAGCGCATTTCCTCCATACTCATCTCCGGTGAGAAAAATCATAGATTTTTTTCCCCTGAAATGCTAACTAGTCTGCTCTGAGAGAAAGCCCAGTTCACTTTGAAGTGGTAAGTATACTTAAATCTGCTGCAGGCTTCAGTATCCCTGAGGTCCTAAGACCTGCAAATTATTTTTCTTCATTTAAAATGAAATAGAAACTAGGAAAAAAAGCCTCAGTACAACTGAAAAGAAGACACTGGTGAGCTTTGTAAACCCCTGCCCACTCAGTGGTGTCATATCTTCCACCTATAAAGATCCTTTACCCTGTATTCTGAAGAAGATTCTCATTTTACTTAAAGGAAAGTGAAAATTTAGAATTAGTGGTGAATTAGTGAACTTGGTATGTTTGCTTGGATCTCCTGCCCGCGTATAAATGAAGAGAGGCAACTTATTCGGAGAGCAGCTCCAATGGAAGTGACATCACTGAGCAACTTAGGAGTGCACCCAAAGGTGTGACTGCAGCAAAGACAGCGCAGTGAAAATGTTTTGTCACCCAACAACACCCTATCAACAGAAAAAGCATCACCAGCCTATGGAAAGCCCTGTGTAATTCAGCTAAATTTTTCTCAAAATCTGAGCAGAAAATTTTCCTGAAAGTACTTATCAAAATTTATTTGGGTTAGGGACCTGCTATATGAATTTTAATCTCCATGTATTTGCCCCCTCAAGCACTTCATATTTCTATGGCAATATGGATGCCATTCCCATGGCAGTGTTCAATGGTTTTCATAATTTCTCTGCAAGGTAAAAATCTTTATATACACACATATGCATATGGAAAGTCATTTGTGCTATGGCTTGTTAAATAAAGCAAAAGTTTATGGGCCAAATTTGGATCCCCTGATGTGGGAGGGAATTTTTCCATTGCCTTAACAGCATCCAGTATGGTCCTTCTGCTGCACACCATATGTCTTGCTAACCACCACACAATCTCTCACCCCAAACTGCTCGTTCTGCCCTCTTTCAGAAGGAAAGCTGGTGAGACTGGTTCATGCAAAGTATCCTCATTGTTTGTAATGTAGATTAAAGCAGAGTTATTTTTAGGAGCTCCTCGGTGATACCGGTTTTTAGACACAGAGAGATGCCAGATGATCTAGTCCTGATTTTAGAAGAAAGATTTCCTCAGATTTCTGCACTCTCTTCTGTTTCATGTCAGTGCATCCACCTACCACTGACTCCTGGCTACCATTTTGAAGAATAGCATGGAAATTATTTCAGACATATAGAAGATGGGGTGTGATTCAGTTTGAGATCTTAGTTGGCTGCAAGGATGAAATTGGCATTCGCGAAAAAAATCTTCCTACACATTTTCCATATATTTCACATGTCATCCCACAAAAAGAATGAGAATAGAAGAGTGCCTTTCAACTGAAGCAGTGGGAAGAGGAAGACAGAAATCAGTGAGGTGAGTAAACTGTGCCCAAATGCCTCCATTTTACAAAACTATTCCTGAAATATCAGAGAGCAGTAGTCTCCCATACAACATTTTTTAAAACCGATGCCACTAGCCCATAGAGTATGAGAAAAATCCAGATGATGCTCATATTAATACAATGCTTTATTGTGTGCAAGGAACGCACTCAGAATAGAGAAGAAATTCATAAGGAATAAGATTCTTGACCCTCAAAACATATATAGTAACTAAAAGTGGAATCGATATCCAAAAGTACATAAGTAAATAACATTGCTATTGCTTGTGTAGTTTTAGCAGATCTAAATACTGGGATTTCGGGCAATTTCCTTTGGAAGGAGATTCGTAGGGAAGTTCCTTGGTATCCTGCAATGAGGAGAGACTTCCATGTGTAACAAGAACCATCAAGACCACCGCAGGAGAAGGACTTTACATGGCAATGTCCTCAGAGCCTCCTGAAAAATGCTGCCCAGAGCATCTTGTCTTCTTGAAATACCTTTAAGGCAGTTTTTAGGATTGCACTGGGGTGGGATGGAGCAGCCCTAGGTTCAAAGGCAACAACTGATCCGTCAGAGGGATCATATTAAATCTCAAAAAGCAAAATTCTTTTTTCAAGATCCAGCTTTGTGGTTGCAAATGGTGTTAGATTTTCAAAATATTCAGTGCTAAATAGGGAAGGCTACAAGAAGTTTTAATGTCTTATATCAACTTTGTATTGAACTCTATTCAGCTCTGCCTGACTCTCTGTGCAATATGGGACATACTGATAGGTGTCAGTTCTGTCTGGAGGGATGTACCAAAAATATATCAATCTTGGTACATTATGAGACTGAATTGAATATTAAATTGTTATTCTACATAGGCAACACATTGCCTAGGTTGACTCACACGTACAAAAGGAAATGTCTGAGTTAATTTCTGTGCTTTTTGTGTCATTTCTGTGCATTTCTGTCATTTTAAGAAGAATCTGGTCCATTTTCACAGCATGGTTGTTTCTTGTGAAAGAGAAAGAGTGACATCCTGTGGTTCAGTTGTGGGAAAAGCTTGTACTTCGTTACAACCCTATCTCAAAACTGATCTCTCTTTTTTCTCTGTAATCTTGCAAAAAAGAACAAATTTGGCTGTGAAAAAATCATAGACTAAATAGTCATGCTTTTTTTTTACAAGGCCAATAAGCTTTGTGTATATAGGGTTGCAAATGTCAGGGTATTGAAGTACTATGTAACTGACATTACAGATTTAGCTTCCTGCTAATCAAAATACACTAGGACCATTTTTGAGTATTTAGGTAATATTAATTTTAAAATGAAAGTTATTTTTTTTAACTGAATGCTCTGATGTTTTCAGATTTCAGAAACAAAGTTGCATCAGGCTTGGAATCTGTCTCCTTCCATCATAAGACCTTTCAGGACTTACTGCCACCAGAAACACTTTGATTGCTATTGTTACCAGAAGGTATGTGAAAGAACAGACTTTAATCAGAAAACAATGGCATGCCTTTAAGGCAACTGAGAGCACTAGTAGCCATCACTGAATGAAGAATGATCATATTCAGTAACAAAAAAAAAGGACATTATTCTGATTATTCTGATACATTGATTTTAAGAGTAATTTCTTCATGTGAAACTATTTAAAATATCATTAGATCATAATGGAACTTTTGATGGTTCTGTACTGACAGAAATAATATCTTCTGACCTCATAAGACATTATCTTCTTAAAAAAATTAAGGTAATGTATCAAAAACTGCTTCCAAATGAGAACCTGGCAATAGTATCAAATTATATATTTTATATAGGATAAAAGAACTGCAGATTTCCTTCCATTTAGCAGAAGATTAAGGTCATATATTAGTGACATCCTTAAGAATTTCTTTAAATTTTCATTGTTGTTGTTCAGATTATGTTTCAAATGCATGTTTCAGAAATTTAAAGATTTTCTCTACAGTTTTTTATGTATCTGATTGACACTCTGCAGTGCTGCTTTGTATTGTTTTCCTAGATATTCTGTTTTATGTTCATATCTCTCATATGTAAAGTTGTTCTTTAATTACATTTAGTTTGTTTTTATCAAGATCTTCAGAGAGCCATGGGAATTGTTACGTAATTGTTACATGTTCTCCAGCTTCTACCACAACTCTTGGTCATTGCAGCAAAGCAAAGAACAAATGTTCTCAGATCTCCTGACTCCCCAGGTAGAAGAGGCTGAGTTGATGGGTGACTATGAACCAGAATGAAGTCAGAAAAGGAAAATAAACCAGTTTAGAGAGGTTGGAATGCATTTCTTGAGCTTAAATGTTTTTCTGCAGAGCTTTGGTTTCATGACTTTTCTCCCCTTCAATACAAATAATTTCCAAAAGCAAAAATATATTTTTAGAAAGGAGACATCTCAACTCAACAGCAGCTTTGCAGAATTCAGACATCTCTGATGGAATACATGAATGCCAAATCATAAGCTGTAAAGAAAACATTGGCACCCATGGATTATTTGTAACCTTTCTTATCACTCAAAAGGTACACACTTGGATAGGCATTCTTTTTTATAAAAAGCCAAATAAATACATAAATCCCCCTCCACGGAGTGGAGAGTGTTCTCTGAGATTGCTAATTTCAGAGACAAAAGAATATACCATCCAGCATTTGCATGTATTTCATTATGTTTGACTGGCATACGGTGATCCATAAGCTTGCTGCTAATATAGTGTCTGTGTTTTTTAATTAAATTGATGGCCTTAAAAAAGGTATCTAGTCTCCTGAGTAAGGTATAATCTCTTCAATTTTGAATATTGCCTGGTCTCACACCAGCACTGCAGTGGGCCTAAAATTGCTTCAGACTCCAGAAGTTGCTTCAGAATAATTTTTAAATATAGTCTTGGAAAATTATAGTAAAGGACAAAGCAAAACTATAACCAGGGATTTCCCCAAAGAGAAATGAAGCAAAGAACAGCACAAGCTATAATTCAAATTGTCAATTAGATTTTACTCAGAGGAGTTTGAAAATTAAGTTTTTAATTTCTATATACTCCTTCCACTAATCTGTTTGTGAACTTTAGATTGTCAGCTGAGAAACAAAAAGAGAGGAAAACTAGACTCTTTTGAACCAGAGATTTAATAATTCCCTCTGGTCACGGTGCTCATTATAAAGGGAATGAAGTGCTGGTTCTTGGGCAACAGAGCGAACATCTGCATCCTGCAACATGCCAGGTGCTCTAAATCAGGGCGAAAGCAAGACAGCCCAAGCAGCAAAATCAGAACGTGTCCTGTGCCTCCCCAGCCTGCCTGCGTCCCTGCTATGAGTGTGTCTGCAGCTGGAACGACCTCCCAGCCGAATAAGCACACCTGGAAACACTGATGGGCAGCAGCTGTCTGGCACCCACGGTGAAATTCCCTGCAGGCGTCAGGTGTTTGCCTGGCTTCTCCTTGGGGAGCTGGATGCGTGTGCACTGTGCAGGCTTTAAAATGTCAGCATTGGTTTGCGTGTCAGTGAATAACATTTAGGGCTTGCATGGAAATGACAGGGGAAAAGAACATCCTGCAAGAGGTTCTGTTGTTGGCAAAAATGCTCGCTGCATTTTTATCATGGTTTTCTTTTCTTCACGTCTTTCAAGGAGGTCTGCTTATGAGTAGTAAAATTTTATCTCTACATGGCTGAAAACTGTGCACACCTAGCATTATGTGAAATATATCACTTCTCATATATTTTCTTTCATAGATACTGCTTTATCCAAGTACAGAATTGATTTTGGCATATTTCATCAAGTAAGTCTGCAAAACAGTGCTTTCTATGAACTGCTCTTCAATATTAGCTCTTCCGATTCTGCATTTGGTCATCTAACACATATGGGGCCTCCTTCCTTACTTCCAAACCTAACACAAGCATTTAAGATGCTCATTCACCTCTTCCCCTCCCAGGTAAATACTAATTTGCACACACATTTGCATGCCTCTATAGATTTTTAATACCATACATATATGTGCAGGAGTATTCACAGACTTGGCGATATCCTCATGAACAAAAGCTTTCACACTTGAATGTTTGCAAGGAAAAGACAGAACAAATGCCACCAAAGGCTGCTTTTATGAATGGGGATCATGTGGTTTTATTTTACTCCACAGCTTTATGCCTCTGGGAGTTACGTTGCTTTGCCTGAACGGTGCATTTTTGCTTTGATATGATCTCATTTTCAGCTTGATCCAGGAGCTGTGTATGCAACACTTTTTTCCATGGCATGAACAAAACACAGGTTTTGCTCACACTGTCGGTGACACAGTATGTACATGCACAACAGGTATCTCCCAGCTTCTACACAAAATCACATTTAATGTAGATCACATCTTACAATGAATGTTTCCCTTTTGGCTAGGCTTCCCAAAGCATGTCCTCCTTTTCCTCCAAGCCTGAGTTGAGGATGTAGGATGTCCAAAAGCAACCAGAAATCCTACATGGCGACATGTGGCATGTGCCTGATCTCCCTGGTCACTTATCCACTGTGCAGACAGCAGTGTAAACCCAGCGAGTGCTGGATCCAGCTGACTGACCACGTGTGCACAGCTGCACAGCACATGCACAGTGCATCAGACATGCTGTGCATGGGCTGCACTTCCAGTGCATGTGGAGGCCATCTGGGTGGTGCTGGCACACAGATTTCTGCCCAGGAAGCCCCTGTCACAATTCCAGCAGTCCTAATTTAATCCAGGAGCAGATCTGGTAGCAAGCCTCAGTCACTCCAACTCTTCTGTTTCCTCTCTTAGGTATACCTTTGGCACTGCAGATCAAGTGGGCAATATCTGTCCATAGCACACTGTAGAGAACAGGTATATTTACTTTTCCTCCTAATATTGCTGCTCAGGAGCTTTCCTTCCTTTCCATAATTGTAATGTCATAGTGACTTCAAGATTTATTACCTCTATATCATATTTTAAAGGTGCCTTTATGAAAGGAAATACATAATACACATAGTTGATAGAGATCAGATGTGACATCCCCAGATGACTTTTCCAAATCTATGTTCCTAAGCATTTGAGAGACATCAAAAGTCAGAAAGTTTAGGGAGCAAACCCAAAGTATTTATGCAGACTGGGTCACTAAACTTGTACGGGGAGATAAAGATGAGTCTTGAGAATATTACATACAACATTTCTAGCAGAACTTAGCTGTGTATTTGCAAAGTCATTCTGAATCCCTTGGCCACACTGAAAGCCTCCTGGAAATAGTTTGGCTTGTCTTTGACCATTTCACTGAACTGCTTGACATAAACATTGAGTATTTGTTGCTTACTGTCACACAGTACTCTGCAATTAGTCATCCACACATCAGTGGTAAGAGTAAACGGAGGCTTTGCCAATCTTTCCTGCTTCTCTGGTTTTGTGTTCATTGATGAGAGTCTGCTTGTTATGAGTTTTTCTCAGAGTTTCTGCTTTTTCTCAGTCTTGTCACCAGAACATTGTGCTTTTAATGTGACCTCTGTTCTGCCTTTCTATACAGCAGAAGAGATTCAGATTTAATCTGTGACTATCTTTACATGCACCTTCACGATGGGACTTTTCTCTTGAAGAGTATTTAACACCTCAGATGACAAAGCTGGTTTTCATCATTAAAGTCACCTACCAAAGAGATTTTCCAGAGTTATCAGCTTTTCTAGGAAATATGAATCGTTAGAAAGTATGGCACTGTACCTAAATTTATGTCAGTTGAATTTATGAATTTCATTTAAAAAACTGTGTATACGTTCCTATAAATATGCACTACATTGCAGTAACTTAACGAGTATAGTTGATATTACAATTATTACAGTAGCATTGTCATAATCTATTCTACAAATTGAAAATGATTTAGAAGTTAGAGCTACCTGGGGAATCTGGACTCTGATCCATATCTCCATAAGCCGCTGGCTGATCTGCAACAGAGCATCTGATCATGGTCAGGAAGTTAAAGCTCTGAGATGCAGAGGTGTGGATTTCCTTCCTGGCACAGGAGATGTGAAAGCCCTAGTAATGTGCTTTCAGTAGCAATGGTAATCTCAGTGGCTCCTCATCTTCAGATTTTCACCATTAATAAAATATATGGATCAACAAAAGGCACATTTTATGAAAAAGAAGGGTCAGCTACAGAAGGAAATAAGATATATTGATGACAATCTGATCGTACAATTGGTGGATACATAAATGTGAACAGAAATTCAGAATGATGTTCTTTAAATTATCAGCTATTTTTGTATGTAATTTGTCTCTGTCTAAGAAATATCATTATCTTAGCACATCTCATTTAATCAAAAAGTATTTAAGACAGTCAAACATAGAATATACTGAAGACATATTAAAAAAGGACTTAACTTTTGAGGTAAATACTTCTGGGTAGATTGATATCTATTGATAAGGAAAATTTGCCTAAAGAGGTATTATTTACTAAAGCAGCAGTGTAAAAGGCAGTTGCCTTTTGGTACTCAGCAAGCAGCACTCATGGTCTCCTTGAAATCTCATGATTCAGATGACTCTGAATCTCATGAAAGTCTTGAGTTTGTCAAGACTACACTTTTCTGAAGCAGACGCAAGGCCTACACTCTGCATCACACCAGTCAAATCTGTGAGCAGTTTAGAGACAAAATTGTCCTGATATAGCACTTGCTTACAGCAGGAAAGCTTTTCATTTGCATCATTGCAAGTGTGGCTAGCCATGCATCTGGATCTGCACCAGCAGCTGGGTGTTTAAATGGCAGAGTTTTTTTGAGTGACAGAATAGAGGACGAAGTAAGGCTTCCCAGGATAATCTGCATTTTCCAGTTCTGTCAAGAGCAGCAAGAACATTGTCGCTTTTAATTCCACACCCCTCATGTTAGCCACCATCTCCAGCGCTTTGAAACACCTACACCTTCAGGAAGGGGTCAGTCCGTAAGGACAAGCATCTCCCCACGGTCCCAGCATGGCCTGCCTGTTTTGCTGCCACGGCCAGTGCTCTAAGGGGCCGAAAGCAAAAACTGCATGGGGAGACGATGGGAACTGCAGCCACGCTGGGGTGGGAAGGCGCTCAGCACCCTCGATCCCTGCTGCTCGTGACCTGGCCCTTGGTCAGGCGCACACAAGGGCCACTTCAGAGCTTTCCTCACTGGTGCTTCCACCCCTCGTGCCACTGGCTCTGCTCCCCACACAGAGAAAACAGCAGGGCCTGTGAGCACGAGACAAGTCACCTCAGGGACTGGAATGCAAGGATAAAGAAAATGCTGTTTTACTTGCACACTTTTTCATTTAAAAAAAAAGAGTTAAAACAACATGTACGCCATCGATGTACTTTCCGTTGGATTAAAAACAGAACATTAGACACATATTTAAACAGTTTTGTTGTCCCTGGGGCTGTTAGTATTTGGCACTCTCCCCTTTCAATTAAGACCTGTTTCTCTCACTCTTAAATAAAACTAGTCAGAGGGTTTCTATGAATGTTTTCAGATAAAAATGCATTTTCTGCAACACTGAACTTTACTGTGAGGAATTAATACTATTTCTTGATTTTTTTTGATTTGGTGGCTTTTGGTAGGACATCCTGGACTCCAAAGAAACATTAGGTAGATAAAACACATCAGTCCAGGGTAATTTGACTTAACATTGTGCCACAGGAGTTGTAGCAATGCCTCACAGGGATTAAGTTTGGTTAGTTCTTGCTCCATTTCTTCTTTTTGAGAAAGCTTTCCTTACTGAGCCATAGTCATTCCCCACACTGAAACAAGATCCCATTCAGCTGGAGACCCCAGCTGAATGGTGAAAATTGCGTCTCCACTACAATTCTCCTGAAGATCATAGGTGCTCATGGGACAACATATTAGTTCAAGCCAAAAAAACAAAATTAGACATTTCTGTGAGCAAAAGTAAGGCATTTAATTTCAATCAAAAAAAGAAACGATCTGCTAAAATGCAGATTAAATGCAGATTTAACTTGTTCCGTAAGGAAGATTGATATTGATATCAATTGTTTTCTCCTTCTCTCAAAAGCAGAGAAAAATAATCCTTCAGGACAGATGTTCTGGCTTTAAGCAAACGGTGACAGAAAGCTGGCCCTATCCAGCAAGTCTTCTTCCAAACTGATAAAGCTTAAAGCCGGAATGGACCAATAGCAATTTTATTTAGAACTCATGCACATGATAGGGCACACTACCTTTTATCCAGGCTTCTCTTCATGAGTCCAGTATGTGACTAAAGTAAAACTTGTGTTGAGTAAAAGCTAGTGTTCCAGAAATGTGTTCAGGCTTGTTTAGGCAATGTCACTATTTCTTTGTTATTTTATTGCAGTGATTGCTTGACCTCACTGCTCAGAATATGTCATGTCTTCTTTTGGCTTCAAAGAGCTGCAATTTCCAGCAATAACTCTTGTTATGCTATGTTATGCAATAACTATGCAATTTCCAGCAATAACTATGTTATGCTATAATCTGTTGGATTATAGATTCCTTGGGTATCTTTTCTCACATTGGGCTTTAAGTCTGAAAGTCTGGCACCTTCCTTAAGTCTGGCACCTTCCAGAGCCCCCAGATAATTTGATTACTCTTTTTCCTTCATTTTCTGTAGCTGTTTGACACTCTTTTGGAAAGATGGTTACATACCTGTACATATTAATCTTACCAACGCACAGATTTATGAATAGTAGCTACTCATTTCCACTTGTCACTGATTTGTGTGTGTACCTGAGTACATAAGTCATTTGGCCTCAACATCACAAAGTTTATTGTCATGAGCTTCAATGAATTCCCATGTCCTATGTCTCATGTTCCTTGCCTCCCCTTACAGTTCCTTTCCATATACTTCATAAGCTCTACTAGGGCTCTGTAACTTTCTATAGAGTACTACAGTTGATGAATTTACCATACAGAAGTAAGCCAAAAATACTCTGTACTCTAAAAAGTAAACTGAACATTGACTTCTTTTTCCATAACATACAAAACTCTCTGGAGAGAAAGATTATTAAGAAGTTTTGATATGTCCATTCTTTCTTCCATTTCCTCCCAAAAGGTTTTCTTGACAGAACAAACCAAAAGTGTAACAGCCAGAATCTGCTCAAATTAAAAAGTATTACAGATTATTTTTCAGATTTTTCCTTTTTTCTTTCCTTTCCTGTCCTTCTTTTTCCTGGTAAGGTTTATCCCTTTAAAATTTTCAAAGAATAATATAACATGTAACCATGGTCCACTGTGGAAGAAGTGAGAGACACGGGAAAGACTGTGAAGTCTTTCTGTAGGGAAGGACTTACAGGAAAGTGAAAGAAAATAGAGAGCTTTTGCAAACAGAGAATGAAATGAAAAAAATATGAAGGATTTAAGAACACAGCAAGAGAATTAGATTGAGAAGACAAAGAAGAAAGAGAGATCTGTACAGTTGGTGCTACCTATATCCGAGAAACCATTATGTGTCTCCTCAGAGACCACTGTGCAGTGGTCAATCAAGGAAAGCACAGGAGCTCTTGGTTTGGTTTTGTGGATTTAGGCAGGTGAGGAGAGAGCACTTTGAATTCTTTCCAGATGGAGAGAAATAACTCGATGCTTCAGAGTGACTGTAGGCTGTAAGAGGACTGGAAAGTAAGCTATAAGAGGACCCTGGGCTGAGCACTCAAAAATGAGTGCTTGCAGTTAAGTTTGCAGAGTGGCTCTGCCTCGATAACGAGTTGTAAAGCTATAATGTCTCTGATTGCATCTCAGTGCTTTTTTTCAACCACCCTGACACCCTGACTTAAGTTATTAATGACAAAGACTCATTCCATACACCTGCCAGCCTTGTGAACTTGATCTCTTTCTAAACTTCATTCCTTAAAGTCTCAACTGTAACTCAGTCACCAGTAAAATTCCCACAGATTTCAGTAAATCTGAAATTTCACTAATGACATATAATTTGTAGTGTTGTCATCTATGATGCACGCCGTCAGCAGTTACATGTGAAAGGAATCCAGTTCACTTCTGCAGTCCTTGGTCCTGCATGTAACAGTACTGGAAACAAGGGCAGGCTCTGTGTGTTAGCAGAAGGACAAATACTGTGCATGTGTGTTTGCTTTTCAGCAGGAAAGACACAAAGTTGATAGTCAGACAATACTAATAACTATCTAAGAGTGAGACCCCTGAGCTTTCAGGAATTAGATTATTTGAAGAATGTGCAAAAAGAAGAATGTACAGTGCTCCTTTCCTCTCTGCTATGTGCATAGTGTGCATAGAAGGAGCTCTCCTTCCTCACCTGATCTAGTTAGGAAGGAGCTCAAGCACCTCTCTAGAATTTATTAAAACAATTCTCTTTTCCTGGAATCAACTGGAATCAAACTGCTTTTATTTGCTCTTTTTAATTTTAAAGGAGCAGTGTGTTCTTTATCCATTGACTTTGTGTGTGTGTTTGCTCATCTGTTCGTAAAATCTTAGTGTGAGACTCTAATACACTGGCTGAAGACTCTAATATATGTCTGTGGGATAATCATTTGAGTAATATGCAACATAAGCAAAAACAAAATAAACAAACAAATAATAATAAAAAATAAACACTCCCTTCACAAGTAGTAAATCCCAAAGCCATGCTTGGTACTGGGTTCTGAATGCTGTCCATGAACAGTTGAAGGAAAGTTCAGCATATAAAGTGGGAGCCTAAGCTGAAGCCTAAGGAGTTAAAAGGTCAGGAAGGTAGGGAGAATCAGGATCGCTGCAAGCTTTATAAGTTAGTACAAGAATTTTAAAGCCATATGCTGCTTAACAGGCATCAGGGTAGAGGGAATGTGAGACTGGAGAAATATGATCTGTAGATCAAGTCCTAGTAACAATTCTGGCAGCAGAAACATTCAAAACCATCTGCAGCCAGTTTAGCAAACAATCTGGAACACCACCAGGAACAAATTAAAATAGTCAATCCTGGAAGTCATGAAAGTCTGTATGAACAAGAAACTGAGCAAATGTAATGGTGTTTGCTTGAGAATATCTTGCAATATTCTCAAAAACATCAAAAGATGGGTTTTTTTTTGCCCTCTCTTTCATATGAAGAGAAAAAACTAAAAGGAGAGTCATGTGGGTAAGAGGAGAGAAACACACTTCAGGACTGGGGCTCCAAAGTAATCAAAATGCCACGGATTTCACTGGCAGTAATATTAATACAAGTCAGGAAGAGCCCTCATGTATGCTGCGGGGCCTCAGACCCGGATATTCCCCTACGCTTTGCAGCACATGTTGAGTGCGAGAGCTGGGAAGCAAGTGCGCTGAGAAATCCCACGGAGAGGGGTGTGGGTGAGAAACCTGGCTAGCATATGCAGTGCTCCAACACGCAGCGGCTGAACTCTCGCTACACGGGTTTCGTTACGCAGCACCTCCTCGCAAGTGAAGAAAAAAGATTGTGCATGTGTGCAAGAGGTTAGGAGCTCAGGATGCGGTGCCAGCAGGAAACGGAAAGGGGGAGAGAAGGAGAAAAACAGACGTTTGTAAAAACTGCAAGGAAACACACCTCTGTTAATGTTATCCAGCAAGGAGCGTCGCCTTGGCAATTGCCTGCCAGGGCAAAGTGGAAGGACAGGGCAAAAGCATCTTCACAGAGACCCACGTGCTGGATGCTGCAAAGTGAAGGACCCCTGCACCTCATTCTCACCAGAGTAACCTGAGCACGAGAAGATCTTTTTACAAAGCAGCTTTATCCAATGGCACAGCTGCAAACACAGACCTGCCATGTGGGCCAAGTTCATGCTAAGCCTTGCAGGAGGAGAACACACAGATTTTGCTCAGTGTTTCCATGAAAAAGAGCATTAGCATCATACTAACTTTCTTTCCAAGCATCCAGGAGGAGAGCATGAGACTAAAAAACATCCTTTGGGTTAATCCTTCTCCCACCTTTGTCATTTTTTTCATTATTTGTCTCTCAGTTTTGTTACTCTGAAATGGACAGATATTTGAGCAAAATTATGCCTACTTTAATTGCAGATATAAGCTGTTTTCTTTTCCTTCCACGGGTAAGGTTGAGCCCTTGCTGCAGGTCCTGAGTACCAGCTGCAGCAGTGGAACTGTGGTGGAGCTGGCTCATCCCCAAGCCCTGCTGCTCCTTCACCTCAACCAGGGGCAGCGTGCTAAGCTCGCCACAGTCAGTGCCAGTCTTATACTCAGCCACTGGGAGCCAAATGGTGTTTTTTTCCTAGCTGCTCTCTGTGGGTTATACCATGGCAACTCAGAATCTATCCCTAAACCTCAGTAAAGGATAAAATAAAAAGAGTGATTTTTCTCCAAGAAGCATTTTTTGACATACTGGAGTAGAGGATAGGAAGGAAAGCAGGCATCTACCAAGCTCCGTTTCAATTTATGCATCAAGACTTTTATTAGCAAAACTGATTTTATTAGCAAGTGAAACTGATAAAGTTCACAATCTAAAAAAAAAAAAAACAAAAAAACAAAAACTTAAAGACTGTTCTCTGGCTTTTTAATCACCCATGGCATGGATTTTAGAAGTGCTTTAATAGCTGACTCAACTGATGCTTTTGATGATGGTTTTACTCAAATGTAGGGCAAGCTGAGCCTGCAGGGCTAGGAGGTAGATGAGGAAGGGACCTCATTCTTTCATATTTGGGTCCTGCTTCCATCATTGCATTCCCAAACTTCCATACACCCCAAAACTTCACTTCCATACATCTCAATACCTCATGATAGCAATATCCAGGACTTGCTGCAGTCAACAGCACAGCAGCAGCCCAAACACCAAATCACTCTTTACATTCCCAGTCCACCAGCCTCACCAGTCCCACCAGGGACACAGTCAGAAGGGTCCCCACACCCAGACTGCATCTACGCTGTGATCTGCAGAAACCATAGATGCCTTAGCTTGCCAGAAGAGAGTTGCCTCTGGTAACTAAAAAAAAAAAATTACTTTTCTTGGCCACCTGTTAGGGGACCATAACTGCTTCCTTTAGCAGGACGGCACAGACACACACTTGGCAGATAGCACCAGAATTGTTATGCCTCATCTTTTGCAAAAGATTGATTGGTGAATTCAAAATGTATTATTCATATTGATATCTATTCTACAAAAAAAATGGAAAAATTAATGGGCCTCCAAAATGGAGTCAACTAAAAAATTCTGCAAGTTCTTGGAGACTGGTACATTTTCTCATTCTTTATGTAATGCTCCTAACCTTCCTTAATATCTAATAGGATGTAGGAAAAAATTTTTTCCACAGCTGTTAAAACTCCAGCAAATAAATACATTAGATATACAGAAACAAAGACAAAAATGCTTAAGCACCTTTACTCAGTGCAATTGTATTTTTTGCTTAGATCAGAAAAATCTAACACTTTGTCAATATTTTGTGATAAAAACAATATTTAAGGCAGATTGAGTGGAGGTTTTGTAACCATGACTTCATGGATAAGGCATAAAATAAATTTTAAAGTAGTTGAGGAAATGGAGTTACAACTCTTACTACCTGGTGGACCAGGAAATCCTGCCTCATTTCACCTTAAAAACTAACTGCTTTTTCTCTCCCGTTTTTAAAGAAAGACGTGCTAGGAAAGCATACACTGAGAAAGGATGAATTAACTCTGGATATTTCCAAGGGGAAAACCAGTCACACCAGGAAGCTCAGACAGGACTGGTCTGTCCCTGAGGTAGGATGGTGGGAAGGACCAGGCACTGCAGTGCTGGGGTGGCACAGAGGCCTCCATAGCTCCACAAGCACAGATATGTTACACAAATTTGGAAATAATTTTTCAATAGGCACATCCAGTTATTCTGTGTTCTTAGGAAGGGCCTTTTTGACATCAGTTTGCTCCTGCCACAAAATTTTTTGGATTAGTTTATTCTCTATGAACCTCTCACTGCAAACAAGCAGAGGTTTCCTCACACCTGGACCAGACTGTATCTGCTGGGTACTCCAAAGCTGATGTGTAAACAAAAAAAAAACCCCTTTGAGCTTCAGCAAGGTTTGCAGTTGTACTTCGGTCTTCCACAAGATGATTGCATTTCTTCCAAAAATTGAGGAAAATGAGCAACAAATTACAAACACCTTCCCTTCTCCCATCTCGCATATACACACACTGAGATTATCAAATCCCTTGGAGAGGGACACAGGAAATTTCAATAGGAAATTTATGGAAAAATGCAATTAAACTCCCAAATATACAACCCTATGCAAGTGCATTCTATTTTCATTGAAACACCTCATGTATCTTGGATGAAAATCTGAGGATGAATGTTTTGTTTTTTTTTATTAGTGAAATTGCTTTAATGCTAAGAAATAAATTCTTTCAAATTGTCAAAATAATTTAAAATTATTATAAGTGTTTATAAATCATTACATTTAAGAGTATCATAATCATATGGTATTTTTAATGGATATGCTGTTCTATGGAAGAGATATACACTGTTTTCTAAAATTTTCCTAGATTACTGACCCCAGGTAGGAAAATTACGATTTGAACTATTCAACAACCTGCTATTTAGCAACATCATGTGAAACCACTATCTCTCTTGTGTCCTGACATCCATCAAAATCCATTGCACCAGCATCAATCATCTGGTAGAAGAAAAAACACTGCTAGTGTAACAGCACAAGATCAATATCTCCTGCTTTGAAGATAAATCTCTTTTCAATAAGTGCCTTCCCTATGTGACAGAGAGAGGCTATTACTGTACAAAAATATTCTGTTTCATCCAGATTATCTCCTAATTAAAAGTTTTGCTCTATTAAAAGTATGACCAAGAAAGCAATTTCTTATGTAAAGCTCATTAGCTCTCTGGTATAAATGACAGGGAATGGAAAAGGTGCTTTCCTCCATTCCTGGTCCTAGGTACTAGCTCCTGATTGTAAGATTCTGCACACTTCCATTCTCAATAATGATGCTTCACACTGGTAATTCAAAATGGCTATAAATAAGTTCTGACCTTCAATTATATTTCCCAGTTAGATCTGTTTCAGGAAGAGATTTTCCATCCTGATCTAAATATATTTCATTTTAAATTAAAACCATTAAAATTATTGAAACCAGGAAAACATTTCTGTTAAAACAACAAAAATGATATCTCAAAAATTGCTTCAGGCAAAATATCTTGTAATTAATTTAAAATATTTTTGCAAATTAAGAATCCTTACAGTTTCTATTGGAAAATAGAAACAGCTTGAAAGTAAAAAGATATTTCAGAATCAGCAGCAAGTTTATCAATGTTTTAAGTAGTTCTTGGAAGAGTATTCCTGAAATAGTTTTCCATTCCATTGTTTCCTTAGAAGTCATAGGAATTCCACTGACAAATGAAGAGTTCCACCCTTTGGGAGGGTGAAATCCCACCCAGCACAAATAAATGACAAATATTTCTATTAGTTGGATGGGGTAAGCATTAATTTCCACAAACATGAAGTTGCACTCCCTCGTAGTCCATTCTCTGGCAAATGCTACCCAGATTACAATCATAATCTTTATGGTTTCTGTATTAAAAATTTGTTAAGAATACTCTTGATAGTATTAGAAAGTAGGAATATTTTATATGAGTTACTTGGGTTAAAACTTAAAAAATACTTTTGTCCTCATAATTTTTCCTCCCTGGCAAGAAATCCATATATAAAACAAACAAACAGAAAATAATTTAGCACCGTGAAATTGAAATAATTTTTGCAGTTTGAGATGCACAGAAGTAGTATGGTTCTGAAAATTTACAACAATGGAAAAACTATGGAATCAAGTATTCAAACTCTCTTCCAGATATTGAAATGGGATCATTCCATTAGACAATTTCCATGATATATCTCCAATTATTTTCAAGATATAAGCAGATACAAAGCTCAGGGTAATCTACAATTTCAAGACACCTCTAATTGATTTCAGTGGGAATTGCATTTATGTATCTAAGGGGAAAATTCAGCTGTTCGTGTTTAAAATGCAGAATCTTGACATACTTAGTGTTATATGAATCTGTCAGAAAGAGTGGTCAGCTTGGGTTGTTTTTCTCAAGAGACTTGAGGATGCTACAGTTTACATGCGTTATATAGTAATAATTTGAAAAAAAATGAGAACTTACTTCAAAGAGGAAGGATTCTTCAGAAGAGTTTTTTGGAAGAGAAAACTTTTCTGAATTTATGATGGTTTCATTTTGGACAAATTTCAAAAAAAAAAAAAACAAAAAAAACCAAAGTGTTCTGTGATAGGTAATAGCTAAGAACTTCTGCCCATTTCAGTCTATTTAGAGTGGTCTGGGAAGCTTCCTTGCCTGTCTCCATGTCCCTCTGGAGAAGCAGGGTCACGTATGTTTCTGGTGATGAACCAGAGACAAAGGGGTGAGGGACTACCCACCTCTGCAGAAGACTGTGGTGCTTGTTGGCTTTGGCTGGACAGCTGCTGGTTGTGCACAGAGATGTGCATAGAGTGTGCGAACTGTGCTATAGCCAGGGTGAATATCACTTTCTAACAAGAGATGCCAAGAGCAGGAGGCCAGATTTTTTATTTCCTTGTTAAACTATTCATTCCATGTAAGGTGCAGTCAGCAGAGTTACTCAGTTACATCAGTAAATTTAGTGTCTCCTGGGCATTAGCAGAAACAAATGCATCCAACTTAACTTTACACTTGTTATTTGACAATAAGTTCTCATGCAGGAAAACCCAAACCTTATTTTGAGAGGGAAATCTAATCTGTCTTTTTGCCCTCTTGCTTTTAGTCACTTGACTGTCTTTACTCACCAGAGTCTCACAAAATCTCCTTTGGGCCGCGGTAGCACAGTTAAGAGTTCAGAGATTTATGAGTTCAGTTGTTGAGTTCCCCACCAATAATGCATCACGACAGAACCAAGTCCTGGAGCAGGCAGCTGTAATACTCTTGTGTTGTGAAAAACTGTAGATTGAGATAAAGAAGACAAGAAAAGTCCCTGGTGAATATTATTATTTGCTGGAAGTGACCCCAAAAAAGATTTGTTGTTTCTCTATAAACTGTGGCTAGAATCCATTGATCCACAAATGATCATCCTGAATAGCAGATTAAAAACAGATGGCCAGAGACCTGCTCTTGGCTACAAGTCTCAAAAAAAGAAAGAGAGGGAGTACAGTGGTGACTGACCACAAATGAAACGTATTAAGGGGTTCAATTTTCCCTTCCTTGTTTGGTTCCTCAGCAGCAGTATAAAAAGCCAACTGTAGCTTTAACCCCAGTAATATTAAAACAGAGGAAATGTGAAAAGTAAACTAAAGAAGACCAAAATTATATGAAGTATACTAAAAATACACTGCAGATTATTTTATGTAGAATCTTTAATAGGTTGTTGTGCTGGAGCAGCATATTGTCTGTGAAAAGAGTCTAAGTGTATAAAGAGTCAAGTGTATAAACTTGAACTGATGATGCTACTCTTGCTTTAGTGGTTCAGGTCTAGTAAAAATTAAATATAAATTGCATTTTTTCATGAATAAGATAAATATATACTACAAAGTAATTTGATACAGAGGCTGAACCTCTGTATAGTTTACTGTAACATCAAAGTTCCTGTTTACATTTCCCATATACCCATATGTCCTTCATTTATATAATATACATAATATTAGTACTTATGCATGTAAATATCATCCCTAAACGAATGTTTTTCATATTCTCTTTCCATAGTTTTGAAGATGCTTTAGAAAACAGGCAGTCTTTTTTTTGTGGAGTTCTGTCGCATTTAGTGTAATATTTTCTTTTTTATCTGCTTTGAATTAAATGCAATGGCAAGATGAAATTCCAAAATTTCTGATGAAATAAAAATTCAGTAAAATTTCAGTGTAGGCCCATTGAAGCATTCTATTTCAATAGTGTTGTTTTACTTCAACCTCATTAGCAACCTTTCTTACCAGACAAAAATCTCTCAAAGTACTGAATTCCCACATATTACTTCAGATATTTTATTTGGATCTTAGATTAAAAATTATATTATTAGTAATTTAATGTTTAAAATATTTGTATAGACTAATCAAAAGATAAACAACATTCCTCTCAAAATATTTTTAACTTCATGAAACAAATAAATTGAGGAGGCAATAGATCTTGTTTTGACTTTTTTAATGTACATTTTCTCAAGATCAACAGTGTAAGTATTTTGATAATAATGAAACTGCATTTTCTTTGGGAAGCTATTGCATTAAATTGCTTTCAGGCATCTATATTCTAAAAAATACTGTTCGGCAGAGAGTCAAAAAAAAACCAATTATTCAACACTTACCCAGTTAAATTCCCATAGAAACCCTAATATAATCTTAGTTCAGCTTTTTGCAAATGTTTTCAAATACATATCAAGTACAAACAATTTTCTAGGTTGTACTTCATACTATTTATATAGCCAATACATTCATTATATAATTAATATTATTATAGTAAGCATTCACTGTAAATGGTTGAGGAATCAAAAGATACAGTTTCTGTTTCTAGATTCGGAAAATATTATTTTTCATTTCATTGCTGGAAATGATTTCCAGGTAGAGCGTCCCCTCCCTCCCATCAATTGACAAAATATAATTTGGTCTAGTTGGCAGGACACCCTGAAGTGAGAGTGTCGCATTTCAATCACTTTGCTACAGTATTTTATCTATGTAAGTGCTCACTAAATTTCCTTGATCCCATTTGACCTCATTTGTGCCTTAATCTCACTCTAGATATAACGAAGAATCTTCCTGGCTTGGGTCTTCCCAGACCAAAACACCGCCTCTATTCTGGAATTCAGTTTAGCACATGAATGTGAAAGTTACTGAGTGAGTGATGTAATTACACGTTTTGAAGGACTCTTCCGATGTTCTTCCAAAATACAGAGAGGAGAACTTGTATATTTAGCAAATGGTGGGCAATTTGAAATGTTTAGAGGATCAGTCTACCTGATTTGTTCCGTCAAGCTTGTTCAAAGCAAGCTCATTCTGTGTATTTATTTTATAATATGAATCCCCTTTTAACCCTCATGAACAGAGTTAGGGCTACAAGTTCATGAAAGAAAGTTGAAAAGACCAGACACTCTAGGTGGACAGAGCCCAGAATACAGGAACTCATAAACCAGTGATTCCTGTGCTGGCAAAAGAGATCCAGTCCTTCAATACGAAGTATTAGACGATTTGTAGTTTAGATTCACAGTTTTGAATATTATGAAGGAGACGGACAGCAATGAAAGTCTTTCACTGAAGCAACTGTCAGCTGAGTTTGCAATGCCTCTTTGATTAGCAAAAATGGCTTTGCCTTAGGATGTTTCCTCAAGATCCCATTTCCCTAATTTTCTAAACTTGAGCTTTTTAACTTTTCATATACTGACTTTTTCTCACTGGAGCAGCAATGAGCACTCTTCCTCCCTGGCTATGTTGGTTAATTGATGTAAAATCATACAAGATGCTTAAACGTCAAAGCAAATTCTTCTCCTCTCCTTTCACATAGTTTTTCTTCTTTGTTTGGTACAATGTATTCCTCCAAAGGAAACAGTGATCCCATATCATGCCTAGGCTTGTGCATCTAGGCATTTTTTTGTACATTTGTGTTTGCAAGGCAGCACGTGAAATTCATATACAGATTTTGAATACTTTCCCACATGTTCAGATCTTTCTGCATCACAGGTTGGCTCAGAGCATCGCCGGTCAGATGGCTAAGAATAATAAGAAAAGCCATAGACCAAACTCAGATTCTGAAATGTTTATTCTGCAAACAACGAATGGCTGTAATCAAAACACTCTGACCATAAAATAGCTGGGTTTTTACCATATTTTAAAATGTAGCCTCTATTTTCTGTAATTTACAATGTCTTATGCTCTGCAAACCCCAACAACTCTTCAGTCAAAACCTAGCAATGCAGGTTAAATAACAGCCCCTGCCTCCAGAGATCTACAGATATCACTGATTATGCTGTTGTATAAAGAAAGAAATAATGGAGCCACATCAAGGGGTCAAAGAATGAATATGTGTCTAATGAACATAAACGGAAATATTTATAAGGAATAATTATTCACAAACTCATAATGAAAAAAAAATTAAAAGAGGCATGTTTATGTATGTTCTGTAAATATCGTTACAGATTGGTTACCTTGAAAGTCTAGGGAGTTCAAGCTGCAAATGAGATTTATTCAGACTACTTTACTATATAGAACACATTCAGGTGATTAGCGTGACACACACACAAAAAAGTGATGGCAACTTACTTGACAGAGCTGGTAAGTCATAGATACTTAAACTTTTCAGTTTTGTGAGGAAGTATCTACATTGCAAAGTCTACCGCTTAACATGCAGCAATCTGCCACAACTCACATGCACATGCAGAATGGGCCAGGGGTAACAAATCTTCTCCAGGGTAGAGACAAAAGCTGAGGGCAGTTTGCCCTGGTTCTTCTTGCCCATGCTGCAGTCTCACAGGAGGTTGGCAGGCTGCAGACCATGCTGCAGTGACTATTGCATTTGTTAAGCAATTACCTTTTGGGACAAGAGCTCAGTCTGGTGAATTTATCCCATTCTTGCATTTCTTACTTTCTCAGCGGTAGACATTGTAAATTAAAACAAATGCATAATAGTCCTTTGAAAAATTTTAAGGTACAGAAATACTTTTAACAGTGGGACATTAGTTTAAAGGATTTTAAAGAAACACCTCTCCCTCTCTTGGCTTCAGGTCTGTTTCAAAACATAACATGGCTATTTCACTCTCTACCCCTCTACCATTACCTTTTTTACCCAAAACTGTTTTTCATTAGATAGGAGTGTCCTGTAGAAGAGGGAATGAAAACATTTTTCCTTTTTCAAAAAAATCCAAAGGTTTCACTGTGGAATGAGAAAGGGTCTGATGACATTTTCAAGCAGCCAGCAAATCATGCTGTCATGCATAGGGAAAAAGCCACTAAAATATCCCTAACTAAAATATCGCAAAATTATGTAGAGCTCAAGCCTTGGGAGCCATCTGCCATGTGAAAGCTCCACTGATTTCCAAAGGCGTTCGCCGCAGACAGGCTTGCAGGACTGGACGCATAATTTGTCCCTCTTAGAAAAAGTAGCTGTGAAAAAAAGAAACCTTCATCAAAAACACTCACATTCGAGTGGCAGAGGCTGCCTGAAAAAAGATCCATGAATTAAATTGGCCAAAAAGAAACCTTAAACAGGAGCCTACATGCTGACTGAAAATGCACCGCAACTACAGTTATATAAATGGGTTATCCATCGAAGGTCCAATCCTGTCATATGTGTGCACGGAAATCTGCCCGCTGTTGGGGAGCCGGTGTCCAGAAAGCGTGCAGACAGGATGCCCCTTCAACAACTGCCCTTTTCTGAGTTACACAGGCCAATTAAAACAAAAGTTAAATAATTTTTGTCCACAAAGAGGAATATTTGCTGGAACAATTGTGTTTCTATAGGCACTATTTAAATTGAAAAGAATATTTAGCAAGCAACCAAGTCTGCTCAAGTATTGGCTTCCTCTGTAACTTTGCGATACATTTATATATACATATAATTGCTATGTATGCAGCATTGACTGCAATTTTGTTAAAAAAAAAATCTGTGGGAAATGGTTTATCTGGTCCTGCCTAGGGACAAAGAGATGGTCTACAATCTCTTAGGTTCTCCCCTGCCATTTCTTGGTTTCCAAAAGCCCTGGCTCTGGATCTATAGAATAACAACTGCTTACAGAGGGGCAGAAGGTGATACACTTTACAGAATTGATGCAGGATGAGCTCTATGGCAACATTAAACACTGATGGAGAGTTACTATAATATAAATACTAAAAGAAAAATCCTTTATGGCAACAGTGAAAGTAAAGCCTTATATNGTTAACACTATTCTTATTGCATTTTCTCTTGGAGGGAAAAAAAAAAAAAAAAGCATCCTTCGGGTTTTGGCAAATACAGGCCTATCTCAATAAATTAAGAGAATGTCTTGAGGCCCCAGAAAGCCTTCTTTTTTTCCCCCACTGCTCATAAGAAGCTGCAGGGGTTTTTCATCGTAGACGTCCACCCCTCTCTGTGTTCCCACCTCAGCAAGGCGCACTTCGAGAAAAAATATATATATATATAAAAGAAAAAAAAAACAGTCAAAATTCCTTTAATTTTCATCTTGGGACAGACGGTATATTTGAATTTACAGACATGCCAAATGGTAATTTTGGCTTCCAGTCTTTGAGATGTGGCTGATCTCTTATGGGTGCTAACAGCATATGTTACTTTCTGAGTCAGTCTCTGTTATGTCATGAGAACCATCACCAGCAGTAATGGAAGGCACTACATTAGCTAAATTACTGAGTGAGATTTTTAACACTTGAAATAGGTGGGCTCCTAAGGTAGATTCAATACTTCAAATAGATGTCAAATACAATATTGAATAAATAAATGAGTGAAAGAAAATTTAATGTGACAAAACAACATGGTGTGTAGCTTGTTTAGATCTTTTTTAGTTTCTCTGTGTCAAGCGTTGTGTATCTTGATAACTTGCTTTAGCTGGTTATGAAGACATTAAAGCAGACATTTAGCCTTTGTGGCTCTGCGTCCAGACTTCATGTCCTGGGGAGAAAAGCAGCTATGGAGAAGCCGCTGGGCAGTGGCAAACAGACAAGGAATGGGAATGTCTGAGTGCAATTTGATGGAGCAGATGTTGCATCCCAGTGTTCTAGCACCGCCTCAAGGCTTTGTCTGGTGTCAGCCCTTTTCTAGATAGGTTTTCATAATAAATTTAGTTAACTGACACATAAAAATCTACACAAGGAGCAAACACCAAGAAATTCGAGAAAATAAATCAGATTTTCCTCAGAACTTATCTACTATTTCTCAGTTGGAACAATAGTCCTTGGTAGAGATACACTTTACTTGTTACAAAACTGAATATTTTATTTGTTTGTTTGTTTGTTTGTTCATGTATTTATTTGTTTGTGGGGTTTTTTTTGTGCTGTTCTTTGTTAAAGGAAAATTTATTTCTATGTGAAGGTCTTAGGAGGCTTTTTATCACACGCATTGACACAGTCAGCCACCTCCAATCTTGCTAAAAGTTTTGGCTATTGCCACCTTACCTTGAGGTTGCCCCAGCATTGGGACACTGGCTGGTTAATTTACTTGGTACCTTGACTTGTCGCTCTATCTGCTCCAGAACTGTCCCATTGCTGACTAGGCCAAGCAGATGATAGGCACTTCTGCTTCACCTTGAAGAAACGTCAAAATGCTGCCTCTCGATCTTTCAGGGCTTCCACCATTTCAACAGCAGAGCTAGCAAAATGTTAAGTTAGGCAGCTCCTTCAATACAATAGCCAAATTGTTGCCATATATGAGGACAATTCCAGAAACAACTGATAGGATTCAAATTTACCTTTTTTCCCTCAGTTCAGTACCATACCCGTCAGTATGTAGGTCAGGACCTTCTATTGAAGCTGTACAATGATGAGCTCAATGCTAACCTAGTCAGCCTGGAAGAGGGAGAGACTTCATTTTAGCATTTGTGAAAGTCGTGCAAGTGGGGAACTCCTGGGCTGTATTTGTCCATCTTCACAGGACTACTGCTATATTTAACATTAAACCACCAGTGCCAAACCACCCGGAGTTTGTCTGCTGCTTTTGCCTTCTGCTGCAACAAATTTTTCACTGCTTTATCACAGCAGGATCAATTCCATAAGAGAGAGAAACAATATCCCTTTGTAGAAGAGTTAAAGGCACTTTTTGGAGGGAAGAAAAGGACATGTGTGGCTGTATCCCACTGTTCAGAAACAGTAACTGAATTTGGACATCTTGGCTCTCAGAAGACTCTTTCAACAATGAGGATATTATTTAAAAGTACACAGAAAACCTAGGCCCTTCTCCAGCTGTTTTTTGAAAAGGAAAAAGTCAGCTCTTTTTACTTTTATAGAAGATAAATCTTCAGTACCTACCTTCATGAAACACTCTTCAGACATTGCTGGTGAAAGGATGCAAGTGGTTTACTGCAACCTGAGGTGAACTGTACCATTTCCCTGAGTCTATCCTACCAGCTCTCTCAAGCCCATGAACTGAGGACATGTGTACTCAGATGCTCTCCCTAGGCACTGAGAGATACTCCCTGACTCCACAAGTATCCTATGTTCTCATGTTCTTTTCCAGAGCTAGAAATTCATTTTACTAGTTGTCTGTACTCTTTATGAGCAGTAACCCTCACTTTGCAGGCATCACATTGAAATCCTGTTCCTACATCTTCTGACAACCAAGGCACAGAACACTCCCAAAATACATTCATAAGCAGCATAGCTTGTTTGAAGGCATGCCAACAGCCAGCTCTCAAAATAGGCGTCACAAATGCTCTAATTCTGGATTTCCCAAATATTGGCAGCCTAAGAAGACATGTAAAAACAGCAATTTGAGATGGAAATTCCTAACAATTTTTCACTCTTTTATTAGACTGCAATGTTATAGTTTTCCTCTGTACTTCTTTCTCTCATGCTGCTTTTGGAGCATAGTGTGTGAGTGTTCATAGCCATGAAGGGGCAACTTAACAACAAGAATATAAGGTTGAGGTAGACTGTGGGCATAGAAAGGCCTGCAAATGACCCCATAACACTTTCTTTAAGAGTAGCGAGATCAAGCAGGTAAACAGAGATCCAAGTTGAAGGTGACTTCACTTGCAGCTGATAGGAAATGTAGATAGGAAATGTAGAGAGAAACCAATTTGACCCTGGCTTTTAAGATAAGCTCCCAAAGTAACACTGACTCTATGCCAAAAAAAGCCTTGCAAAACAGGGCCACAGCCAAAGCCGCATTGCAGGGCTCAGGCACTTTGTTAAAAAGCAGTGGCACTGTGGCTGTATGATGAGAATAAAGTACTTGGGCAATGCTCAGTATTTACAAAGGATGCTGACAAAAAATACTGACTGGAGCATTCCTTGAGGATAGAGGGGTGATTACTTATTTTTCCTGCATTTCATTTTGTGCCTGTGCCTGTGCCTCTTGCCCTGATGCTGGGTACCACTGAAACAAGTCAGGTTCCACGGTCCTTCTTTCCCTTGACTTCAGGTGCTTATACACATTGATAATCTCCTTCCCGAACCTCCTCTTATGCAGGATGCACAATCACAGCGCTCTCATTCTCTCCTCACATGACGAATGATCCAGTTCCCTGGCTGTCCTAACGGCGCTTTGCTGGATCCACTCCAGTAGCTCTGTAAGCTCTGTATCCTTCTCTGGGTGATCACCACTCAGCTCTTGGAGTACCCCAGTGCTGCTGAGGCCATGCAGAAAGACTAGCTTAAGACTGTACAGCATTGTTTGATGCTACCCTTCAGGGAGGTGTAGGTTACACAATGAGCATTGGCTGCTGGACTCACAACCATGTCGCCTTTTGGCCTAGGTGCTGTTAAGTATTGGTTCCTCAAGGCGGTGTGGAGAAGCCTACAGCCCTTCTGCACGTGAGCCTTCTTGTGCCACCTCTGAGCGCACCAGGAGGACTCAAGGAGCAGGCAGCCATGGGACATGACCTGAGGGAGTGCTGACCATGCTTTCCAGGTGGCCACACTCACCATCACGGAGGGAGCTTGTCTTCCTCTTGGTCTAAATATCAATGTACTGAAGTATTTAACAAAAAACACAAATATGTGATTTTAACACAAATAATGCTTTCAATATATTTCATGGCTAACCACTGACAAGTTCTAACCGACTAGTTATTCTAAAACTATTATTCTAGTTTTGAATTAGTTCTTACAACTGAAAATATTTCTTTTCTAACTTTATCTCTTTTAGCTATATTTTGTATTCAATCCTCAGTTTTCTTGGGTGCATGCCATGAATTGAGCTATCACTACCCCTGCTGGTTACTGATGAAGTATCTGAGCAGCAACATTGATGGAGAGATGATTGAAGTGCTTCGAGCACGGTGTTTACAATGACCAGCCAGAACATGTAGGTGGTAATGCTCAGGATACACCTGTTCCTCCTTATGGACCACCTGTCTCTCTGAAGAGGTGTAGTCTACAAGGGTGAAGAGAGGCAGATGTGAGCTTGCTCATACATGCACTTCATGCTATTACGGATAAAACAACTTTAAATGCTTAATTTTGTCTGAAAATGAAATCTTACTTTAGGAAAAAAATCTCATTGCTGTGAAGTAATTTAAATGCTGTTAAAACTGCATTGGGAGGATCAGTGGAAGTGTATGGAAAGTACACTTGTTCAAGGCAGACTATACTTCTGAAGAAAATAAGCACACATGTTGATTAAGGGTCTGCTGAGAGCAAACAGTTCACATTTCTATCATGCACTGATCTTTATTTTTTAATACAAATACAGCAGGTAAGTGATAACCAGCTGCTTTGATTGTGCAGGTGATGGGGACAAATCACAAGAAGAGCAGAGAAGAGGCAGCTCTCCCTGTCTCCTTCTCACATACCTTGGAAAGGGCTTTCCCACCTCCAGCCCCACCCTCCACCACCCACAGCCTGCAGCTCCTTAGCCCAGGTCTCCATCCGTCTTGGAGCTGCA
The DNA here is from genome assembly GCA_013398315.1 of Nothoprocta pentlandii. Classification (NCBI taxonomy): domain Eukaryota; kingdom Metazoa; phylum Chordata; class Aves; order Tinamiformes; family Tinamidae; genus Nothoprocta; species Nothoprocta pentlandii. The sequence goes on along the minus strand of VZSG01000090.1, from coordinate 713,377 downwards.
AAATCCCTGCAGTGGGACAACACTAGTTGCACATGAGCTGCATGACCCATCCAGTGAGGCAGGCAAAGTGCTGGGCATCCATCACCCCCATCTGCTTCTTCCATGGCAGAAAGGTGTCTCCCAGGAAAAAGACCAAAACAAGTGGGTTTTGTTTTGTTTTCTTATCATTTAGGATTGCTTTAATTCTTCCAAAGCAGTCTTTCTCTCATGGAGGTATTCTGAAATCAGAGTTTGCCTGTAGGAAACAAGCTAAAAGGAGTAAAGTCCCAAGGATTTCACACAAGGGCAGACAGAGCACAGAAAATGAGGTGCTTTAAAGAAAATGCTGATTGTTTGGTATTATTAGTTCATAGTGGAGTATAACCCAACTATACTGGAGTATAGACTAACAATGGGACTACTAAGCTGTCTTGTATAGGAAATGTCATAATATTTCTTTAAAGGTTATTATAAGAGGACTTACTAACAGTGTTGTAAACACAGGACTTCCACAGTGAATGAATAAAAGGTCAGCTATCGACACTGCAGCAAATTGTAATACCACAGGCAAGCAAGATCATCTGTCTATCTAACATGCAATGTATAGAAATGGTATAAACAACTAAAGGCCTAGGAAATCCTTTTTCCTCTATTTTTCACAGAAAGCTTGCAGGATGGGTACTATTTACCAAAGACTTCATACTCAAGGATGAATTAGCCAATGCCATTGGCTCCTTCCTACTCCTATTCTGGGGAACAACAGGGTGGCATCTTGGCCCCCAGCTTACAGAGGGCTTTACAGGGCTCTGTCCCAGCAGATTACAGGCTCAGGAGGTCTCCTGTGGCATGTGTATGTATGAAATTTGCACTTGTACGAGACTGTAAGTCAAGATCGGGGAAGGTAACAGCTCGGGGAGATGTGTGAAGCACTTTATCATTGAGCTGAAAGACTGCTCTTTGGGAAATATTACTTTCCAATTCTGAAAAGTATCTCCATCTGTAGACTACCACGGAAGATTTTTTGCTACAATTGCTATAGCTTGTTTGGGTAGCCAATGTTTGAAGTAGCAATCAAGTCCTGAGCAAATTCAAGTTGATTTAAAAATCATTCTATACAATTCTAAAACAGTGCTGCCAATTATCACAGTAAATTCAGCTCAGTGATGAAACAAGTCCTATTTGGTCTTCTGTTCCTAAAATCGTTCATTTTGTTCCATTTTATTCCTTCTGAAGCTGGAAGTGCTCCAAATCTGAAACCATCTAGGAGATGTTCATATGTTGTTATATGATGTTACTGGCAATTGCTCTGCAGACTAATAGAGGAACCTTGTTTCCCGAGACATTGACCAAAAAGCATTTTCAAATGTATAACCCAGGGCTACCAATTTATAGCACTGTGAATCATTGAAGCTTTTGCAGGCATAAGATAAAGGTATAAAATAAAAAATGTAGATGTATTAATATTTTTGTAGTGCTTTAATTGTTTACCGGTCTTGAAAAGTTAGGCTAATATTTTCAAGCCAAATTTTAATGGAACTCATTCTATTTTCCATTTATACCAACACAGTTATTGGGGATCAGGGTGGAGGGAGTGAGGGTAGTGAAGAATTACCCATATTTTTCCTTCTACTAGGGTGAGCCACAGGCTTTGTATAAGCAAACAGAGTATGAGGTGTGCCTTCTGTGGATGCAAATGACAGAATTAAAATAACTGTATATGCATAGAAATAACACTGTGAAATTTGGGGCAAAGATTTCTGTATCTGTTGCAGAGATCTATCAGATACTATTCTCCCTTAAAAGCATGTGAGGAAGCAGTTTCTGAATACAGTACAATTGTTCTGTCTCATTATTAAGTTTTAAAACATTTTGAGGTCAGAGAAGGCAATGTGCATCATTACAGACTGGTTAGTACAAAATGTAAGAAAACCTATTAAATATTGAAATAATAAGGATATTTTTCTCCCTCCACTTGTGATGCGAGGGAGCGGGCCCCAACACACTTGTAATTTATCTCCTATTCTAGTCTATTTCCATATGAATTTATTGTTGCATGTGCTAATACACAGAATTGAAATAGGAGGAAAAATAATTAGATGCATTGTAAAACAAATGGAAATGCACGTATTATGTGATCTTTACTAAAAATCAGTCTTAATGATGAAGTACCATTTAGCATCTACTCTGGAACTGCACATGTTCATTTACTTATAAGAGACTATTTTTTGTAGGCAAAGCAAGTATGTCCCAAAAATAGGACTGCCATATTTTCAAAGCATACTGTATGTTTTATTTTGGTAGCTAGAAAACGTCAAACAACATTCATACACAGTATTGACACATTAATGTTTTCATTCAACAGTGAAGATACCTTTCCTTGTTATGTTATATATTTATGGCATACAGATCTGTCAAATAAATTATGTCAAGGCAGCTCAACTCAAACCTTGTGACACTTGAATCACAGAATCAGGGCAAATAACCTTTAAAATGAAAGATATAAGATGAGAATTAGGAACATTTAGTTTGCATAAATATAATTTAGCCATCTTTTATTATATATTTTATGTCTATTTTATAATTGTCACTATGTTCATTTCTTAACAACAGTTTGCACTATTTTTTTCTATTTTTGTTTGCTTTGTTTTGCAATGTGTGAAAAACAAATTCTCTAAGAAAAATATGATGAGATACCCATTTTAGCATATTCCAGTAAATGCATTTTAAAATTTGCAGAAAAATGTTAATGAGTGAATCCTAAATTTTAGGGACATTTCCTAAAAATTCCTAAAAATGTCAAGCAAGTAGCTCAAAATATTGTTCATATGCTTTGGACTTAGGAATGTGGAATCTGGGCATCTAAGTGTACATGTTTAGGAACAAAAATGAATGGTTTCTTTTACAAAATTGCTTCCATCAACTTCATTAGTGAAAACCTTTCAGAATGGTTTGTTAGTAACTGAGACACTTCCTTCACTTCTTTGAGCCTTTACTGTGAAGCACGGATTATATCTCACGCCTTAAGAAATCAATAGGAAGTGGGAGAGATCAGCATTATTCCAGGACTGTGCTCTTACTACTGAAACTGCACAATCTTACATATACAAAGGCAGATAATAAAAATGTACCATATTCTGAAAAATGTCAGAATAGGTCTGGAAGGCACAAAGACGAATTTCTGTCTAGGAGAGCGCAGTAACGAAAGCCCCTTACACTGCATATCTCAAATTCCCCATTGCATGGATAGGAGAATCAGAGCCCACCCTGTCATAAAAAAGGAGTTCAATAGCACATGGTTTTCATGCAGTGTCTTTGCTACAGGTTGAATTTAGATTATGCTGTTTTTCTGAATCAGAAAAATATTTTGGGGGATGTTAACTGAAGATTTTATGACAAGCTCTTATAAAATTACCCTCAAATACTTCCTGGTGAGCCAGAGGGATCCAACAGACAATCTACACAAAACAGCATGGATTAACAGGCTGGAATTGATACCACACTCCATGACTTAGTCTGAAAGGCTTGGGATGCTTCTTTAAGTTTTCATGAAAAGAACCAGGCTTTTGCTAATTTAAAGTTTACTGTTTAAATGAAGCAAACACATTATCAAGAGAAATTTGCAGTGAGTAACTCAAAAAAAGATGTTCAGCACCTCATAGCCATACCAGAGCAGTCAGTGAATTCCTAATGGTCAGTCACTGGAATTTGAAATGGGCCAACATTTTATCCTGGTCATCGAAGACAGTCAACTTAATACTAACAGTTTTGTAATCTTCAATAATTCAGGTTGGTGGCAGTGGAAAAAAAAAAGAAGGAAACCGAATCACCACCAAAGTAATTTGCTTCCTTAGGTCACTAGCAAAAAACAAATGGCTTTCCCTCATCCGCTAATCATTTCTGTAAAACATTGTTGCTTTGACAAGGCTTAAACTCAGTGATTTGTACAGAGCAGTTGTGCAGGTGTTTCAAAACAACTGAGGAGGTCACTGTCTTTATAGTTCCTTGAATATTCTTTTCTGATAAGAAATAATATCATATCTGCATTGATGCCACTTCCCAGGAATAAAAGCTAATTAACAATTTCTTGTTCTCAGAAGTAAAAGGAAATTTAGGCTAATAATATAAAGTAAAAAGCATTACAGAAATCCTAACGCATCCCAAAGTGCAGTATTGGAATGTTTAAAAGTGTAGAGACAATTAAATGTCTTAAGGTAAGAAATGCATTTCATTCCTGGTTCTACTCTGAGAGACACTCAACCACTAATTAACTAACTAACCACAGCATTAAGACATTTTAAATGTATAGGCTTAGCTCAATGAAACACATTTTAAAGTGACATTGTACCACAAGAAAGTCTTTGACCAAATGGGAAATAAATGTCCATCTCAAAACAGCCATTTAGCTGTGGAGAATTTATTGCTGTTGAAATTAGTGGGAAATGGACAAAAAATTTGATTAGCACTGACAAATTTTTAATTTGCTGCAGGGGTGTACAGGATTTCAATAAGTGCTGATAGTATACAGGATCATTATAGTGGATGTTACGTTTGTTACAGATCTTGTTTTGAAAAATATTACTAATCACCTTCTCTGCAAACTTTCAGAAAATATATTTAGGCGTTAAAGTGTAAATAGTAAACTTAATAGAGTAGATAGGTATCTTTATTCACTGATTCAGTTTGCATTTAAGTAGAGATCTCCGTTCAACTGTGATATACAATTGATTCTCTACAGTTAAAGTACAATGTAAACAGTATCTGCAGAGTTAATAAATTACTAAGACTATCTGAGACAATTACTAACCAAATATAATAGCCAGTTCTTGAGTCCAAGAATGCAAGAAGTCATTTTCCACCAGGTATGGCATCTGACTGGTACTGATTTCTCCTGTGTACAGTATTAATATGATAGCATAATCTAATATTGTTGATAACAATCCATAATTACAAGGCAAATATTCAAACTGTGAATTCTTCCACCACATTTGTGTGCTCTCATTCAGTACCACATAGGGAAATTTGAGCTGAAATGTGGCATATACCTTGGGTCACTCCACTGTCATTTCTCAGCTGCCACAGTTGGATATTTCAGCACAAACCATACCACAGCTCATGCTGGAAGTGTAGACTAGGAATAGGTAAAAATTTTGGAAAAAAAAATGGAAAAAAGATTGCCAGTTTTTCTTCTTCCATCTCAACTAAAGAACACCTGTGCTTTGAAAATGTAGAAAACCATAAAAATAGTTCAATGATTAGAAGGGGGGACTATCTCGAGCACTGATCAACACACATCTATCTGCCTTTTCTGAAAATGCAGAGCTCCCATTGACCTTGGCAGCCACTAAAATGCATATGATAACCAAAAATAAAAATGCAAGGATGGTAGCTGAGATATGATGCTGTGACTACAAATGACTGTGTTGAGCAGAAAGACAGAAACCGAGTATGCATTGATATATTTTCCTGCATATACTGTCATTTATAACATTTTCCAGGATTTATAATGTCTTATTATTCCATGCACAGAACTATAGATGTATATTACAACTAATAATACAATAGGAGAGATTTAAAAGAATATATCTCACTCATGAGCATGGACAATACCACAAAGCTGGCTTGCAATAATTTGTATTTAAATGTGTATAAAAATATTATATAAAACCACTATAGAACAAGTATATAAAAATTCTCTGGGTAATGGTATCTGATTTTTTTTCTCAACTGCAGACCTGTCACTGCTAAATGCAGTAAATATATATGTTATACAAAACATCTTCTGCAAGATCTCCTGATGAAAAAAGAAGCTAAATAAAAACTGTGGTGTATTCACTCCAAATATGAGCAGATCAAAAAAAATCCGTGCAGTGTGTCGACATTACACTTCACTTTGTTCACCGAATTTGCTGTAATTCTGGAGTGAGAGAAACAGAAAAAGATCATTATACTATTTTCCTATAATATCAGTCAAAAATAGTAGATGAAGCAGTGTGAATTTAAAAATGTCACCAGCATAGAGGCTAATAAATCAACAGTTATTTAGGATAAGGATGAACTGCATAAAACATCAGATGAGTCTCTTATTAGTAAAGAGAAAGGATGATGTGATATTTTCCTTTGAAGTTTTAGATAAGAGCACCTTTGCATATCCAAATGGCAGTAGCAGATGATATGTAACCATATTGTCTCTTGCCTCTATCTTTCTGTCAATTAAAGACTATTTCCTGCAGTGAAATTCAAAACGTAAATTGGAACAAATCACTTTATTATTCTTCACTTCCATTCTGTTTTTTTTCTATCTTATCTTTAGCAGGTTTTCCCCACATAAGCACTCAAAATCTTACTGGCCTCAGTATCATTAAAAGACATATAAATACTGTATGCCCAGAACTGTGTTGGCTACAGTGGGCTGCTGCTGCTGTGGTCATCCATCCATTTTATCCCTGTTCATCATCCCTTATCCCCAGGTATTAATTGCATGGAACATATCACCTAACCAACTAACCAACAAACCTAACCAACTCCTTGGAAGGCTCAAAAGAGAGAGAAGCTGCAGCACCTGCTCACCGTTCGTAATTACATAAATAATTTGAGTTGAGAGCTTTGATTTGCCAAGCAGCTCTGGTAGACACATACTATCAGTTCCTGAAAAAGTGGATGCTTGTTTTCTACTTTTCCCTTCCTCCATGCCTTTGGATCATTCAGCTGGTCTTTTCATGCCCCAGTTCCATAAAATGGGAATACTACAACATAACTATCTGAGAAGAATGTTAGGAAGTTAATCAGTTCTACAAAGAATGCAGAAATTTTATAATACAGTAAAACACACCAATAATCCTAATTTGTGCTAATCAGACTCAGATGAAATATACAATAATCAGCCCTGTTATTTTTGCCCTGTGGTTACCATTTCAATAAGGGTTTTGTTGACAAAACAAAAAAGTGAAGACTGTTGAAAAGCACTGAAAAGAATGTATTTTTCTTGGTCTGCAGGCTACCAGACCAACAGAGCCAATTCACCTTATCTAGATAAATCAGTGGAAAGTGATTTTGTCCACAGGTAATAGCAATGGTCATTAGTGAAAGTTACCAGGTCACAGTAACAGGGGTTGGGACTCATAGCCGTGATTAGTTTAATTTCTCTTGAAGAAGGCTGAGCTAGCCCTGGTCATGCTGGGAATCTTAAGTAAAAGCAGAAGCATGGGAAAGCTCAGTCCTTACACTGCATACTCGGCTGGGTGGGATTACAATGAAAATGTGCCCACTGTTTACGAGGAAAGAACAGGTTTACGGCCTTTTAAGAAGGAATGCAAGAACTATTATCAAGCAAATAAATGCTTATTCAAACCTCCAGCCTCAACTTCTGAGCCAACTCTTCTTCCTCCTCCTCCTGCAGCTCTCTCTTCCACCCCATCCAATTCCTCTTTTTAAGAGTAAGCCAGCACAGCACACTACAGTGCAGCATAGACGTGCTCATCTGCTAAACTTCTAGAAGTATTTCAGGCAGAGCAGCAGTGTCCTGTTGGAATTTGACTTGCTTCTCTATTTCTTTGGTTTTGTGCATCTCAGGATCATACTGCACCAGAAGCACACCCCAGCTGAGGGTGTGCAGCCTCCAATAACATTTAAACAACCTACGCTGAGGAATGGAGTTTAGCCCCGGCAGTACAGGACGAGTTGCAAGATAATATACCTCATAAGAGACTACAACAGGTATTTTTCTCTCCCTGTTCCAGAGGAGAGAGCATCCAGATTAATGCTCTCTAGAGCATTAATCACATAGTGCCTTCAGATCTGGCACAGAAGACCTAGAGGTCATTGATAAAGGAAGAGGAGAAGACAGAAAGACAGTTCAAGTTGGAAAAAATAACTGAGGTTCAGAGGCTGGAAACATGTTACAGACAAAGATAAAAGATTTAAGCACAACAGGTTCACCGGGTAAGTAAAATTTCCCAAGAAACCTTCCTGACTTCACCTCCCCACCACTGTAAGTCTCACCCTGTTGATTTGAAGGGCACTGATTGCAGAAGAAACAGACTCAAAGAAGATGGGATTTTCGGATTCCAGGTTTCCTCCATACTGCATAGCTTTTATCAAGGAAGCTGTAACAAAACAAACAGACAAACACTGGTAAAGTAGTGAGTGTATTTAAACCATCATGCTAGAAATTTTGCTATAAGCTGCTACTTGCCTTTGCAGTGTGCTAGCAACACATCAATGTGTCTGCTTTTGCAATCCATGTAAATCTAAAAGTATGAAAACAAGATATTAAAAAAAAACTGTTTAAAATGCCAACAGAGAATAAAACACACAAAAGAACATAAGCAAAGAGCTAGTACTGCTCGTCCAGCTATACTGCCAGCAGCCACCAGAGAGAGCCATGCTGTAATATAAACACCACAAAGCCCACACTAAACAGAGAACGGTCATTTCCTCCCCCTGCCTCAAAGTACTCCACAGCCCTACTTATAATAAATTGAATTAAGTCTGATTTTGATTAATAACTTCAACTTATTTAAAAATTAAAAAAGTTTTTTTTCAAAATATTATATTAGTATGCCTTTTCTTACAAGTTTCTCCAACTAATCTCCATATTCTTACATACCATATGACAAAGATAGGAAGCAGAACTAAGAGACTTTGAAATGTCCATCAGTTTATCAGAAAAGTGCCATAACCAGTATGATACATTCTGCAGGAAGTGGTTCTCTCTTCCTTCTCAGCAAAAGCTCAGCTTGGCAGAGACTAAATATTCAATAAGTTAGAAAGTGAGAGAGAAAAGGTAAATAAAAGGATATATAGAAAAGGTATATAAAAGTGAGAGAGAAAAGATATAAAAAAGGATAAATCCAGAACCAGAGAAGATGGTTCTGGAAGGTGAGGAATACTGTTTACATTCTCTTCTTTAAAGAATACTTAAATAATCCAAATAAATTGGAACAATTCTAAGAGGAAAGATTAAATCAGAGTCACACCAGAACACCCTATCTTATGTAAAGAACCAAAACCCTGACTTTCTCAAAGGATCCATCTTACCAGGATCTTATCACCAGAAGTAGTGACAATATTTAGGGAAGAAGCGTAACAAATATGATGTTTCCTGTCTTCTTCCCTTGGGTGTTTCAGTTTCTGACCAGTCATTCAGAGTCAGGTTGTATTTCATACAGCCTATGCATTTTATAGCCAAAGATGGGCTTACTACCCACAGATTTGTTTAGCATCCTTTGCTGTCACTTGTAATCCTGGGGTCTCTAAGATCTTTCGGAAATTCAGTTCAAAATTTTTACTTGTTTGTTTTTTAATTAACACTTTTCCTAGTAGTTTTATTGAATGCTATCTGTTCATTGTCAGAAATATTTGGTAACTCCAACTCACCTCATGTTTTCATTTTGACCATCTTTCCACCTATGTGTTTTCAATTTAAACACTTTTATTTTTATCTTTTTTTTTTAACTCAGCACTTACTTAGCTGCTTAATCACTTCAGTAGACTAAGAAAATGTTAGAAGAAATGGGTTGGGGGTTCATTCCAGATCAAATTAAATCTTCTACCATATTCAGAGAGAGGATATGAACCAAATTTTGCATACCCAGTAAATCTATATTCACTAAACATCTTCTGTATAAAGCCAAGACCAATGGCAAAGTAGGAGATAGTTTCCGAACACAGCTTTTCATTTTCTATATAAAACTCATCATTATGTGGCTCTTGCTTTGGGTCTTCTGGGAGTGTATTGGAGCTTGTGCTATGAATGAGTTTTACCCACAGAGTAAACCATGGGGATCATTAAGACCTCTGGACTAGTGATAGCAGCACATACATAGAAAAACTTGCTTGAATAAGCTTGAATATGACCTAAAACAACTTTCTAAAAAAAAAAAAAAAGAGTGTTTTCAGAAACTCATCTCCAATCAGTATGTATATTTACATCTGCACTAAATTTCCTTCCAAAATAATTAGGGATGTTTTAAAATAACTTGTTATATAAACACAGGGCAGTTTCTTACCAAATTCGTGCTCATCTTTTTCATGAGCAATCATGTCAATCCACATATGACTGAGATGATTAATAGCTAACTCCAATAACTAGCATGTGTATGTATTTCTGTATGTGCATTTATATATGTAGAATGTATCTAAATACCTGAAGCAACATTGAGACTCCAGTAGAGTCGAAGAAATTCAGTCCACTGCAGTCTAATATCAAAACACGTCGCTGCTCATGGCATGTCTGAGACAAGGACTCACCTAATGTATTTAATATTGGAAAAGAGTTTCAATTAATGGAGGAATGCTCAAGAAACATGCATTTTAATAACATATCATAAAATAAACTATTTTTTAATTTTTTAACAGTTTTTACTATGTTCTTTTTTTATTTAATATTTTTGCAATATATATATGTTGTAATGTATTGATCCTAGAAAGAAAAAAAAATGTTGTTTATATTTGTGATGGTCTTAAACTCAATTTCCAGACTCAAACTGGCTTGTGCTTCGACAAAACATATACTGCACTAAATGTTTCCCGAAGTCGGACATAAATAAATGATTCCTTTCATAAGGAGAAAACATAGAAAGAATGCTTATTTACAGTGCTCTGTGGATAAATACTAGCTTTAATGTTAGTTATCATAAAATACAAAGCACTCCAAAAAGATGAAGGAAAATAAGTATAGAGATGAGTTAAGATAAATGGTTTTGAAAGAATGGACAAAAAAGAAAAGGATTTAAAAATCTTGAGGCGACTTAAAATTTCCCCATAGTGTAGATTTATAAAGGCACTAATTCCTCTTGGAAGTAGTTTATGAGCCTGAGCCTTTTGGACTTGCACATCCAAAGACTGATTGTCTTTGTACTGGCTGGTGTACATTGATAAATACATTGCAAACAAAAATAAAATCATAAGGAAAACCCCTGCCTGTCACTAATGCTATAGAAATGCCAAAGAATATATGAGATCTGCTAAGCTGTTCCAGGCAATCGATTCTATACACCTCCTGTGTCTCTGAAACAAAAGAACTTAGTCTTTCTTTGTATTACCTACTCACATACACATTCATATTTATAGGTTCTAGCAAGTTTTGCCTTAAAAAATGTCTTGTGATATGTTTTTCATTTGTAGTCTTTATGTTGCCTAAATATATGATTTTTAATGTCTTAAGAATAGCATTTAAATAAAAGTAAATTGTATTTATTTTGTCCTTAGGTTTAAGAGGTTTCTTGCAACAGAAGCAAAATGCAAATAAAAAATATATAAATAT
>VZSG01000090.1:658287-702130 GCA_013398315.1 Nothoprocta pentlandii | reverse complement strand
AAATATATAAAAATAAAAAGGGAATGAAAGCCAATAATAATTGCTTCAGTTTAGAAATGAGCCCTTAAGAAACAGAGTTGAGATTACCTTACATCTAAAAGGTATATACTTGATACGTAACAGCAGCACACTGTGAAACATTATTATTATTATTACACTGAAATTCATTCACTAACAAACATTTTGAAGGTAAAAAAATACACAAACACACTCCACATACATGCACAAGTTGCCTCTTCTAAAGGCAACTACAGTTGGGATTAGGGATCATGTCTATCTGCTCCCCTTCTTTACAAAACTTTAAGCCTCGTAGTTTGTTTTTCTTTTCTAATGAGTGTTCTTTTTCTCTCCAATTTCATTAACTGAAAATATTAGTTTCCAGACAATTTGAGTTAGCATAGAAATAAATGGAAAAATGTGGACCTGCTTTGCATGCTTACGTTCATCTTGTTTTTAATATGATTTATAAATAATAAACTCACCACAACAACTTCCATTGGAAAGTGAACAGAGCAACACATTCTGCTCACACTGAAATAAAAGCAACAAATACTTAACATATACAAGAGAAAACAAATCCAATGTGCAATAGCCAGAGAAAAACAATGCAATACATAAGAATTCTGTTTCTCAATATGAAAGCTAATCCTTCCACAAACTCAACATTACTTAAGATTACTCAACTTCTATGACTACTTTGGATCCACTAGAAAGCACATTATGATCATAATGCTCTGTGGGGCAGGGAGGCATCAAGGACAAGTGGTTAAAGCATGAAAAGATGCTCTGAAGAAGATAAATTCAAGTATGCAATTTTGTAAGATTTATATTCGACTTATTCTCTTTTTTTGCTGTAATCTCATCAAACTACATTTTAGAGAGAATGGTTTTGATGTGTAAAAATTCTTAAAGAATTCTTTTTTATCTGGACAAAAAAAAAATTAATATGATTTTGATTTTAAAGTAGCTAAGCTTCCAACAAAAATAGCAGCTAAAATCAGAAGTGCAGAACAGAAACCAAGATCCAAACTCCATTTTTTTCACTCCTACGGTTCTTAAAAAAGGCCTTTTTTTTCCACAAAACAAGAGTATGTACTATATTTAAGCTAGTTTTACTGTTGAGTACCTTTCAGAGGAGACAAAGGATGACATCTCCCAATAGCTTATCTCTCAGTAAGCTCTCAGTAGCTCATAAAGGAACTCATGAAATTAACTTATTAATTTATTACACTTATCAATCTAACTCATAAACTAATTCCAAATAAATGCAAAGTAATTTCTTTCTGTTTGGAGGTTTGTTATCTAAATATCAGTTACTACCCGCAGAGCAAAGGAAAACAAACGTCACAGTCTCTGTTTTCAGAGCTGGTTTCCCACATGGTGAGGAGGAGATGGCCACCCCAGCCTGGGCAGCCCAGCTCTTGGGCAAGAGACAGGCGAGGAGGTGGGCAGAGACTGTCTAGGAAACGGCTGTGGTTTTATCCACTCAGCCAACCAAACTGGATGAAATTTCTTCCAGAAAGCCTTGCACAGTGTATCTTTACAGTAATGAAAGAAAACTAATTTCTCCCTTTTAGGAAAGTTTAGAGGAAGATGCTGTAGTTCTGTACAGATATATTTGAAAAGTACTATAATTACAGTGGCATTGCCCAGAACCAAATTATATGTAATTTTATACTGCTTATTTGCCAGGAAAAAAATTATATCAGTACAAACAGTGTAGAAAATGATATATATATATATATATATATATTACTTTAGAAATTAACTTTAGTAGTTTTACACATTTATAAATTCTCACTATTGGAATTGCGGTTAGAGTCAAAAAGATCTCCAGAATGATCTCTAACACAATCCCTCATATATTATTCTACTGGAATTATAACTACCTGCTGACCCGGCACAACCCCCACATTTTATGCAACTAGAATTGTAACTACTCACTGTCTTTATAAAATCACTATATAATATTAGCTGAGGTTATGCAGGGTCTGCCAGACATTTTAAAAAGCATATTAAAAAGTCAGCACTTCAATAGTCTTTTATAGAATCACATTTAGAGAAATGTTGGAGGGTTACTTTTCAAGTAATAATACAAAAACCATACCAAACCTGATAAAGATTGAGATTGACATTATTCTACTGTAATTTAATCATTTGTGATATTACTTGTTTCTATCTATTTCAATATCTGATTACATTCTCTAATAAAAAAAAAGGAAAGCAAGCGTGATCTTGAATACTTTCATCATGATTATTGATGGATGTAGTACATCCTACCTTGTTTACATCTTCATATGCCTGAGTGCTTGTGCTGTCCTTCTGGATTACTTTTATCAAGTCTGCATGAAATTTCCTGGCATTCAGAAAGACTAATGGGTTATTGATTGAAATTATCTGTGCCTGTTTCAATGATTCCTGTGAGATGAAATAAACAAAAGGCCGAGAGGATTATCTTAGCTATGGAGATTAAAACCAACACAGTTTCCTAAAAAATCCTGTAAATCAATATAAGAACATTGAGCTAATTCAAGACAGCACAAAAGCAAGATAATATTCACCGTAATATATCATATTAAGAACTAATATCTGGCAAATAACATAGCATTATTTCAACTGCTGTGATCCCAAGCACAGTCAAGAACAGGGGTGTAGAAAAAGGGGATGTCTTTTGTTAGACTTGTGTATTGGAAAAAGTAGACAAGTTTGGCGGCATGGAGTTTTGGTGGTTTGGGGAACACTTGCATTTTGCATCTCAGTCATCTGAAGGTGACTTTAATACAACTGGGGCATATCTTCAGGGAAAGGCAAAAAGCCCTCAGAACAAAAGCCTTTGGTACTGAAGGGAAGTCCCACTACTCTTGCCTGCTCTTGTCTCACACCTGCTCGGGAATCAAAAGCAGAAAATCATTTTACAGTAAAATCTGTAGCAGAAGCACCTGCCTTGAGAGAAATCCCTTTGGATCTTCTCTTACCTCACCAAAACCTTCAGGAAAAACAAAATCCCAACAGTTCAAATAGTACAAAATAGTTCTAGACCAAATCTGAATGTAAAGCTTGGCTAATATATTTCTGTAAGCAGTACAATAAATAATCAACACAAGAAGCATCAGTACCCTGGAATTCTACATTAGCACTTCCTAGAATATATTTCATTCAATCCACAGGTGTCTGTGTAGCCCACTCCACAAGATTTACACATCAGAATGAATACTGAAGGACAGCAGGCAGCATTTCCCACAAAACAAGCACTTCCATATGCAAAGCACACTATGAAAGAGCATCAGTTTCAACAGTCTCATGCAAAAATTGCACACTTTTGAAAAATGAAAATAGAGCAAGAGACAATATTCAACTAATTTTAATTGAGCAAGGCTCTCATACAACTAACAATGTCTCAGTATGTCAGCAATCTATCGTGACAGCCTAGTCCCTAGAAGTATTCCAGAAGGATTTCAATCCACAGAAGTGTTTATTTAATAAGATATCTTATCTCCAAATGCAGAAATAGGTCTGGATAAACAAAACATGCATCAGCTACTGAAAAAAAAAAAAGATTTATGTAAGAACTACTTGTGACAAACCAGTAACAGAAAATAAAAAGCAGGAATTTACAAGAGAGAATGGAGGCCCCCAAAGCCTTTATTCATCCTAACAAAATCCAGAGACTCATTAAGCTACTTAACAAGCTCATACTCAAACACGAAAATAAGCAGAGCTGACACAGAGACCATTTTTCAAGTAGTTCAGTAAGAGTATGGATTTGGACTGAAGACACACAGCTTACCCAATAGACAAACCAGGAATGAAAATCTTCACCACAAACCACACAAACTACCTCCTTATTGCAGATTACTATTCAGACTTCTGGGAACCAGATGACCTCTCAGACACAGCAACTATCACACAGTTTAATCAAGCATCTCAAACATCCCAAACTTTGGCAATGAACCCAGATTATGTATACTGATTTCACACAATCTATCTATGAATGTGATTGTGGTAAATATACCATCAGCAACATACCTCGGTCAGTAAAGTGGCAAAGCCTAGCTCTCAATTAGAATGGCTAAGATTATACAAAAGAAAGCTCTACCACAAGAGAAAAGAGGGCACAACATACTTGATGCTGAGACAAGCAGGCACTTTGGTGACATCTCAGAAACGGCAGAGTAAAAGACAAAAACCAAGAAAAAGGGAGAGAGACATACAAAGGTCTATGATGAGCAGAAAGCTAATAGTCTTCCAAAAATACAAGGGATTCACCTTGAAAGGCTGAAATCATTAGGCCAGATCAAGCAAAGGGAAAGTATGGATGTAATCTTTTTATTCTGGGATGGGCAAGGAAAACTGTGCCAGACATGCAGTGATTCCTGGCCCTAGCTCAGTTCTAGTGCCTTTCTTAAAACATTTCCAAAGCTTTATCTAAACTGTTCTGAGGTTAACGAGTTCCTTTTCATGTATTCTTGCAAATGAAGGAGTAAAATTATCTGAAGTGGCTAACTCATATCACTTAGGAGAAGACCAGGAGCTGTCCTATGCACAGTGCGCATTGTCTACTTCAGTAGGAATTTGATTAAGTGAATGTCTGTCATGCAATGTGTTTCACATAAGTTCCTAAATATTCTCTTGATTTTTTCCACATTAAAGTGTCTCTTTTTCTATTGATGAAATAATTTCCATAAATCCAAAGAATAAAATGGCAGAGTAAATCATTAAACATGAATATTTTAATGCTTAAATGCCCTGTTGTTTATGTCTGAACTGTTATTTACAAGAGGAACTTGGATCACTAACATTCATATATTTACTGCTAAATAACCACTGCAATTCAGTGACTATAAATTAAATTAAAAGCATTGTTCTAAATCTTAAAAATATTTTCCTTCTTTGTTTTGTGCAATAAGCTCTTGCAATTTGCTTTGTTAACAAAATGTTATTCCCCTCACACGCTGCCTGCAGATACCAGTTTGTTATTACATGGGGACTGGCAGTATGCTTAGTAATTAATGAAAAAAAAAAAAGCAGGAGAGAATTTAGCTTTTTTAAAAAAAAAAAGGGAAACATGGATTTGTACAAATATTTTACAAACTGATATGGAAAGGAAACATGCAAATCAAATTTGAGGTTACACATCTTTGACAAAGTTAGTCCAACTTCTTTTTAATGAAAACTGATTGATTGACTATTTTGTTGGGCTAGGTTCAACAATAGTGTTTTTAATTCAATTTCAGAGGCCTCTCCTACCTCTTGTATTTTTATATCCCAGATTTTTTTCATGTGCCACAAAAGTAAACCCTCCAGAACCAAGTTCAGATTTTGAGTAAGATAACTCTATTTTAGAACATTTATCAGAAAAAAATAAATTCTTTGGACTGGAACTTCTTAATACCGAGTCTTAATGGCTCTTGAGTGTGCTACTTACTGATATATAGGTTACTTAGTACATGAAGTGAAAAGCAAACATGGTAGAGGTCACCACTGCAAAGAGGAGAGGTGTCTTAGTGACTAGGACTGTGTATTGGAAAGATTTGTGGCTGCCTTTCTCTCTCATCTGCTGACTTACTTACCCTTGACTTTGGAGGAGGCAGTTCTCTCTGGGCCATCGCTTTTCTTATCACAGGCCAGACCAAAAGAAAATTGGGGATAATTGTAATGAAAATAAAAAAAAATCTTAAAAATCTGACCTGCTAGGTTGAAGTTGTGCAAAGGCCAAATGTAAAAAAAATCCCAGACATCAGGAAGGAGACTTGCATTCTTTTCCTGCATCTGAGTGCCCTTATGTGAGCACACGATGGTGAGAAGTTGCATGAGGTGGTCTGTGACAACTCTGTACTGTTATCAAAGTCGCACCATCTCAAGAACAAAGGCATCTCATAGGACTACGGAGACCTGGTTGTGGACATGGTCTTTGCTGGAATGAGCTTTTCCTAGACTGACTGGATTTAAGAAATCCTTTTTCAAAAAGCAATTCCAAATAGAAAAGTAATAAACAGGCTGGGACAGATAGAGGTAAGAGGATTTGCCTAACTTAACTTTACAGACCAGCAGCAGGAACAGGGAATATTCCAATTTCATGAGTCCCAAACTAGTTCTTTATTTATTTTTTTCACATTAACCTTGAAGTGGAAATTTCTCAAAAATGTTCCTTTAAGGCACAGATTATAATCCTCTAACCAGCAACAGAAGATTTAAAAAAAAAGCCCAAAAAAGGATAATTAAACTTACACTGTTTCCTTCTGCTTTGTATTTATAATCCACCTCTTTCATATTTTTCAAATTCAGTGTCTTTGCTCTGCAACCAATACATAGAGAAAGGAAACACTGTTAGTAGCTGTAAACAGAAACAGGAAGAGATACACCCCAAAATGATAATATAAACATTTAAAGTTATGGCAATAAAGTCCATATTATTTTTGCATTTATAAAGCTTGTAGTGGTGAGGCAATAAAAACAGTAAAAGGCATGTATTAGAGAAAAATATAATCTTCCAGCATATTCATGATAAACAGCTACCAAGAAGTAAATTCTTTGCTAATCAAGTAACGTTGGTATAGTATATTACTTTATAAATGGTAAATAAAAGGTTAATTTTAAGTCTCATTATTGCTAGTCATCTGGATGGAGAGGAATTTTCTATTCAAAGTAGTTAATATATATGCTAATATATAGTTACTACTTGAGAAGTAAAGAGATTTAATTAACATTTTTACTGTAAAACCAGGTTGTAAGGAAAAAAGAGAAGATATTAGATAGCTAAAGATCATGAAAACTAAAGAAATTTGTAATTAAAATAAATGCATCTCAGTATAACAAAGCAGAACTTCAGACTATAGCTATCAAAGCAGGAGATGACTGAAAAAGCCTCATTGCTCCCTAGGCTCTCCATACAGTAAATGGAGAAAGAAAGTCTCCTTTCTGCTTTAAATCATCGTGTGAGGTAACCTATTTAACTGCAGAACAAAACTATAAAACTATCATTTTATTTCTATAGATTCTTATTTACTCTAATGCCTATTCAGACTCAAGTCTCCACTATGTCAGACAGAAGAGAATACTTTTGTTTTGTGGCAAATATCACTCATCATCTGCTGTTCAACCTCGGACATCCAATCACAGCATGTAAATAACATGAAAGCATGTATTTTCCTGTACTAGCAGAATTTTCAAAAAGTTTAGTTTATTGAGTTTATTGAGAGGAAGTTGCTAAAAATGTACGAGCAGATTCAATCAGAAACCATGCATTAAAATTTATAATTGTGGTACAATTGGAAATTATATAAATGCTGATTCTGCAAATTAATGCAAAAGAATACAGTCCTGCCTACATTGTCAACACCGTCAACTTAAACAGGCATTGAATCAAACTGGATAAATTGCAGTTAGCTCCAGTGGGATTCAATGTCCATGCAAGTAAATGCAACGAGACAAAACATTTTCATTTTTTTTCCCTCACAGTAAAGTGAGTAAAGAACTTTACTCACCAAAGGAACAATTTCAGTATATAATGAAAAAGAATATAAGTAATTTTTTTAGCTGCAGTTTCTTCATCCTGACTTTTCTAATGCAGACATGACATTCGAAAGGTTTCTTTCAGATAGGAGAAGAGTTGTGCAATTCTCTTCTATTAGGATATTTTAGGAATTAAATTGTCAGCTAGCACTTCCTAAGCAATACGGTGTCTGAAAGTTTATAATGGAACTTAATCACCAAGGCTTGTCAGACATCCTGTTTCTTTTCTTTTTGGTTTTTCTTTTTTCTTTTTTTTTTTTTTTTTGAAAGAGCAAGCAAGGATCTAATGAAAGAAAATGTGTATTATTGATCTTACACTCTCACTTAGTGAGTTATAGGGATGTGTAACTTCTAACAGAAAACATATAATAACTTCATAGAAAAAAACTGTTTAGTCTTTGAGAAATGCTCAGTTGATGTTGCCTTTTCATTTTTTTTATGTTGTAGTGCTCAGTAACAAAAAAGGTGAAAATTCATTGTTAAAGTCACTGTATTGTATGTCTTTACAAAGTGTGAAGCAATATGGCAAAAAGAAGTTATAACCATGCACTAATGGAATAGTTCAATAAATTATTTCTCACCTGGAAAAGCGGAAAATCGCAACTAAGATTGTGCAGACAACTCCATACAACAGTCCAACGTTAGCAGCAAAGCATATTGTAAACACATAGGTACTAACCCATATGCTCTTTAAGGAGGAAAACACAGAGGTGATTAGTTTCAATTTTTGCAATGATGTATATTTTACAAGTTGAAAATCCAGATTTTTATATTGTGTACACTTCCTTAACATAAAGAGGTGATCAATAGGATCTTAAAATGAACAAAAAGAGAATGTCAGTGAGTAAAATAACACCTCTCCAGTAGAGAACACATATGGCCTGAGATTACAGATCCTAATCTCATAGAAATTCATTTCTGAGTTACATGAAAAAGTATATATGGATGTGATAACAGTATAATTCAGAACAAATTTGGTCTATTTATAAAAATCATATTCAATTTTCCACATTGTCCAATTATTATCATTAAAAACTTCTTACCTTACCTTATACAGAGAAGTGTCTTAAAGGTCACATACAGTGAGTCTTCTCCTACTGGTTGTAAAGTGGGAGTTACGATTTGCAATCAAGTTAATTAAAAGGGGCATTTCTCAGTGTACTGTAAACTAAAACAATTCAGTAACAACTAGAAAGTCTTGAGAAACCAATTTGTTTAAATGAAAATTGTGGAACTGTAGAATGCTTCTTCATCTCTCAATAACTGAATAGTAAAATATTTTATTTATTTTAATTACAATTAAAAAATAAAAAGTATACCTTAAAAATCATTACTTGTAAAAAGAATTTTATATATTACAAAGTAAAAAGATTTCTATACTTCAGGATCTTTTCCTCAATTATTTTCTAAAGAGAAAATGGACACATCAAGATTTTAGAATTAAAATGAAAAAGATATGAACTTGATTTCCTATGTCAGCCTAATATCAGAAATATTCAGCAAATATTTCCTTAAGTAAAAACTACCAGCTAATTTTTTTATATAAAGTGGAAAAGAAGAACGAGAAGTATTTTAGCTTTTTTTAGGTGCCTGTTTTAACAATTACAGTTCTTGTTAGAGTTTTCAGGAGAAAAAAAAATCATGTTACAATGGTATAATCCGTGTTAATATTATCCATTCTGATGCTTTTCCTTTATGAAAGCCAGAGAATACAGGACACTTTCAACCTCAATACAGGATCTTTGCTCAAGTGTAATTCAGAATTGTTATTTTCTAAATTAGAAAAAAACAAGACATACAGTATTAATCTGTGCTTTCTAGAAGGAGTAATATATATATCTCTGCTGAGAAAGCTTTTTGTTCCTTCTCGTTATATTTCTGAAATACAGAAAAAAATGCTGTCTTTTCAATGACAGCAGCTAATTAAACATGTGATTCATTCTCTATAACAATGTTCCATTTCCAGTTATTTATTTAAAATAAAATTAAAAAGTAAAATAGCAACTTATAAAAAATTATTCTGGTGCATCTACAAAGAATACTGTATGAACAAAAACCATGAAGTTCTGATTAATCAGTAAAAAAAATAATTCTAAGATTTATATGTCCTATATATATATTTATAAAACTTTGCTTATTGTATATAAAAGGGTTAACAGAAGCACTACAACCCTGAAATTCAGACTAGATCAACATTTATCCCAGCTCTGTAAAGACTGAATCCTCAACAAAGCCTAAAATCAAGTAAGCTGCTTCTGCTGCAATACATCTAGGTAATCACTGTTGCAAGGCCTGCAGAATTATTCTCTGTCTCAGAAGGAAAAAGAAAGCATGATAAAACAATGCAAACTGTATATAGGAAGAATCAAAGGCAAAAAAAAAGGTTAAATACTTCTGAGAAGGCTAGTTGAGTGTCCCTCTAGCAGCTGAGTATCTCACATCTTGTAACCTGAGATAGCTATTGTGATACAGGATGAGCCAAAACAATCATTTTCTCATCTGTCAGTCATCCGTTCTGCAATTTATGTTGGTCTGTAGTCAATACTTTATGCGGAGGAGTAGCGTCAACTTGTAGAAAGAAGATATGCTGATCTGTTAGATATTTTTTTTTAATTCATGAATTGTCATAGGGTTCAACAAAGAAGTCATAAAAACATCAAAGACTTCTTTGGTAACTTACTTTAAGATAGATATAATATGCACCACTGCATTTCTCAAGTCATTTCTCAAGCCAAAATGTATTATAGGTACATGTTATTCTCAAAGTTTAAAACAAAATCCATCTTCAAGTTATGGTTGTACTGCATAAATTAAAATAATTCTAAAGAGAGATAAAACTAGTAAGTAGGAGACATGGATTTCTATTGAACCTTATATAAATCCAAAATAAATAGAAGCATTTGGAGCGTGGAGCTATGGTGACTGTGCATGATTTGCGGCTGTCTCCAAAGCTCTGTTTCTGTACCACTTTGAAAACAGAATCACAGAATCATTAAGGTTGGAAGGGACCTCTAGAAATCCTCTAGTCCAACTCCCCTGCTCCAGCAGGAACACCTAGAACACGTAAACAAATAATAAACTTCCCTTTCCACTGCAGCCTGAAAAGATAATCAGCTATTGACTGCATAAGTAAGATTGATTTCACCTCATATTAACTATCTACAGTGCAGATGTCTATAGCTGAGGGGGCTGTCTAGATTCCTACCAAAGTCAATAAAAATGTGTTTACTAGATCCATTTAGGATGTCATTCATGTGACCCTATCTAATTATGCAGATGCCCACCTTTATAAATGATGAATCATATCCTCAGTTTTACTGACTACACTGACCAGCTCTGTGCTGTCTGCTAAGCGAGGCCATGAAGATTGGCTCAAATACAGAAGGCCATGCTCTAGTCACCAGTATGTAGCCAGCAAAATCCCATTGAAGTCCAAAGTCCTGCTCATTCAGAGCATGCCTTGGCATCGGAGATGTAAAGGTAACCTGTACCAAAAATCACAATCCAAGTGCTGAAATGGAAAATTGTCACTACAGTCATAGAATAGAGATTTTCTAATAGTAGATTTTTAGAGCAGTTCTATAATATAATTTTTTGCAATATTGAGAGGGTGGAAAGGGTATTTTTTTTACACAGACTGTCTAGGAGACAGATGGACTGGCATAGGTGTTATTCTTTAAAGAGAATTTATATGGAAATCACAGTCTCAAAGAATTAAGCATTTGCAAGCCTCTTCCCACTCACTTGAAAAACTGCAGCAAAAGTAATTCAAGGTAGCATATCCCTTAAGAAAGGAAGGATAGAAAATCTCCCTGAGATGTCAAAAGCTAGAAGCATCCATGTAAAATTATTATCGTAGAAAAGGTAACTTGTTACTCTGTGGTAATTTGTGTGTTTAATTCCTCCAAGCTCTGCCATGATTTAGGGCCCTTGCTGATTAATAACTGTACCTACCTCAAACACTAAGAAACTAAGAAACTAAGAATTTGATCCTTTGGAGTGTAATTTGGAGCATAATGTAGGATGTTCTAGAAATACAGGAATTTGTGCTGGTGAGATCAAAATTTCTGCACAAGAACATTCCTGGGCCTCTTACTCGTTTATATTTTCAGATTTGAGCTGTTTGAAATGGCAATAGGGAGAGCAATAGAGAGGGCATGCACAACCTTACCTAGCCTGACAGCCAGGCCCGTGCTTGGGAACAGGAGCTCATATACCTTTCTCAATACTCAAAACATTTTTTTCTCCCATCTCTCTGTGTTTTCTGATATTATATTGATGAATGAGATAAAAACAGTAAGAATGAAATAGAAATATTATAGTGGCAGTTACCAGAATTGTTTTCTTCATTCCCTATTCCCTGTGGTTGCTCAGTGTTTCAGAACTTCATACTGACAAGGTCTTCAAGGCTGCCTGTCAAAAGTGTCTCTCTTTTGAATGTATTTTAATTACTGACTTAATGTCATCCCTTATATATTTATAATTTTTATTTCATACATACATAGCTCTCTCTCATAAACCAGGGGATATCTATTTTTATCATAAATTACTGCCATTCTTTCTCATTTACAACTCAGATATATAACTCAGCTGTTTCAGGTCTGATCATTTTCTGGCAAAATCATTTGTACAATTTCTAACATTTTTTCCTGTCTGAAATACCGCAGTATTTCTCTGCTGAATACTTAAATCACATAATTATTTAAATCTCATAGGAATATTTCTTATTTTATTGTCATTTTCATATACAATTTCACAATATCACCTTCTGAAATACTTTCCGCTCCCCTTGATGATTTTCAAATCCAACTGCTAAAAGCAATAAGAATATTTTTATTTAACATTCCATCACCAGGAACTAATCTTTGCATAGTTTGAATATCTGAGGAAGTATTTTATATTATTTTTAATTTGTTATATGTGTGTAATTAATTTTGTCATGTATTTTATTATTTATACCTATATTTTATGTTTATATGCTGTAGCAACATTATACATTATTCATATTTATATTTGAATTAAGCTGAGCAAGAATTTTGGAAATTGTTAAGTCATCCCAGAGGTATTGCAGCTGACAGAAGACATTAAGTGAAGGAAAAGACCTTTAAGGTCATATGAAAGCTCTGACTGACAGGAGAAGACTCTGGAGTAAATCTGTTCCTCTAGCAAGAAAGAGAACAAATGTGATTTGAGAAGTGATGTGCAAAAACAAGATGTTCCTGAGAATTTATCAGAACAAGCTGAAAGAAAACCAAAGAAAACATATGTAATAATATTTGGCTGATAACATTTGGTATTACCAACCTAGCTTTGTCAGCCTAGTTGTTGATTTAAATTCAGCTGCTCCTAAGCATTACATTTGCAAGAAAGAATCAAATGTTTCAAATGGAGAGATTTGGAGCTGCACCTTTTACATTTAAAAAGGGATAGGTTTTGCAAAATGCTAATCAACAAATAAATATTCTTCATGTTTGTTGCAGCATGAAGATTTCACAGTTGCAATATTATAAAAGTGATAAGAAATAAGGTAAGAATTTGATTTAAACTACAATATTCTGTTTCCATGAGTTATCATTTGTCAGACATATGAGCATAAGAGTCCTGTGTTACATGATGTATATACTTCAAATAACCAGTTCCAGAAAGGCAGTTATTTCCAAAGGTTTTAATAGAGTTCCTAGCTTCAAAACATTTTGGACAACTTAGG
Source organism: Nothoprocta pentlandii (assembly GCA_013398315.1). Lineage (NCBI taxonomy): Eukaryota > Metazoa > Chordata > Aves > Tinamiformes > Tinamidae > Nothoprocta > Nothoprocta pentlandii. The sequence continues at coordinate 688,911 of VZSG01000090.1, read as the reverse complement.
TAATGGAACCGATTCATTTCCAAATGCTATCAATTGCTGCGGTGAATCTCCTAAGTCCAAAATCAACATCAGTGCAGTCACTCAATCACAGGGCTTGGTTGCCTCCATCACTGCTGTGCAGCAATGTAAGATCAACATATCAGTTTATAGACTTACTTTAGGTTGTGTTACTTAGAGCAAATGATTTACCCTATCAGGCTAACAACTGATGCCACAGCTACTAAAAGATAAATGATTGTTTCAGATATGTTCAGCCAAAAAGATAAATCTAGCCAATTCTTCCTCTATGTAACTTCTCTTAAAACTGATATCTGTCAAAGGTTTAATACCTAACTATTCACCTATAATTTTCTGCCAAAACCACAAAAGCAAAAATCAGTTCTGTTAGTCTATCTTTGAGGTCTCAACAAATCTAGGGAGCTTCCAAAATGCACTATTAGAAAACTTGGCTAACTATTATCTCAGTGCATTGCTGGAGAAGCTAGAGCTCTCCCTCCTGTAACTACCAATTGTCTCCAGTCCATTGTTGTCAAAACAACTTGTGCCCCATATCATTCATTGTTTAGGTCACTGGCAACCTGTGTCAAGCAGAAGACCAAATATTGTGCAAGTGGCATAAAACAGACTTTGCTTCTGGAGGAACATAAGGTTTCATAAAAGGCAGAGCCTTTCTTCTGGGTTTTACCAAAAGAATAATTCTAGTCTTCCATCACTGTGAAAGATCTGACACACCCAAACTTCGTCGTATTTACTGAAACCCAATATTCCACCAAATATCATATTCAGTCTAGACAAACCATTACTGTATTTTACTGCTGTAGAATACTAAATTACTGAAGAACTCAAAAGAATCTTCTATTGCTTCTGGAAACTCCTACTTATTACCACAGAACAGAGAGATATAGTCAGACTACCTTCCTGAGCAGGTGTTACCTGAAAGGCACAAAAAGTAAAAGTTCCTGGATCTTTAAGGAATGTCTGTACTAATATATGTAAGCTAAAAAATGCTTACTGTATCATTCTACCAATGGACTAATATAATCAAAAGACCTCTCAGAAGAAAAAAATAGGAGCTTTCCTAAATATGGTATAATATTTGAATGTGTCCCATTAAAACATCTAATACTTCCAAAGAATTATGTGCACATTTGACTTTGCACTAAAATTTATTTTCATATTACATTTCTTTCCATCTATCTTTGTCTCTATACCTTTTCCACTTATTATATCTCTTTCCACCTCTCTCTGCCCTATATCAGCTCTCATCCTGTGGAATCTTTCACCATGATCAAACCATCTCTCTTCTGCTTACAAAACCAACAGAGTCCATGCAATTTACCTGCAGTAACTCAGGACCTGCATCGTTCCCAGCCCTATTTGTTGAGTACTGGTGACCCATGCACAAAAAGAACAGCAATATCAGGACCTCAAATAATTCTGTAATAGCAAAAATCTGGTAATCAGCTACAGTAGATAGCTAGTACAGCTAGAGGGTTGTACACTTACAGAGTAAGATACATATCTGTTCAGATTAACTTGATCTGTCTGTATATAGTATTAAATTAGGATTGATCTTTAATCATTTGCTAGAGCTCTATTTAAAGACAATTAACATTTCAGATACTGTCATTCTGAGACGGAAAACAGGTAGTAGACCCACAAAAAGAACTTGTGTGTGATAAGCTTGTGCTTGTGTCTTCTTGAACTACAGAGCTATCAAAGCTTTTTAGCAAGCATTTGTAAAATCTACTCAGGAAAACATCCTAAAACTAAATTACACTTACCCAGTCTACTTTATCCACATTCCAATATTTTTTTAAGTCACGGAACTGCATCAGCATCCCCTTCAAGCCCACAACAATGATACTTGCTAGAACACACTATAAGGGAATAATAAAAAAGCTCATTAAGGAATTGATTCTTCCTCCAGCTCAGTAACCAATATAATTTAATTACAGAAAATCATGCTTAGTGTTTCAAATATGAGATAAGTTCTGATGACCTTGTGACACAAAAATCGAAGCATTAAACACAATTTTTCCTTCCTAAAAGACCATGAGAAAAAGAGAGGAACTTCAGGAAGTTCTGACCCTCTACACTTCATCAGAGCAACACAAAGCCAGCATACAAACACAGCAGCACTGATTTCAGAGCTCTAGGGAAAGGTCAAATTAATATGGATACATATTGTACAATAACGCCAAAAGTAAGATAAGAGAAATATTTAACTATGTACTTATATGGAAGCCTATGCATGTAACCATATAAAGAAAATTTATGTATATGTAATATATGTATATTTATACATATTTATATATAAAATCTCTATATATTATGTATTAACCAATACATTTTATGATTTTGAGATATGTTCCTCCTTCTCTCACTCTCATGGAAATAAAAGAGAGTTGTCTTAGATGGAGAACCAAGAAACCAAGTCTTCAGAAAATATTTGATGTAACCTTTAAAAGTGAGTACTCTACCATGGGCATCCAATATAGCAAGGGTCCGACTGCATAGATCACTACAAGAATTAATGCACAAGAGATAAGGCAAGCCACCTAAAAGCAATAAACAAGAAAAGCACATTATTCAATCTAGTTAAGTTAAAGAAAGAAAAGTTAAAATCTGTTAAACATCCCGTTATGCAAACATTATTGACAAAGTTAAGAACAAGATGTTAAAGATTCTGGCTATTAAACTACAAGTTATAGATGCATTTAGTTTTAATTTTTGATGATTGTCTTCAGCTACACTTCAACTCAGTGAAAACATCGTAACTGATAGCAATATTTTTGTTTGACCTTGATGTCATCATACAAACACAAACCACAATATGACTTATTCAACCAGCTATTAAATATTGCATATTTGTGTGCAATAACTCATTTCATAATATTTACAGCACTCATTCTACTTGCATTCTGCAAAAGTTACAGTAATGTACCCAATGTTTCACTAGACCACAGATTTTTGTCATTGAACAAAATTTCTGTATAGAGAACTATGTGTTTGTCTTTTCATAAGAGAAGCTTTGTACTTTTGGGGCGGTCAACAATAAAATTAAACTGCTGTGTTGAGTAAGCAACCATCACAATACTCACAATAGCATCTATGTATTTTATCATAAAAAATCCAATAGAAAATTATAATTTTATATTAAAAACTGATACTTAGTGCAGATAGTGTGAATCAGGATGAGTGTGTTCAAATTTTCACATTAATTTGATGGAAAAATGTAATAAAATAGCAGTCTCCTACTGATTACAAAGTGGAGTACTTCAGACCTCATTAAGATAGAGTTCAGATTCACAGAAGGTTTTTGATGATAAGTAGACAGATGTTCACTTTATTTTGGATTGATAAAAAGTTTCTTTAGTAAAATAATTAGGTTTCATTTTAAGAAACAAGTTGTTAAAAACAAAAACAGACAAGTTGTTAAAACACTAGAAAAAGCCATGTTTCTCTTCAAAATCCCATCAAGAATGGCGGTTTACAGAAGACACACAATCTGGTGGCAGAGTCACTAGAAACTTTTCACTCTCCCACATCCCCACAAAAAAAAAAAAAAAAAAAGAGAGAGAAAAAAAAGGGTAAATTCTTCTTGAAGAACAATTTTTAGCCGATGATAGTCCCTCACTTCTGCTGTCCCCTAGGAAAAGACTGCAGGCAAGAGTAAATGACTTCATTGAATACAAATATAGTCTTTGGAGGAAAATGGGCTGCTCAGAGCCTCTGCAATGCTCTTCACATTTCCCTCTTGATATGTATGAAATTAAATAAATTAAATTAAATGAAAAATAAATTGACTTCTGTCTGTGAGCTCAAAGCAACCCTTTGGTCTTCTCTTCGCCTGTGATTTTACCAAAGCTTAGCAGTGACATTATTCTTGTCTCTACATTCTGCCTAAAGAGACTCAAAAGAAGAAGGTTGACTTGATGTTTTGGTCTCAAAAAAGGAGGAGAAGAAAACAGGACAGACAATTTTAGATGTATTATATAGCAAATTATTTCCATGGTGTTAATATATAAAGAAACTCTGATTTGTACATGCCAACTCCATTACATGTAGTAAACGCCCAGTCACTAATTTCTCTGAGCTGCTGCAACAAGGATGTTGGGGTTTGGTTTCCAACAGTAAGAAACAGGTAATATCTATCCTAAAAAAGGTGAATGTCATCTCTGCTGGCACAATGCAGACCTACTGATGGACAGGACATGCCACAAGGCAGAAACTGTCAGATTGCTTGGTTCTTTTAGGAACAGCTCCCAAGGTTATTTTGACTTCATTTTGAATCTCAAGTACAAGCACTGATTTTTTTTAAAAAAATCTTCTGTTTAGCACATACCATTAAATCCATTAAACACCATTAGAGGGCACTTTTGCTACAGTGCTGACAGTCCCACATAAACCTGAGAGGGTTTATGTGTCATTTCATGCAGTCTGTGAAAGGGCAAAACAAAACACTTACCTTTCCACTGACCCAGAATTTATATTGAATTAAATAGATACACATTAAAGAGTGAAATCTTTTGTTTTTCCAGCAAGACAGTTGTTGATCATCTGGAATTACATGTAGATTGTTAAAGGTGACAGTGAAAAGTCATGCTCCAAGATATGAGAAAAGGGAGGATAGAAAAATACAGTGGTTAAATCAGAACAAGTGGATAAATCAGCACAGTGAACAACTTACAGTCTGAGTTGTCCTACTTAGTTCAGTCCGAGCCATTACCTGTGTTTTGGCGCCTGTACTATATAGAAGTGCTGTACGTCCCATCGCTGCAGCACTTGGTATGCAAAAGAAAAATGAAGGAATCACGTTGCTGAGGCCATTAGCCAAAAGCTCCTGCAAAGTTGTTAGAAAGAACACAATTTCTTTTTCTTTTTGTATTTGCTGATATTTCAATTCTGCTTGCCAGCAAAGGAATTCCCCACATAAAAATCAGCAATGATAAAAAAGGCCAAAATACTGCAGCAGCGTGTATCATGACTCAGACCTAACTTGGATGATACAGCTGTTGAACCAGATTCATCAAAAGCTGAAGCAGACATATTATGTTCATAGAATAAATGACACTGCCAGCTTTTGAAGATGAGCTTCAATGAAAATATTTATGCCCTGTTTCACATCTGCATTTTAACAGACCAGGGTTTGGAGAAGTGGCATCTGGGGTGGGTTCAGATCACATCAGGCTTATGACTCTGCTTAGAAAAGGCCAAGCACTGATTTTTTTTCTTTTCAGATCACACCTTAGTGAAAGTGAAATGTGGTAGCAATACTACACTCTATGCTATGTTTTGTTGCAAATACATTTTACTTGCCTTGTACTTCTGCCTGCCTCGAGGCAGAGGTGAGGCAGAGGCATATGCATGGTCCCCACGTGCAGCACAGCTGCATTGCCCATGTGTCCTCCTCATGGCACGGTGACACATTCTGCTTGCATCACCGACTGCCCTGGTTCCTGTCAGTCCTATCAGTCATTTGTGCCCTTTTCTCCAATATTCAATAAAAATATACCCATAGACACCATCACCCCAATAATTAGGCTAAGTCACATTTTTTTCTAAGGGTGCTGAAAGAACTACAGATGTATATGCTCCATGGAGTGCCCCGAAGGCCTACATCCTATTGCAGGGATGTAGAACTGGGCTTCCGATACCCTCAGACACCGTGTTCTTCCTCTGCTCCCTATACAACACTGTCCTACAGCATCAACAGAAATTCACAGCACAGCATATTCCTTCTGAGAAAAAAAACAGCAAGTTGAATAGACAGCAACATTCTCAACACGCTTCCACATGATACCATGACTTGCAAAATACTTGCACTGATGGAACACAACCGAGCTGTTCTGACAAGGTGTTCAAACAGGTCTCCACCTACAGAACCAAATCCTCTTCATTCAACCTCGTGTGATCTATCCTAAGCCCCTTAAAATAAAGGTGAGGAGTTAATTTTAATCACACACTGTGATTACCAGCTAGACCTTACCTGGAATTGTGTGCTTCTTGCCATAGTGCCTGTATTATTATCTCCACAGATTTTCAGTTGACTTGAAGTTACCCACCCTCCATGACCAGTAGGAAGGCAGGATAAGGCAAGATTAAATAAAACTTGCTATGGCAAAGGAGAACTATGGCTGGTATGGGTGCAGATTTGACAGCACTATCTGAACTCACCTTGCCTCTTTTACACAAATAAACCTTTACTTCAAAGGATACTTCTACTTTGCATAAGTCTCATTTTATAAAGTCAGATATATCTTGGGGCTATAAGTACCTATTTTATATTTAGAACTGCTTTGCTCCTTTAATCAGTGACTAATTGAAAATATTAGCTGGCCTAAAACCTCAGCTGCCACAGGAGAAGCAATCTCTTCTCAGAACACCAGAAAAACATATTAACACCCAAATTGGAGGCTAGCTGAACTGAATGGGGCTTTATAAGACTAACCCGAAGGATTTGCTTCTTCAGTAGGAGTGACTTTACCAATCAGAATGTTCTACGAAGCTGATTTGGGCAAAACATAATTTTTACTGTAATCGCTGGAAGGCTTCGTGATGGCATCTAGAACTTCCCCCTTTCTATTGGGCATTCATCTATATTACATTTTCAGAAAAATGAAGCAATTTCAATGCAGACTGACAGTAAAGAGAAAGAGCTTTACCTGATTTTCATCCACCGAATACTTAAACTTTTTAGCAGAGCCTTGGGCTAGAGCTAGAGAGGCTACGTAACCAACCAGGGCTACTCCAAAAGCTTCAGTGGCCACTTCAGGGAGGACACTCATGGGTGGTGCTCTTGGTGATGGTATCCTGTAAAAATAAAGATAGTTCTTTTTGCAAAGCATTGTACACAGCCTCAATATACCTGTGAAATGCAAAAATACAATGTTTGCATGCACAGCTAATTTTTTGAATATTTATATTTTTTTCTCAATATTTCAGATTAGTTAGTAAGATCTTTTAAGAACTGCTGGGAAGAATTTGTATCGGTAGGTGAGATGATCCCAGATGAATTCTCATTTGTAAATTCTGATTTGAAAAATTACTAAGGCATCCTTACACATTAGCTCTGCTACTGAATAATATAATCTGCAACTACTCCTTAATTTTTTAATGAGAAATAAACCAAACTCTGATGGATTCTTTCTTTGTTATAATTGGATTTTTAAATATTAACATTTAAATAATTTAGTATTTTTGTAGGTTAGAAGGAGTAGCTCACATTCATTTCATCTGCCTTTTGTCATCTTACAGAAATGCCTATGTTAAGAATTAAATCACCCCAAACATCCCCTGTATTTCATGTGTCTTCTAGAGACTTGTTTCCTGGGCTAACATCACTTAAGAGCAGAATTATGCTCCTAGAGTTTCTAACACTTTCCACTCCAAGAAAGTTAGATATTCTAGGAAGTGCCTAAAAATATCCAGGAAGTATCTATGCTTATGCTTATATTTTTCAACACTACAGAATATCAGTATGACAGGTTAGACAAAAACAAGCTTTGAAAAAAAACTGTGCCAATACAATTCATCAATATATAATACATATCAAAAATACATAACCTCATTTAACTTTAGGTCTACTTAGCACACAATTTCCCCTAAATCTATCTCAGCAACTTCCCATACAATACTCTCCTTAATATCTACTCTAAATTTTCTTTGCAATTAATGATACTGAATAATTTTCTTCTTTCTGATCAAGGTCATGGAGAAAAACAGATTGCAATACTCTTTATAGTGAACTTATATGGAAATGAACAACATACCTCTGACTAGATTTCTAGATGAAAAGATAACTAATTCATTCATTTTTGCTAAGAAACCACTTTTTAAAAAAATAGTATATGAATGATTGGAGAGGAATGAAGTGCAGCAATCTACAAGCCTTGTCTGATTCTAAGTCCTTTCTTCTAGGGCAACCCAAGGCAACCCACAGAAACAGCAGATGATGTTCCACTCTCCTCCTGTACAACCACCAGCTCCATCAAGCATTTAGTGCTGATTTTTTATCACTTAAATTAATGAATCTGCCATGAAAAATGTACAAGACGGTATGCATTTTTATAATTATTTTTGTGTAGATAAATCCTTTTAATATGAGAGACTGACCGAGAGGGGGACTATTAAGAGAGACTCTGTAGCTGAGTCTCTGAGGCTATGAGAGACTATTTGAGGACTGCAACGAACATGGTAGATTTTTGCTACTTCTTATTTCAACAAAATATTTTGACCTTTTCGTAGGCCATATATATATATATTTAATATCCACAAGTTGATAAAAAACATATTACCCTTCAGGAATATGTCCCACAACTTCTAGCCCATAGATGTATTCCATATCAGCATAGTAGCAGGCAAGGGAAGAAGCGATTATCTATGTGATTTAATACAGAAAAGATGTTAAGTTTCTATCAATTTTAGGTTCTCATATGATCTCCATTACTGCATATAAATGATATAAATATGCATAATAATACTGAAATACAGAATAAAGAAAAGATTTGGATAAAAAAAGGATTTAAAATGGAAGGATAAAGACGGGCTACACTAGAATTTAAATGCTCTGTATTTATGAAAGCAATGTGCAATAGTCTCTGAAAACAGTAGGAATCTTGTCAACTGGTATTAAAGATGTTTCCATGTAACACATATCCCTTGTTACAGTCATTTATATTCATGTAAACAACGTAAAGTAATTCATAATTTAGATGCCCCTAAATGGTCTGACTCAGCTGACACTCTTCGAGCTCACCTAATCCACACTGGCAGCATTGACATGGGCACAAAACACTGCAGAAGAAGGCGTGCCAGTCTCTCATAGTTATGTTCCAGTGGTAAGAAATCCTGACAGGGAAGTGGAAAATTTGACCCTAAAGAAGTTCAAACTCACTTTGCCCACTTTTTTTTTGTGAAAAGAACATGTAAATTCCAGACAAACTGCCACAGGCCCCGGTCTATGATCCTAGGTTTTTCTGTACATTGCATGCAGTTTAGTATGAAATACAAAGCAGATCTTAGAGCAAGGACCAGATCAATACTACCTCTTTTTCTATCATTTTGTCCAAGAAAAATCATAGAATCACAGAATGGTTGAGGCTGGAAGGGACCTTTAGAAATGTTTGTTTTGTAAATCATCCCTTCAACTAAAGAGTAATTGTGATGATTTACTCTGAGAAGCACCTGTCCTTCAAATTTGTTTATTTTAGAGATATTCAGAAAAAGAGAAAATTTCTTTCCTGGTGCTGATAACTTGACCAGTGCTTAAACTTTACCAGTAGAGATTTACAGTGCTATAATTTATTTCAATTTCAACTTAGTTTATGCTGTGTGAAAGGAAAACTCCTGTAAAACTGTAAAAAGTAAAATTGAAGAAAATTAAAACTTAGATGAATAACTTTTTTGCAGACAAATAACAATATCTAATCCACAAGTATCACATATAAGACATTCCTGGAGTTTCTATATGCCAGTTGATTTTCATTTTCTGCTTCTAATTTCTTACACGTTTATATTTTAGACTTCATGTTCTTGGAATTATATAATAAATATTAAACACATGAAAAATATTTTAAAAATTGGGGACATATGTCATTTCTTTGACAGTGAAACAGTGAAGTGTTTCCTCTTCTTGTGTGGAAACACAAGAAGAGGAAACACAAGAAGTGTTTCCTCTTCTTGTATTCAACACAGAGACATGAAGTTTAGCTATCCATTTAATAAGTGGCAAGTGTGCCTGTAGGTAACTGTTGGCAAGATAACACAGTAAACTGCAGCAGATTAGTTGAACCACTGAAAGCTCTGTAAAGCAAAAGGTCTGATATTTGATCTCATACTTACCAAAACTAGATCGATAGGAAGAACTACTTTAATACTTCTTTTAAATTTCTCGTTCAATTCTTTAACAAGGACAAGCACCACAACGCTCAGCAGGGACAGAAGCAAAGCCTCGAGCTGAACTGATCTGATATTCTCAAATATGTAGGCATAAATCTGGGTGATGGGAATGAAAAACAAGCAACGGTCACAGATCACAAAGTGCACTGCTCTGTGCTATGGCACATTGTAAACCACATCAGCAATCTGGAATTATCCTTGAGGGCTGTATCAACACTCAGGAGCTGAGTAATGACATTCATAAAATAGAGTGCAGGTCAGAAAAAGAACAGTTTCTATAGTTTTCTATAGAGTTTCTATCAGTATTCTATAGCTAAAATACTGTGGGCTTTCAATAAAGTTTCAAAATGCAGTGAATATTGCTATATAAGCAATACTATAAATTCCTATCTGTAGAAGTAAGCAGGAATATTTTAATCAATCCAATGTTACACAAAAGCTAAGGTACTGATCAGCATGACCTAAAACATGGGTAGAACAAGACAATTGGACATAACATGAAGAAAGGAATTAGGGGGCTGAATGTAAGGAAGCTGTGAAATAAGAGCGGAAATATTGAATAGCAATAGAAACACCTATGAAGATGAATAAAAGGGATATATGGTGATTAATAAAATATTTCAAGTGAATAGGTAGATTCAGAAGAATGCATTTTTTCCCTTACTCCAGCACTGATCATCCAATTACCAACCAAGTTCATCACCACTTCATTGTACAATTTAGAAATCACTGAACTTCTGCAGGCTTTGAACTGCATCTAAATTGTACAAGGAAAACTGCAATTTTAGTTCTTTTCCAAACTGAAGGTCTGGAAAGCAAGGTATAAATCAACATGATAACAGAGCAACAGAAAAAAAAAAAAAAGAAGGAAAAATTCAACTTCACTGAAATGTTCAGTAGAGCTGAAGAAAGTTGGAGAAATTTCATATAGGGAAAAAAACCCAGAAAAATTATATGCCTATCACAGGTACTTTCATGCCTCATGTAACAGAAATGGTCAATTGCCTACAGGAACTAAAGATATCAAGTTGGACATAATACATATGCTTACTAAAGCCGCAGGAATAAAAAAAGTAGGCTCAGTCACTTGAATTCTGCATCAAGGTTTTCAGAACTATTGCTTGGGCTGAAATGTAAACTATGTAGAGAAAGCAAATTATAATATAAAATAATAATTGGCTGTAAATTTAGACTTCATTACAAATATTTTCTTTTAAAACCACAACATTAATAACAATAAAATCAAGCAACAGAGGAATGTTTTCTGCAACAGTATCTAATATCTCTAAAATATATGAAAAGTGATGTTTTATCAAAATACAGACTAAAAATTTTATCAAAATTTATAGTTCTATCCATTTTTATAGTTTTATCAAAATACAGATAAACTTGTAGCAATAACAAAATGAATAATTTGGATCTAAATAGGAATATCTATACAAGACAGGAGAAAGTACTAGAACAACTGTCTTAGTTAACTATCCAAAAGTGTTCAACATGATGATAAAACATTTTTCCCCCGTTGGGATTCTGTTATTTCTTGAAGAGATTGTACTTATTTTACAGAATGAGTAAATAACTAAATATTTCCTGATTTTTCTCCCTATCTTCTTAAGAATAATTTCATACTCTATGAAGAAAAAAAAAACTACAAAAATTGTTTCAGAAAAAGATAAGAAATATATTTTTCCTCATGAAGTATGATAAGGAATCTACAAACTTTTCAATCTACAAACTTTTGGTCTTGATATAAATTTGCAAACATGTGGAAAATGCAATTTTCAAAGTTTGCCCACACATATATATATAGATACTGAATGTCACTGAAGTTTCACCCTTGGGAAATTATTGGCCTTGAGTTCTACTATATTTTCACACACTTTCTCAGAATGATAATGCACACAGTAGTGCTTTATATTCTATGCTGACTCATTAATGAAATCCTCTGAGTTCTTTTTGAAAATATATTCATGAAAACCCAAAAGATTAGTTCCAAAAGAAGTATAAATTTTAAAGCGAATAGAGCAAGAAATAAAAGCAACAAGTTAATTAAAACAACTGGATGCAACAGTTATAATTTAAGAGCAGATGACCTTCTTACATTTTGAAAAGAGTTTCTTTCTCATTTAAGCTTGCCCAGCAAAGCACAGGCTACCTCTATGAACTGCATAGGGAACATGAAGATTTTTTCAGCTGACTTGCAACACAGCCACAAAAATTTTGCAACAAATCTGCAGCACAGCCACAAGGTCACTTTCTTCTGCAGAGTAGCTGTGCTAAATTGCTGGGGTTCATTCTGTACTACTGGATTTTCTCCAGCAGTGGAACTTCTGGAAGAATAAATATGTCTAAACACGGACAAAAGGCAAATGCGTATTTTCTGTCTTCAGATATTAAGGAAATGATGATGACAGCTTTTCTCTAAGCTGAGCCTTGTAAAAATTAGACTTTATATATATTCTTCCTTGAATATTTCTCTTCTTTACCTTTGATATACAACCTCTTGCTTGCCTTGACATACCTCTTTGGAAAATCTCATCTGATGCTGCAATGTGCAGTGTTACAAACTGCGCATAAAGAAAATTAAAGTAAATAGATTACAAAACTCTGTTTAAACAGAAAAATCCCATATACTCAGTGCCACTGTGATAGATTTGTTCCCCACATATAAAGCTCCTTTTTACATATTTAGTTGTGATCTCATTTGCTATAAAAACCAGGCTTCATTGGCTTACTTGACTTTTGACTGTCTTATCACTTTATTAACATTTTGCTTTGTAGACTCAAAGGCTGCCTGAGGCAAAAAAAAGTATGTTTTGTGAGTGGGAGGTGGTTGGGAGTGCAGAAATATTAAAAAAAAAAAAAAAAAAAAAACAAAAAAAAAAAAAAAAAAAAAAAAAAAAAGAAAGAAAAAAAAAAAAGCAAAAATACCACTCCTTGGTTTCATGAATTTGCCCTAAAGAACACATTGATGAAGATAATGCCAAATTTGCTTTTTATTCTGTAGTTGCATGCAGACGATCATAGAATCATTATAGTTGGAAAAGACCTTCAAGATCATCAAGTCCAGCCATAAACCATTCAACATCATGCCTGCTAAACCATATCCCTAAGTGTCTCATCTACACGTTTATGGAATGCTGCCAGCAGTGGTGAATAACCTCCATTTAATTGGTATAGTTTTGATGTAAAACTTCCACTACAGAAACAACGTTTGTAAAAATCTCTCTGTGGTCATTCTGTCTGAGGTGACTTAGATGGTACAATTTTTCCTTCCAAATCCAGAAAATGTTTATTTATTATTCTTTAAAGTCATACGGGGGGGTGGGCATGGGTATTTCTTTTAATTTGTTTTTACAGAAGTCCACAGAGCAGTTCAGAACCTTTAATAAAATTGAGAAAATTTGTCTTTGGAATCTATCCAAAAGGGCTTGATTTCAAAAATGAAGTGCAGGGCAAAGTCTTGTTTCATCCATAAAAAATACAAGAGATATGGGAATATATTTTCTTCAAAGGATTTCAATGACCTCATGTATGATTTCATTAGCACACCAACATGGATATATTTCCCTGTATCACTGCTGTTCCTGATTATTGCTCATAATGTATGTTTTGATTAAGTCTTGGCTGCTGTACTTAACACTAAGTCATTTCTACAAGATGACAATATTCCTTAAGTAAGTTTAGTCTCCATGGAAACAACATGAAAAGGGGATGGTTATATTTTATGTCAAGATATATTTATGAGCAGCTTTTTAAAGCTTAATGGATATTTTAATATAACATGAATCATTTCTAATAGTCCCAAAGTTGGATGAACTGCTTTTAAAAATGACTACGACATTTTTAGTTATGCAATCACGACATATTGCTTATTTTTACTACATGTCCCTAATTCTCATTAATATTTCAGTCCAGTAAAAAACTTACCAATCAAATCTCCATAAAAGGCCTTATATGATCCATAAAATATTATAAAGAACATTCTGAAAAGTAATGTCTTCTTATCACAGAGTTCATGTTAACAAATTTTCAAAAATAATAGGAAAGAATAAAGGAGTAGGGTAATGCAACAAAATATGGTGCATATTTTTAAATAAAGATGTTCTAACTCATCTAACAAGATGAGGCCTCACTTTAACTGGTAACCCAACTATTTGCTAATTGCTATCTGATGAATGTAAATATCATCTTAGAAAGTCAATGTAATTATATAATATTAGGAAAATATTAGCTTACCAGGTACTATTATAATACTGCTAATGCTTCTGTTAAAAGATTATGCCCATAACACCCAAACTTAGAGTTTGCTAGAGAGAATTATCTTAAAGTTCTGACTAATATGTGTTTTAGGTAATAAGATAAACACCTTTGCCCTTAACTATCTCAATCAACGATATTTGCTTTCCAAAGGGAGCTACTATGATACTATATGAAAGGCTATATGCATTTTACAAAAATACTAACACAAAGCTGCACACCTGCCATTTTTCTGGCAATGTTTCTTGTCAAAAATTAATAAGCAACACATTTAAGGTATGGATGATGCAGGGGAGATCCACAAACCATAGCTTGTATTCCTTTTACCACAGTGATGATGAAAACACCAAAGAAATACGTTTAGAACAACATGTGTAATATATCTTGTACAAAGGAGCATAACATCAGCTAGTGAAATGACCCATCTCTTCTGATGAACTCACATGAAAAAATCCCAATGGTCCGGAGATGTATGGCATTTTCATGCCCAGCAGATACTTCACTTGTGAAGTCACAACATGTGTCGCTGCTCCAGTTGTCATTGCACTTATCACTGGCTCTGTTAACAAGAAGGTGGCACTGCCCAAGTGCAGCAGAAACATTGCTACCTGAAAACCAGAGATATCTATATCAGCATTTGCAACAAAGCGCAGCAGCCAGATGGTAGGTCAGTGAGACGGAATCTTCTTAATGAACTGCAAGATAAACCAACATCAGCTAAAAATATAGAAGTCTTTCAAAGAATGATAAAGTGAATGCACTGAATTCTTGAGGGTTATCCTCTGCTATGTTGTTTACCTCACTAATTTCCCAGATTCCAGTTTTGCTAGTGACCAAAGCAGACTTGTATGCAATGCTTGTGGTTTACTCTTGCTCAAATACAAGAGTACAATAAACAGCATTTGGGAAATACTTGAAATAATTTAGAATATCTTCATACAAACAGAAAATTTAAAATGGAAAGGCAAACTCAACATCCAATTTTATAAGCACAATCCTATATTCTAACTGGATTTCACCTCTGGAACAAGGAGTGGACGTCCGCCTGGTTTGGTCAGTCTTGAAGACAACTTCACCTTTGTTACAAATTTATGGAAGGTATTTCAGCTCACAAAATAGCATGCAAACTGCTCAGGACTATGAACAATCAGAACATTGCTATTCAACACTGGACCTCAACAATGGTAGTTGCTGTTATAGCCATAGTGAGTAGTAATTTAGTTTGTCAGGCCTAGAACGGATAATTTCCAATTTCAGATAGTTTGTTTATCTGTTTTTTTCTAACAGTGTACCTATTTATATATTTGAAACATAGTTCACACTAGTATTTCAATAAGAAATGCATTCTCCCTTCATTAGTGTTTTTTTCCTAAGTTCAATTTGTATTCTTTAGATAAGGACTTTCTAAATATATAATATCTTCCAAACAACAAAATGAAGTTTTATATAGCAATAAGCCACAGTGACAATTCTGTGAAGTATACAGTATAACAGAGAAATACTAGTTAATATTAGTATTTCAGAGAAAACTGCTATGGTGAACAATAGGATATGGTGCCATGACTCAAAATCTTGGTCATGGTTTTGGAAATAATTCAGCATCAACCTCACATTTACTTTACATTGAGATTTTTCTACTTTAAATCATGAGCATTTTGGAGACAAGTGACCCTGTTTCTCAAGTACTAAATAAAATGTCACAGTTAAAACAGTCTTGTTTATTGTTTGCTCACACAGGGGTTACATTTCATACATCAATGCCAGGATTTCAGATATGCTGCCTATGTAGCCACTCAACAACAAGCAGAAGCCTATGCTGGTCTCCACACATGGTCTTTTAAAGAAGACAATAACTCTAGATTTTACAGAAACAAAGGCAAGCATATAAATTCTACTATTTATTTATATTGCAGTTAAATAAACTAAATGTATATCCCTATGTCTTCCACAGTGAAGACCTGACAAAGAAGGCATCAGGATAGAAAATATTTGGGAAGGGTGTGATTTTCAGCAGGAGTAGGCATGGGATATTCCTGCTGTCCTTGCAGTGTTAGTAACATACAGAAACAGACGGATGAACAGAAGGAAGAAATTTCTTCTGAAACAAGTTCTTTGAGTCTAGTTGTGTGTGACTCTTCTCCACAGATATATTCAATATGGTTAGTATTTATACAGTCCTAGATCAACTCTCAGGTTACCACTCCATCTTGAGGATCAGTCCACTGCCTGGCAACCACTGCTATTTGGATAAACCTCGTCTGAGACTGAGAAGAGCTGACAGCACCAAACAGTATCACATTGCATCATGTCATAAAATCTTTCACTCTATAAGCAATAATTAAAATGTAAAAGTATGTTCAATTCACTTAAAATTTCAATTATTTCATCTACACTATTTTCTCTATGGTTCTGATACTCGTTTTTGTAGGTGTCCAGTCTTATTTTCTGATATACTATATGATTTTTCTTCCTTGGTGATGTACATAAACAGTAGAAAGAATTGACAGTTGAAGAGCAACAGAACAACAGAATAAAATATAGAATATTGCCAAAAGAACAGTACTTTTTATTTTTTCATACTAATACTGGTCTTTACTATAACTGTATAAGAAGAAAAAACACATATGTTAGGAGTGTCTCCACCATTACTCATTTTTTAAAAATTCAATATCTAGGGAAGTAGAGGATATCTCAGATAGAGAACTTTCACAGTAAAAATATATATACCCAAAAAGTGCATGACTCTAGTTTCTTTGTGCAGTTTTTCTACTACATCTCCTCATAGATTTGAGGATGGCTTCAACAGTAAACTATTTTCAAAAAATAAATGATAATATTCCTTTTGTCCCAGAATAACACATCATCTAATCTGGGGTTGTCCATTAATTTCTACTTTTGTCTGATAATTGGAATTACTGACTTAGCTCTCTGTTACCAGCAAGAGGTCCCGTGTCACCCTAGCTGGACATAGCAGTAACTGTTAGCCAAGAGATTGAAATCATGACAAGAAACACAGATTAATCCTTAACAACATCTGGGACAATGTCAAATTATAAATAAAATTTAATTATAGCTTTGGTACAGAGTTCCACTGGAGTATCCCTGATCTCTAACTTCAAGTCATTCTTTGGGGATATGGGAAATAACTATTTTAATTTGTCTCCACATTCTAGGCAATGCTGTGACCATTAGACTCAAATAAAGTACTAGCGGTAGCACTATAAGCACAGGTGGATTTACTCACACATTTAGTGTGATTCCATTGAATGTGACATTACTCAAGTGGGAAAGGAGCCCAAGTCCTGTTGCACATGCTTGGCATAGTTCCCTCTCAGACCTACTTTGAAGAATCAGGTGGAAGGTTTCCTAGTTCTCCTCATTCCAATCAAGTTTAGATCTGACAGACTGAGATAACTCAGCTGGAGCAGTGTGTGTTTCATAAAAAAGCACAACTTCTCAAAATGAAAAAGAGATCTAGAGGACTGAGAAACCTCAAAAGATTCTCCAGCAGCTATGCAAAGCTTTGCTGCATCAAATTTTGAAGTTAGCTCAAACACAGGCACAAGCTCCTAGGTATTTTCTTCTTCAGCACCTAAGTTTCTTTCACGTAAGGCTCTGAGCCCAGCACTCCCATCTGAAGACCTCTGTATACACAGAGAGTCCAGCGTCACTGCACATGAGGCGGTGAGAGGCTCTGGTGCTCAGGCAGAGGCCAGGCATGATCAGCACAAGGTCTTCTTTATGCTGCTGTCCTTGGGGCTTCCCTCACGCTCAGGTATAATCCTGTGACCAATAAAAGAAGCAAACAAGCAAACCATGGAGAAGTAATCATGCTGCTTGATTTTTCCTATCTAACATAGGCATATGCTGCAGTTCACACTGAATGTGCTGGCCACTGAAGATCCCCTTTTGAGCTCCTTCCTTTGTTCTTCTACCTGGTGGAGAGATCCAAAGCACTAAGCACAGAGGAGAGAGGAACTCCTTTCAGAAGGCCAGGTCTAAATACTGCAATATTTCTTCCATTTGTGGATCTAGGTCTTAATATTTACCAGGAAGGATGGAAGCCTTCTTTAAAGACTTAAGTATCTGGCAGTGGATAAAGGGGTTCAGTGTTTGCGGTCAGAAGAGGAAAAGAGGAAAAATTTAAAAGACCTCTGATCATTTGAATAAACTTTGGAGAATCATTTGAAGACATCTGTTTTACTAATTTTTTTCTCTTTAATGATGGGTGTGTGAATTCTAAAGAGAATTTAAATATGTTTTCCCTACTGCTTTTAATTATTGAATATTGTATACTATTTCTCTTCCAGCCAAGAGCAATAGAAAACCTCAGAAATATGTCAATGCTCACCAGAGCACTGATTCATGCTTTGTTTCTGAAGCAGAAGAAAATGGAGAATGAACAGCAATTGAATATTAGAGCTGACTGAATGTGGTTTTACTTCATATTACAGAACTCTAGGATCATGTGTACAGGCAGTTACTACATCTCCACTACACATCAATAAATACTCAAAACACATTAATTTCATCACTCGTAAGCATCTCACCAGATCCATAGCCAGTTTTTCTCACATAAGTGAAAAAAATATGTTATGGATGTCATAGCTATCAGAAATGATATCTATACATTAGTAACATACAGATTATATGTTCACTACCTACCTGAATGAGTCCTCCTAAAAATGAGACTGCTGCAGCAACTCCTATCCTCTGCATTTCAAACTCGGAGAGGCCCAAGTCTCCTGAATCACTGCTTGTAGTGAAATTAGCATTGGCTGAAGGAACAAGACGTTCAACTGCATTGGCAGATATTAAAGAAGTTAAAGCAAAAGTTCCTATAAAAAAAAAAAAAAAAAAAGAAAGTCACAGATTAGTTGCCAATAGGTCTATGTAAATAGTAGTCAGTAATGGTCTCTTTTTCAAAACTTGGTAATCATGAGTGATAGCATCTTTCTGTGTATTCTCTAAAAATCTTTAACTTTACATGCTAAAAACAATTTTTATAGTCTTTTCTTTTTGCCTAACACAAATTTCTACACTTAAATCTCTTTAGTACATGATACACAAGGAACATGAACATTAACAAATGGAAGCAGGTTTGAGAAATAGTTACTTGCTGAAAGTAAGTCTAAAGCAAATCTAGTGACAGACAGACAAGGATGATATTTTAGTACAGACATTGCAGAAAGCTCTAAGACTGTGCACTCCTATGTGTGTCCATCTGGCACAAGACTCTGCCTCCAGCTGCAGCGATCAGAGGTGTTACCTGGGGAAAGCACACAGCCTGGCCCCTTTCTTCATCCCTCCCCCTCTTAATGCCCCAGCATCCACAACTAATGTATTAGGAATGTTATTGTGTACACACTCATCTGGATCTTTCAGAATTTGTTTATGGGATAGTATTCCTGATTTTGTCTAAGTCCATTTTTGACCCTGCCAGTAATTTCTGCCTACACAGTGTCCTCTGGCATCAAGTCCTAGGATTTCACTGTCAGTTGTAGTATCTCCCTTACTCTATACTTTATTTTAAAATGAGAGGATCAGATGGTGAGATACAAATTTGGCGCTCTGGAAACATCCTGGTTTCTCAATAGACTGTGTGAAATGGCTCCTACTAGGTTTTTAACAACATTATTAAGCATGCATTTTGATGCTTTAACATATATTTGAACAAAAAAATAAAACAGTATTTGGCTAGCTTCTTACTAAACTTATTTGCTGATATATACACTTGAGCAATTTGATTCAGCAGCATTCATTATGTACGTGATTTCCCAGAACTGCCTTTTCTCGAGAGCTGTGCTTGTTTTCCAAAGGAAATATGGATTCCCTCTGCTTAAATCTTCTGACGATTAGAGAACTTGTGTCCCTTTATGCAGCCCTACTGTGCTTTACTACTGGGCCTATCTACCTCATCCATCCTCCAGACTTCAGAGGTCATCAAACGCTCACATTTGCCCAGCAAAGAATCCGTGTCTCAGTTGCATGAATTGTATTTCAAGCTGCTCAGGGAATTTTAGCCGATAACAGGCATAAAAAAATCTCTCTCTTTTTTCTTTTTTCCTCTGAATTTGTGTTTTGGCCAACTGACTAATTGACTAATGTATGCTTTATATGTTTTAAGAAACATTTTGGGTTTTTTCCATTCCTATTTGCAAATACTTTTTGGCTGAACTTTTTGTTAAAAGTCTTAGCCCGTGGCATATGCATGGAGTTAAGCTACAAAAAAACTCTTAATAAACTACATGTACAAAGGAATGGCCAACACAATACTGTCAATTTTGTCAATGCAAATTACAGTAACAGCAGCTACTCAAACATCCTTAATGACATTATTTTTCTTAAATTGGAAAAAAAAAGTATAAGAAGAAGCACAAAAATCTTACTTCTGTTTAGTCTTAGATAATTTTCCTTCAAGTAGTTTAAAATATAAAAGATTTTTTCCTTCCAACTCCCTATTTCTGGAAATGTTTCAGTAAATAGAGACTTACCTGTTGCAACATGACGTCCCATTCCAAAGATTGCATAAATAATGACAGGGAATAAAGAGCCATATAAACCAAAAACTGGATGGACTGAAGACAGAACAGCAAAGGCCAGCCCTGTAGAAAGATAAATGGAATTAGTTCCCTGCATGAAGATTAAATATAACTACTGTATATTCATTTGTTTGTTTATGAGAAAGTATCTTTAAAAATGGTAAAAACCTATTTATATATATTTGTATATGTATGCATATTCAAAAATCAAGAACTACTACACAGTGAGGATCAGGAAAATCTTCAGAAGATTTTCATATGTTGTTTATCACTAAAATATTCACATTTCTCTGCTGCATTTCTGAATATCTGGTCTTAGTCACCTGCAGAAACAAACAGGAGACAGAATCTATAACAAAAGCTACTGCTTTTTTTCCACCAAAACTTTTTGCTGGACAATCCTCAGTGGAGATGCCAGCAAAATTCCAAACCTCACTGATAGACAAGGATTTAATAATATTACTAATTAACGAAACAAATTATAGAATTTTCCTTCTGCCAGAGATTAGATTCTGGGAGATCAGATGGCTATTTCTTATAATCAGTAAAAAAATATATTTGTGTTTTGAATAGAGCCACTTCAGTCTGCTTTCCTCTAATTTCTTAAACAAACAAACACAGAGTTCATTGTCTTCATATGCCTGGGTCTTTTTATTCGTGCAGCTATTAATATTTTTTTCCTTATGTAAAACTATTGATCCAGAAACACAGAAAGCATTTGAATTTTATATTGAGATTGGAAATGAACTGAACTGGTAAAGGATTTAGCTTTACAGAATTACTAATTAACCTTAGTAGCATAGATAGAGAGCAGTGTCCCCATTTCTCTCAGAAAGTCTTAGAGTACTCCAAGAAATCACTTTTTAAGAGAGACATCCCTGCAAAGAAACATCTTTGGTCACTTTTGATATCCAAGTTAGTTAGGAAAGAGTCTGCACTGATGTCTTGGAGGAGTTAACAGTGGGGGTACCAGAGTCCTCTCAGAGCAGCACTTTGCAACACATTGTTCAATTCAAATTCAGCAACACATTGTGCTGAAATTTCTCTTCACTGCTATTCAGCAGGGTCTCCATGACTGGGCAGGTTATCCCTTTAACGTAGGTACCTGTTGATGTGAGGGGTCCGTGGCTGTTTTCCTCCTGCTAACTAAGACTAAGATTTCTGCACAAAGATCAGTTAATACCTTCTACCTTGCCCTGCAGTAAGAAAGGTTTGTGTAACATGCAAGGTGCCTTTCTAAAGTCCACCTTCAAAATGAGTAACCAATTTAAGGTAACCTGTATTCTCATCCATTAGCAGAATGACAACACTCTTCCTGCAAGAGGCAGGTGATTCAAATGTGTTAGACTGATTTACCTTCTATATGCACTTGAAATCTCTCAAGAAAATTATATGTTCCTACAAAGCTTCACCGCCTCTGAAAGCATTTATTATTTAAAGCACAGATATATGGAGTTTGAATGGAAAGGAAAGTGTAAAGAGGCCCTTTTTTTGTTTGTTTTAGGTTTTCAGTGGCTGTGAAGGACATTTTGGTACAAGCTCCCCTCATGAATTTAGATCTGAGCCATCTGGGGGAAGGAAATCAAATGTCAAAAGGATAAAAATATTAGTTTATCTATGAAGTAAACAAAGTCATTGTCCGTCTTCTCTTAAAAAAATTAAAAAATCATCCCAGTGAAGAATTTTCTTACCATGAGTCTCACACTCATCAGATTCTTTTACTCTGGACTCTGCAAAGTAGAACTGAGCAAAAGATTATAACTCTCTATCTCTAATATAAGCTGAGTAGCATTTTCTGATTATTTCTACAGTTATGATTTACACTGAGGATAAACACACCAAAATATCTGCCGACATGCAACAGAAGTGAACAGTTGTTGATACAGATATTTGGAGATCTTGAAATGTGTGTATTTTCCCCAGAAACTGATCAGAGGTGTCTTGCTACCAACTATTTGTATGTTAACTGAGCGAATTGTAAACACATTGAGGACCAAACTACATTGTATTTAGCTATGCAAAGGGCTAGAAAACCTTGGCTTAGAAAAAGCCTTAGAATAAGGGGGTTTTTTTTCTTTTTCTTTTTTTTTTTTTTTGGTGGGAGGAAGTTGATGGTATCAGGCACTAGACAAATGGAACATTGTCAACTTCTTGAGCTGCTGGTTGCTATAATACAAAGAAGAGAACAAAAACATCCCACAGGCTCCCCTAGAGAAGAAGGGTGAATGTCTCCTTTATTTGGAGAACTAATTTCATCTCTAGGTTTTTTTCTCATTACTTAAAAATTATATTATTATTGATCACTGTTCATGTGATCAATAGATATAAACCCTATAAACAGATGACCCCAAAATAACAAAAATGGATGTGTCTGAGAAGAAGAGCAACAGCTCAGTACAACCCCTGCATGGATCTGTCTGGGCAAAAGGAGAATAGGGGATTTAAAAAAAGTAAGAGAGAGAGAAGAAAAGGGGGAATAAGATTTTAATGACTGCTCAGCATTGAAAGGCTCTTTTATTATTATTGCCTCTCTTAGCAATAAAACCACAAACAAACAAAAACTTTATAATTAACTAGATTAATAGACTATCACTCACAGAGATGAGATGTTCTAGCCTTGCAAGAAAGGATTAACACAAAGCTATTTCATTTTCCTCTCCAAAAATGAAAGGAACAAGCAAAACCAGTACGGCCACATTTTAACTATAACAATATGATTGAAAGAGAGGGAATTCTTTGTGTAGAGCAGCCTGAGGGAAAGGCACTAGATTCATTACTGAATGTTGAGCTGTGTATATATTTTACAAGCAGTGTTGGAAAGATGTCTATAAATTTTGGCTAAAATGACCTGCACAGTTCTGTAAGTTTAAAATTTTGTCATTAAATGGAATGAATTCTCTAATATTAAAAAAAAAATGCAAGTATAGAAGATTTTCATCTGAAAACAAAGCAAAATACACGTAGTAGGTGAAATTCCTATTTATTCACTACAGAACTGAAATGCTATGCTTACAGAACTCACCCCAACTACTTTTTCTTTAGGGTTTGAAGTGCTCCATTACTTATTACAAGGAAGACACAAAAACTCTCTCTTCACCAGAAAAATTAACAATTTTGAAAGGTGTTTCAAAACCTTAAGTCCAAAACCTTTGCTGAAATCAGATTATATAGATTTCTATAGATTAAGTTTTCAATTTAATCATGTTAATTTGGAATCTTAAAATTTCCTTAGAAATTCTACACATTTCATTTTTAATAGGTTTTCAACCTAAAAGTGACTTACTCACTCAGTGCAAGAGGAACTTAGCTTAGAAGCTATACAGAACAAACCTGGAGGGCACAGTAATGTATCCCAGACTAAGCTAAAATATTTCCAGACGAGGGACCACCAGCTCCTTTACTATTCAAAACTTCCAATTAATATAGGATTAAGAACAGTATACATTGTTCTTTCCTCTCAGCATTTACAAGGAAAACACTGCTTCAGCTATGGCAAAATATTCTGTAACTCTATGTT
Source organism: Nothoprocta pentlandii (assembly GCA_013398315.1). Lineage (NCBI taxonomy): Eukaryota > Metazoa > Chordata > Aves > Tinamiformes > Tinamidae > Nothoprocta > Nothoprocta pentlandii. The sequence goes on along the minus strand of VZSG01000090.1, from coordinate 664,689 downwards.
TCTAAAAGTTGATTCTCACCCCTCTGTATGGGTTTACTTTGCTTTTCATTGTTTCCTACGACATTCTGAATCTAAAGCATTTGACAGTTTTTGGCAGGCTGCGGTTAATCCACCATAAACTGTACAAGTTGTGGGCAGAGCACAAGAAGCTCAGCATAGCCCTAGATCACGTACACTGGGTAAACAGGAATTGTGTCAACATCTCCATTTAGCTTCTTGCTCAGCGCTGAGCAGAAAGCCACCACCTAAACATGGACCCTTGTGGCCCACGAGGACAGGCTCGCAGAGATCTGAGATGACCACTGTAGGATGGGGTAGAAGGAACTGGCCGTCCAGCGAAGCTTCAGAGACCATAGAGCACATTTACTTCACTCACTGAACTGCTGTAGAAAAACATGCTTGGTTTACAGGCAGGTAACCTAAACCTGCCCAGAGCACAGGGCACAGGGCACAGGGCGGCATCCAGGCGGGCTTGAAGACCTCCAGAGAAGGAGACTCCACAACCTCCCTGGGCAGCCTGTGCCAGGGCTCTCTCACCCTCACAATGAGGAAGTCTTTCCTCACATGTAGGTGGAATTGTCTGTGTTTCAACTCGTATGCATTTTGTTCCCATCACTGTATGCGGATGGTACATACAAGCAGAGGGCAATGGAAAACAGAATTAGTAGAGACTTCATTCCTTCTTAGGGTATAACATTTGGAAAACTTCAAATACTTTATTAAGAAATAACCAGTAGTTTATTTCAGCTTACTTCATTAGTTTTCATATTAAGCTTTGCCACAATGCACTCCATATGCTCTAGAATTCATCAAAAGACAAAAATTATTTTAAATATTTCTCACTCCAAACAATAGTAACCTTCTAAGAAAATAGATAGCAAAATAAGTATTCCAGATAATATTTGTTACTGGAATGGAAAATCCTTGGTGGTAGTGACATTTAGGTTTTCAAATAGGAAAATAAATTCCACTGAAAGAAATGCAAACAAAGAACGAACAATGCGCTCAAATACCACGTGTTAATATTGTGGTGCTTTGTTTTAACTAACCCCTTTTGATAAGATAACATTGTGTGACACAGTTTCATTGAAAGCCATGTGCTCTGGCTAGCACCAGATGCACAGCAACCACCTGGCTCACCACACTGGGCAAGCAGGAGGCCTCTGCCACCACTGCAGGGAGGGGACAAACGCAGATAACTGCTAAGTAACACATTTGACACAAGCAGAAACAAAGCCAGGTCCTGTCACAGGAGAAAAGGTCTCTCAGTATGTCAAATTGATAGTTTCTGCTAATTATTATATCCTTCTCTGGAGGTCTTCAAACCTGCCTGGATGCCGCCCTGTGCCCCGTGCTCTGGGTGTCCCTGCTAGGATGGACTAGATGATCCCTGGAGGTCCCTTCCAACCACAACCATTCTCTAACTCTGTGATTCCAGGATTATGCTAGGGACAAAACCACAATCACACAGATAAAAAATCATTTCCAAAGAGAGAGGAATAGAGTACTGGAATACAAATGGCTAGTTAACAACTTAAAAATCCAGAAATAAGGTGCTGATACCTATGTATACTCAGATGAAAATGATACCATACCTTTTGGAAATATGATAAGCAAACAAGAAATTTTAATTAAGGAGGAGGAAATGGATAAGTCTATAATTAAATGGAGAATTTTTTATCATTAACATTTTGCAGTGGAAACCTGTAAATTTGATATGTTTTCCTGTATTTTCATGTATTCAACTTTTGCAGGAGTTTGAGCTATACGAAGATGATCTCCCTATTATTTTTAATGTGGTGATGGTCGAGTCACTAATTTAGGGAACTCAGATGAATATTAGTGCATTCCATCTTACTAAAAATGAATATTAGTGCATTCCATCTTACTAAAAATGCTGTCTGAAGTTGAAAAGAATCTCTATATCAATTATTTATTTATTATTATTTATTTGGGGGGGGACAATCATTAATTTCTGTCTCCTGGTTTATCTTTTCCCAGTGATTTTCAAAGTGTACTTTAGTTTTAATTTTGTTTTGTTTGACACAGTCAAATTAAATTCAGTCTTACTCTGCTTCTCCAGATGCTAACACCAGTATTGCGACAAAGTGGGACAATTCCGGATCCTTCCAAAGAAGTAATTTTTATTGAAGTTTAAAGAAAAATATTTTAATATTATATATCCTAACTTTTTTATATTTAACTACAGTTTTGAAAGATTACTTGACATTGGACGAGTAAGAGCTAATGATCCCTTGGAAACAATCTCATTTGTCTCCAAAAACTGCAAAGATCTTACGGTTTTTCTAAACAGTGCACACACACATCTCATGCATGCAAGACCACTAGTTCCTAATAGCATCATTTACTGCAGCTATGCATGTAGACTGTAACTTCTACTTGGTTTATCTGAAGATTGGTGTAAATAGAACAAGCATTTTTTGTTCTTTTGTTATTCAAAACCTGAAGCAAATGAACACCAGTTCTATCAAAATGTGGTCTCTGTCCATGGTGCTCAGCCACCATCCAGGGTTAGGGATCTAAGATCTGCAACACCTACCTGCTCATACTAACACAAGTGTACTTTTGCATTAAGATTCAGAGGATTCATTGATCATTCAGAAACTGAATTCACATTTCTAGCAGTCTGTCAGAGAGATCTGTATTAGCCCATGTGTAAGTTGGAAGAATTTTAATAATCATTAGAGTTCAAATTGTACATGCACAACATCACTTCCTTAGTCCTCTGCTGAAAAGTTGGATAAATACGAAACTTTGGCTTGCATATACTTACTAACATGTTACATTTCATAATTGGCTTACATCATTATTCTTTGTACAGAAGAGTTATAACAGAGTTCAGCTGGAGAGTTTCTTCCACAAATCATTTATGAACTGTATGAATACTACAATGCATTCTCTAGGAGATTTTTCTGGCTCTGTTTCCAAAAGCGCTTATTCAGTTTCATCTACCCATAGTATTTGTATGCCAAATATATATTTACAAGACAGATCTACTCCTTAATAAAATTATTAACTCCAGTTAGTCTATTCAAAACATATTTATGCTACATTTATGGTCAGACCCTGAAAAAAAAACAAGAAAGAAAAAAAAGAGAAAGAAACAGGCAATCATCACCCTTGAAAAGACACAGCTGGATTTCTTCCATAAAAAGCTAAAAAAAGAAAAAGAAAAAAGAAAAAAAAAATGTTTTGGCATCATGCCTTCCAAAATACTGGGCACCAGTTCTGGCATGTGTGAAGCCAGTATAGACCATTTTTTCAATGGCAAGGTCCCCAGTCAGTGTTAAGGAATTAGTTGTTTAGCAGTAAATCCAGCTCAAGATTAAATTAACTTTAATTAAAATGCATCAATCCTGCTTAATAAAAGTAGTTGGCACGAGTAACAATATTGATTTCATCACACACCATCTTTTATTTTTAGAGAAAACATGGCTCACATGTTGCCCAACAATCCCCCAAAAGACCCACCAACACATTTCTTGATTATGATAGGTCACAGAAAAGCCAGCAAAAGTTACATATAAATTCTGTATAAAATACATACCCATCCATTAGCTAACTACAAAAAAAAAATGTTTTTAAAAATCACAGAACACTTTCATGGTCCCATATCTGATTGACTTGAATGTTCAGATCTTATACTCATATGCTTCTACATACAAAGCTTTGGAGCACAGTGCAGGATAGGACAGAGGAAGATGTTTATTTGAAAGAAAAAAAATAATATCTATGATTCCAGACAAAAACTTACTTAACCAATATAGAGAAAGACCTCAATTTAAAATTTCCTGTTTTTAGAGTAGCAGAAGATATTGCAGAGGAACATAAACTTGTGAAGGATCTACCTTGTGAACTTAGTTCTGTCCCTGTTGTGACAGACAAACATTTAATTTAGTACATTTATGAATGGAATTATGTGGACCCAGGCTGTGTTTCTGTTTTTCTAATTTTCCTCTCCATAAAGTGGAATTAACATTTTGCTCTTACTAGACACTGTAAAGAGTTCCAAGAAACCATAATGAAAAGTACAACCTGGCAAATGACATTAGAGAAATTAAATCACATATATGCCTAAGCAGGAATCACTTTGACCATCAAGAGCTTGCAAAAGAGGATTATAATTATCAAAAGCTCAGGTAAGAACTTGCAAGAAGCTTGGAAGGAAGGATTTATGTTAGGTTGTTATATTGGGAATCTACATCCAGAAAGAGTAAGGCAATTGCATGTGTTAATTCTTAACTTCAACATTAAATAATGCCTTACTTAAAGTACTCTGGTTTATACTTCAGAAGTATTTATGTTCCTTGATTGCAAAGAGTATCCCAAATAGTTTATATACACCAATGCACATTTTAAAATATGCTAACTTTAGACATAATTTCTCTGATATGCAGAGGATAAGTTTTTATAGCCTTCTTCAGGCAAACTCAGATTTTATTTTCTTGCAGTTCATGACAGCCAAAACCAATTTGATTCAAAATCAAATACTGTGATACAATTTAAAATCAAATACTGAGATAAAATATACCAATCAACATTCATTGCATAATACCAATCTTGAAAGAAGGCATGAATGTATATATTTGAAAAGATGATTGGATGAAGAAGGCTAGAAAAACAGACTAGACGGAGATGGATCTATACTTGCTAATAAATAAACTATGCCTGTAGTGATAAGCTATAGATCAGAAAACATGAAGACTTGCTTGTAATCATGTTAAACATGAGCTGCCCATTACTCACAATGCTACAGTACACTCTGCAGGAAATATTGCACCTAAATTTCAGTGTTTACATCATTCATGTTTATATCCATTCCAGGACTTAATGGAAATCTATCAGTATAATTAATCAGTCCTGATAAAGTAGATGCCTACATTTTGTCAGGTGAATCATATAATAAATCTCATTAATTGTATCAACCACCTCCCCAATGAATAGCAAGGAATGGAGGAGTGGGTTGCTAAGATTTAGTTACCTAACCTGCAGAACCTTTATTTTATTGCTTAACACAATTTCAGTTTGAAAAGAAGAAAAAAGAACTAAGAAAAGATTATGATCTCATAACTCCTTTATATGGGTGTTATAGCTGAATTTGTGTGCAAGGTGCGGGAGGCTGAATGAAACTGAAAGAGAAATCCTCATATGGTGCTGGCAGGTGCTCTATTTGAGTTGTAAAGAAAAAGACAAAAAGGAAATGAAGTACTAGTTAGAGAAAAAGTGAAGGATGCTTTTATTTGTTGATTTGTAGAGAACATTGCTCCAGTTTCTGGAAAAAAAAATAGATCTTTGATAAACATGGGCAAACTAGGTAGTCATTACCAAAACATGAAAGCTCAATTTTCTCAACTGTCTGTGAAAATATATAGCCAACTTCAACAGTGGATGACAAATTTCCTTTCAGATTCTAAGGTTATTTTTCAACCTTAGCCATATAGTAGAGTAAAAGTAATGATTCTATGTTTGAAAAATGAGGTGTTGAGATCTATATTATTAAATGATAGCTTTGTGAGCTGGAACTAATGAAACCTAGTTTCTTTTATTGATTTTGACTCCTGGATGACTGACTTTCCTGTCTGGGACTGTGTAAGCTCCAACTGAACCTTTCCAGCAAGCAGGATGATTGTAAGGGATTTCTTTTCCTATATAGACTGTCTAATGCCCAACAAGCTAAACTTTATTACAGCTTTTTAGAATTCATATGTTCTGGTTTTACCAGACACTATCATACAATTTTTAGAAACATAATTATAATAAAAAATAATTTAAAAAATTTAGAAACATAATTAAAATCAGAATAGGTACTACTGATCTATGAATTCCCTCTGAATGGTCAAACATGACAGATATGGTTTAAACATATTTTTGAACACAGCATCAGAAGGGTAGCTTCAAAATATTCACTTTCCACAGAGATTATTACATAATTCTTATGTATCCTATTTTTTTTAACTGGGTAATATTGTGAGACACTAAGGATAGGATAACATCTCAGACATGGGTGTTATAGGCATGGGTGTCATTGGTGTTGCCTTGAAGGCAAGGTAACTTGACCTTCTAACGATCCATTTACTCAGAAGTAGAGACAAATATTCAGATGGTGCACACTTCTTGTACACCATTCACCTCAGGAATGTCATACTTGGTCACCTCAGGATATAGTTTCTCTTTTATGTGTGTGGTGAGGAAAGATACTTATTCCTAAAGAAGTAAGTGATGCATAAGCTCTAGTTATTCTATTTTAAGTACCTAGTTTGGGTATCTTACAGGAGTTTGAAGAAATAAATCAAACAAGAAACCAGTATTTTTGACACTGTGACTTTGAAAATCAATGGTAAGTTAATGGTAGGAGGAAAAGAAAAAGGAAAGGAAAGGAAA
>VZSG01000090.1:616726-658119 GCA_013398315.1 Nothoprocta pentlandii | reverse complement strand
AGGAAAGGAAAGGAAAGGAAAGGAAAGGAAAGGAAAGGAAAGGAAAGGAAAGGAAAGGAAAGGAAAGGAAAGGAAAGGAAAGGAAAGGAAAGGAAGCCTTGACTCTTGTCAGAGCCAACATTATCTGTATATATTAATTGCTGGTTTTAGCTTGATGTGCTCTTTGTTTTTTCATTTTATGTAAAGAAGACGGCAAAAACTGCTGTTGAAGTACTGTTGTAGTGGCTGTAGAACCAATTTCCAAAAACTGTAAGAGCAATTATGAGCATTATCTCATTGCTTTGACTATAATACATGGCTTAAGAACAGACACTTCTCTCTCCTCTTTATACCCTTCTGTAACATAGAAAGGTCAACTATATTGTCTAAAATTGCATAGGAATTGGAACATGGATTCATCACATCAGATCAGAGCAGTTGTCCAGGCTCTATAATTTGAACTTGGCAATACCAGAAAGAATTGTGAAAAACACAGCTAAGATGAAAGATGGAAGATTTTTCACAAATATTTTCAAGCTATTGCTTTCTTCTGGTAGAACTGGACTCTTATCACCCAGAAAAATGATTAATACTACTATAGATTTTTCAATATATTTCACAGTTTTTTTTTATTGCTACAACACCAAATGACAGTGTTCTCTATGTCAATTATCAGTGGTTTATATTTTTTTCTATCATTCTTAGAATTTCTGCCTTTTACTTTATTAATGGACTTCTTGTTTTATTTTGTGAGTAGAATATTATGAACTCTTAAAATTTGTGCACTTTTGTCCTTCATGCCATGTGAAAAACTAGACTTACTATTTTCTTGCATAACTCACTCTCTGAACACATTATAATATGGTCAACTGGAAGAATTAAAATAGTATAAAAAGATCTAATGCAAACAGTGTCTACATAAATATGTTGCATTAGGTTAGAACATTACAAGAATGATAAAATATTTTGATATCTAATGATCCTTCTTCTTGATTCCCTAAAATCATTCTAAAGCATTGAGAAATGAGGAGAGAGAAAAGAAAAACAGGAGAAACGCATCTTAACATATTTGTTTTTAAACAGTGTAAAATAAAGATAAGTTATTTTTAGAATACATGAAATATTAAAAAGATCAAAACCAATATTTTCCAGCTTCAGGAGATCTTGTTAAATTCAGCTGGTATTAATTCTTGGTACAGTACTCAACCAAGAAAATGCTGGCTAAAACTGCCAGCACTATAGGACTACTCTTAATATTTTTGATGGATTTCAAGATGCAATTATTAGCGGCATTTTAATTACAGTTGTTGTATATGCATATACCAATGAAATTAGATACTTTGTAGTGTTACGGTATTAAGGTTCTTAAAGTTAAATCATGCCAACGCAGATGTTCCTAATTACCCTAAAAGCATAAATACTTACACAAACCGGTTGTTTCCAGCTCCAGTGCTATTTGATTAAAGGAATGCCTATAATTTTACAACATGAATGACAGTTAAGCACGGCTAATATGAGAAATTGTAAAGAAATAACATGTATATATGCTTACATAAGGGAAGGAGTTAAAGTATATCAGAGGAAGAGCAGAAGCTGTGATTTGCCTGAGATAAGTATAAAGTATTGCCAAAAGAGGTGACACTATCAAGGACATACAAAAAATACAGAAAAACAACAATAAAGACAAGAAAAGCATTTATTTCTCAGACAAACTCATTTTAGAAACCCACACTAAAGGGTTTTTTGGTTCCTGCTGCTCATGGTGTTTTTATTTCCCTTTTTTTCTCCCTTTTCTCCAAGGCTGTCAAATGGAATCAAGCTCCACCCCTACTTCTTGCACTGCTTCTTGCAAAGCCATGTGCCAGATCATGCTCTGCACCCTGACACCAGCACAGCGGCTGCACGAGCCCTGGATGTGGGCAGAGCTCTGGGCATCACAGCCCTGGCAGCAGCCTCCTTAGTGCACTGATAATTGCTGCAGGTTTCCATGGGTAAAAGCACAATAAATGCCAAAGTTTGCTGCTAGAACAGAAGGGCATTTCTTAAAAAGCAATTATTTTGTAGATGTATTTTGGTTTTCCTGTGAAATAGGAATGGCTGGTCATTTAGCTGATCCTATATTGCATATAGCTATAAAGAATATTCTGCTATCTCCTACAATATGTGTTTGGAAAAAGTGTCAAAGGGAAAAGATATGTATTAAATTCCAGTACACAGAAATCAGCTATAATAACACTACATATTTCTATCCACATTCATACATCCATTACACATACCTAAAAATTAAGACTGTACATTTTTTCTCATACTTTCATTTATATTTAATCTAATAATAGATATGTCATCTTTGTTATAATCCAAGATTTTGATAAGAAAAGAAACAAAAAAGAAAGAAAAAAAAAAGACAGCAATTCAGCATGACCAGATTTAAGATATGAATCTCAGATGTGTAGCTGTACCTTGGGTCACCTGTTGAATGGCTAGCATCACCCCAGAAACTGCATCAGGAACCAAATTTTCCCTCCAGTTGTAGGCGGGTGCCCATTTCAGGATGGGCAGCCTTCTCGTGCACCACAGCTTGATGTCCTCAACGCCAACAGCCCGGATCTTCCTCCACACTCCACTCCGTTTTCTTTCCATCCCTGTCATTGTTCCCACCCTTCAGAAGCTGTTCCTCTTTCAGAAGAGAATGCACCAGTGTAGAAGCACCCTGGTCTGTGGCAGACTCCAGTTTTCTCCTTAGACTTCAAAGTTCCAGGACTACAGAGGAAAAAAAATAATAATAAAAAAGACTACTTAGATTTCTGCAGCTGTTCTCTTCTACATTCAATAAAACCCTTAGTAACTGTTTTGCTCGTATAAACAGCTATATTAAATGCAAGAACTGTTTATAGTAAAAGTAGCATTTTCTGCTCTTCCCAAAACTTTGATCTGGTCTCCTATTCGATTGTGTTTCTTTGCAGTAACCTCCCGCCTTATATTCCCTGCAACGCTTGTGCTTTTGGCCTCAGTCCAGTGGCAAAAGGAGGTACTACTGGGTGAGCAGCTCCACATAGGCTGGGCTATGCTAATGGGAGCAGGAGGTGGCCAGCCAAGCAAGCCCCCCCTGCCATCCCACAGAGCACAGAGCTCAGGCTTTAGCAAGGAAAGCTCTGCTCTTCTCGCAGTTTTCAGAGGTCCCATGCAAAGTGTCAGCAGGGCTGGTGGAGCCAAAGCTCTGCCTTGTGGCTTATCCAGACAGGGTGCTCTCGGCGAAGGCAGGTCACCAAAATCTCATAAAAAACCCAAGCAATTTGTTTGAGGTGCTCAGAAATAACGGGATGAGAGCACGGAAGAAAATTAGAGAAGCAGATCTTTAAATGCCTTGTCTATTTTGCAGCAAGGGCACAGTGATATTCCTTTAAGATTTTTGGCTCTTCAGCTGGCAAATCAAGTTAAAATGCCCCAAACGAAGTACCTTCCTAATCACTGTGCTGCAATCAGCAGTAGGCAGTACAAATATATCTTTTTAAAAAGAACTTCTGTATATATATATATATATATATATATATGCACTCATTTTAATTTTATAATTCAGAATATAATGAGCAAAACAGAAACATCATTCATTCATAACTGTATCATGATCTTGTTCTTCTGCCCAAATTTGTGGATCTGAGCCTTGTTGTATAAAGGAAATTTCAATTCTCATTTAAAATAAAAAATCCTCTAGTCCTTGGTATTACATAAAACACTTAGAATTAAAACGATAAAAATAATCAAACATTTTTTAACCTCAATTTCCTTATATTTTCAAACAACTCAGTCTTTTAACTGCTAAATTGGTGACTCTGAAACAACGTGTAGGTTTTTGAAGATTTAGTTCTATATTTAATAAAGCAGAGTTAAATAATGAAGATTAGTTTAGGAGATTTCAGTCATCTCATAAATATTACCAAAATATTACCTTGAAATATATATTACATCTTTGTTACTGAATCCCAATTTTATGTTTAATATTTCTCAGAATTTTTCTAAATCCCCATAAAACAGTCCAGATTATATATGATACATTTTTTCTAACATGTAATATTGCAATCTTTTGAGATATGATAGCTTTCAATGACATTGCCAGCATGTATTATGATCAGAATATTACTAATAGTGCATTGTTGCTACAGGGTGCATAAAAAATTCAGTTTATACATTTTGAAAATAACTTTTAAAAATCACAGAAGACATTTTAAAAAATCAAGCCTTTCCTTCAAAAGCAGTCAGGAGAAAAGCATGAGGCAAAATGTTAATAAAGATTATTTAAAATTATTAATATTAATAAAGAAAAAGAAGAGGGGAAAGGAAATGGAAAAAATAAAGCAGAGCAAGATTGTTTAAGCAAGATCCTCACTTCAACCAAAATTTGCCAGGAGGACTATTGCAGGCAGGTTTAGTTTTTGCTGTGCCCATGTTTTAAGCTTGCACACCTTTTTTAAAGAAGAAATGCACAAGGTTAATGTTGCTGTGGTTCCCTGTAATAACCCCTAGGGACGGATCCCTGTGTCTCAGAGCTCAGTTTCCGCGTGCAGACTCACTGAAACAGAACTGTTCCGTGTGCCCTTCAAGGACTTACGAATCAAGGTCTTTCTTCTTGCCAAGTGTTTCACAACACAGACCTTTCTCCAGTCTCAAGTGATCAGAAGTGGCCAGAAATCCTTCTGGCTACAGCAAGAGTTTCTCAGGTGACAAGAGCTGCCTATTCTGGATGAAACATTCAGTACATCTGACTGCAATAGTATTTACTGAACAAAAACAATCTAAAATACTTTTATGCATAATATGTATTTACAAAACTATGAATACTCATGTAAAAAAGATCAACCCTATTTATGAAAAATAAAGAAAAGAAAATCACAGCTCACCAGAACTAAATTCTCAATTAGTAAACAAACAAACAGACAAACAAGCAAAATTTTGGAACCCAAGAACTGTCATAAAACAAATAAGAACGCACTCCTTGTTCTTCAAAATTCTGATATTAAAATGTTGAAACAGTTTGAGAAACTCTATAACTGAGACATTATCACTTTGTACCTGCACAGTCAATAGATTTGAACAATTTTACAATTAACTCTTAGTTAGTTCGTTTTACAACTAACTCTTAGCTGTCTTATGTAACAGGACCTATTTTCAAATGAACAGTTCTTTTCCTGAAAAATATACAGTATGATTCTGATAGTATACATATTTATCAGACTAAAGCTATAACTAACAGGAAGCAAAATTTAGAATATAGGCAATATGTAAAATAAAAGATTATTGCATTATAAAACAGTTTTGATAGATTTTTCAAAAGTGGTTTAAAATATATCCACTGAAAAAAAATAGGGTAACCTCTGTCAGGGACAGTCTTTTTTTTTTCAGCTATTCTTATATTTTAATACATTTATTAGTCTATATGTGGAGTTAGGATATGGATTAACTGTCTCTGGCCTCGGAAGATTAGTTTAACATATTATTCCCCCATACGTAGCCTGACAAAAATTCCAGACATATTCTGAGACCCTACCTGTAAGGAAATATCTTTCATAGGAAAGTACAGGATTTTTGCATATTTTAATTTTGCACAAATTTGATTTTTCCATGTTCAAATTTTTACATAAACTGATAGAAAATTTCAGGAACTATGTTTACTCCCAGAACTTAAATAAAGTCATTATTATACCTGAGCAAGGTATAGATGTTATGATGGAAAAAGCACACTTTGCTCTTTGGACTTTCTTTCAAGAGGTTAGATTCCCTCGACACTTATTTTATAAATATATGCAGTCATCTAAGATTAAATCAGTTATACTTTGGGCTAACTAAACCTTTATTCCTGCTAATTTGCTTCACTCATTCCCTAAAACCATATCCAGTGCATCCAAACCACTTCCCTATGGTCTCTCCCCGACTTGTCCTAGGCACATGCTCCAATTAGTCAAAATCTATTGGCATCTTACTGTATGGCTGGACACTGCTAAAGTGAATATATATCAGCTGGCTCCCCTAACCATTTCCTCAGTGAAGAAATTTCAGTCCATCCTTGTCCTCTGTCCTGGTCCCCAGTTTCTGTGAACTTGGTTTTATTACTACTACTTTTCTACCAAAGATTTATTGAAACAGAAACAGCTAAAAGAGTCAGAGGATACTAGGGAAAAGCTTAAGAAAAAAAAAGGGAGGCAGAATCTTGTCCACATAAACTTTGTTTCTATAGGAAATCTAGCTAAAATTCTAAGAGAAATCATTTTAAAATGTCCAAATGCATTTAACAAAGTGTAGCTATTTGAGAACAGCAGTCATTTTTAGAAGAAATTATGGTATGTACTGGTTCAAACAAGCTAATCTGTGCAGTTCACATTGCAGAACACAGCACATCAGAATATCACACAGGCTATTGGAATGATAAGGGGATGCTGGAAAAAATGAACAAAAATGATGACAAAAACCACATACCTAGAAAAAAAGATATTACTGAATTTTGAGAAGCTGAGAATTTGTAACATGTGAGATATTTTTATAACTCACATCTCATTAAAAAATCTAGTATTATCTCATAAAATAACAAAATTATATGATCCTAATTAATAATATCATATGAGATGATATCATATATTATCTCGTAAAATATTGAAATGGCCCATAGAAGGTGCATCCTGTTATGTATACAAAGTATTTGCTACTGAAAGTTAAGCAACTTCCTCATATAAAAGTTTTGGTACCTCCAATCCAAACATAATTTACAGAATCCAGAGTTTCCCAATATACTTTTCAGTGCTAAATGTATACAAAGAAAATAAGTTTGTGTTTAGGAATATGTAATACTCCTAAACTAAAACATAGAATAAATCAAAAAAAGATCACATCTAGCCCTTGAAAAACCAGGTTTGGCCAGAAACCCCATCCCTCCATCCCTCAGCTCTTTAAGAACCACTGTGATTTGACACGAGCACCTTTCCTGCCATGGAGGCGTCGCGGTTATCGTCACATCAAGCGGGACACCGGGCAGCACAAAAGGCTGGTCGCGACTCCAACAGCTTCGGCTCAGCTCTAAAATCCGACCTACAGGAGACTTTTCCACACGGTGCTGCACAAAACTGCACGAAGCAACACTGGCATCCAGTGGTTTTGCTTGGAATTTTTTTTCAGTCACTGCAGGACCCGAGCACTGATTGCCCCGTTAGTTAATGTTTTTTGAAGTGGACACCACTATCTGATCCATGAGGCACTGAGCCCTGCCTGCTGCTCATCCCTGGGACAGCCTATCCTCAACTCATCTCCAGGGAGAGGAGCACAGGGGTTCTTGGAAAATTATCACATTAACCTCATCTCCCAGAACGAAGGGTCATGAAACCCAGTGCAAGAGCAGAACAGGCAAAAGACCTGGCAATGCAACCTCTCTCCTAAGGTGCACGAGTAGCCTGCTGCGTTGCATCTATTGCTCTCCTAATACAGTGCTACAGGTGGCTAAGGAAGAAAAAAGAAGTTTTAAATGATAACAAGAAAATACTGAAATATCTTGGTATACCTAAAATGAGCATAACCAAATGAACATCATCCATCTCTTAAGTAAATTATAATATATTTTGAAGAGAAAAATCTGTTTTCCTTTCTCTCCTAAGATTGTCTCTAGGAGGATCAGTATAACCGCACAGGAGCAAAAAAAATTCTACAAATGAATCTCACAGAATGAACACCAGATTTTACTCATTCCAAACACAAATCAGAGGATTTATATATAGGAGCAAGAACATTAACATTTTAAGCAACTTTACTACTAAAAAGAATAGTAATCTCAAAAAACACCCACAAAATAAATGTGTTTCTGAACTATCTTGTTTACCTCAAAGAAAAGTCTCAGCCTTACTTAGGACAGAGTGAGCTGGATGCCTTGAAATCAGCATCAGGAACCTTGTTGCTCCTTCTCCAGAACTGACTTCCAAAGTGTAGGGAACAAAAACTCAGAGTCTCTGTACTGCAACCCAGAACGCAGTGAGTCAGCAGGCCAGGCAGGTCCCTAATAGGCCATGAAAATAATAATTTTAGAAAAAGAGAATGTCCCAATCAATGGCATCCACGTAGGACTGCACATTTTATTCAAAGTTCCCACTGCACAGATCCTTATTTCAAATTCGATATGCACAGTCCACTTTCAATTTGTATAATGGGGTGCAGCATAATCCAGATGTGAACCCAGCCCTGATTTCACATTCAGTGAAAGCTGTGCACATTTTATGCAGTCTTGATTGTGACAAAATAATTCCATGCCTGATAAAACTCACAAGCTCTGGCCTCCAACTTTTGGATATTTTTAACCAAGCTGTTACTGGTTTGTATTTAATGTAAAGAAAATCTGGTTTATGCCATCTTGAGCAATGCACTCTGTCTTTATTTGTGTTTCACAAGTTTATTAAAATGCACATCTGTGCTTTTATCTTATGGTTGCTACTAATATCATTTACAAAGACAAGGCTGTAGTTTGCTACTTTCTAAAGTATCTGCTGTTACTTAGATTAGACTATATAAGAAAATAAATACATTTCATTCCTGGAATTAACTACTCTTTTTTTTTTAATAATTAAAGTTGTCACTCTGTTGTTCTAATTCCTACAAATTCGGTTTATAGGCAATATGGTGTCCTGTGTAAGTAGACCTTACAGTAGAATTCCTATGTCGTGACTGAGATCAACAGAAACTTCAAAAAATCAAACGAAAATAAAATAGAGAAGAATTAAATACAAAAATGTGTAGTCCCAGTTAATGGTCTACTGCCAAGAAATGGTGAATTCATCATCACCTCAAGGAACTGTGCATGGTTTAATTAAATCCCACGTTTAAGATGATTGAGATGCTTATTTGAAATACTTATTTGAGATGCTTGTCAGAATAAGAGAAACAGAGCACAGCTGCTTTACTACCATCGCAGAACTTTGGTTGTCTTTCAAAATGATCACTATCTGCAGTAGGTAGCTCCAGCTTTTGAAACTGTCCTTGTAACCACGGCAGAGCACAGACAGCCAAGAGCCCTGACCTCTGCTCTAAATGCCAGTAAAGCTTTAAACCATTTACAAAATGTGTTGCCAAGCAGGAAAATATCAACTGATTATGAACAACTCTTTCACATACCCTTTGCAAGCAATCAGGCTGCCTGTGCTTTTCAGTGAATATGCATTTAAAATTTTAGATTTAAAGTTTTTAAAAAATGCTTTTATAGTCTTCTTATACTTGTTTTCTGCAATCCCATACACAAGATCTTGGTTTCCTGAATTAAAACACACATATGCACACACCTAAACACACACAAAACACACACACACACAAAAAAACCCTACAAAAAGTCTAAGGACTTAACTTATTTCCATTGTGGAAAAGAAAACTTTCTCTTGACCCCAGTGATTGCTTAATTGGATGTGGACTGTTTTGTTAAATAAAAATGCACTTGAGCATATGGCTCAATGACTTGCTGATTCAGGTGTTTAACAGTTGCTTCCCTTCCAAGTAGTTAAAATCTGTACAAAGTGCTCAAATACACTGATGCAAATATTTGTTGATTTTAATCTCAGCTTTCATTTTGGACTTCCCAACTTTTTACAGCAACAATTGTCATATGGAGGTTTCCTTGCCCTTCGGAAACTCTCTATGTTTACAAGCCCTCAGCCAAACACTATCATCTTCCTCCCTTTAAAACATCCTTCCTTTGGGTTATCCTACAAGAAGCAAGGTATATTAATTCTGCTTAAACTTATCAAAGAGCTCTCTCTTTGACTTGGCTAACACTGGCATAATGCATGATTTGCACATGGGATTAACACATAAACATCCTCTGCTGACGTAGAAATTGCACAGGGAAAGAAAGCTTGATGAATGAGAAATGAAAAAAGTCATTCTGACTAATAATGACACAGCCAATATTGTAGGCATAGAGTATACACAGGAAAAGATCCTTTAAAATTGGACAATCATCTGCTTTTTGGAGGTGATTGCTTCCATTAACAGATATTACAGAGCAGCTGAAAGTAATTATTTTCCCCCTGTATTTGTTCCTGCTAGCAGAAGTAGAAAGAAGAGGAATGCAAAATATCTCTATAATTAGGATTACAATGCAGGGAGAGACCATAGTATAAGACATCTTTTCCGATTTAAACTCATTCCCTGCTCCTGGCTCCTTCTCCCTAGGCTTGCGTGTTCCTACTGAAATGAATGGACATATTTAGTGTTCATCTTAGAAAGCAAAAAAAGGAGCTACAATTTGTGCTTCACCAACCATCACTCTTCCAGATTGAAAACATGGTTGGGAGAAAAATTCACAACAAATACCGTGAAAGCAAAATATTTGGATTTAAGACCAGTTGAGAATTTTTAGGCCACCTCAGATCCTAGTAATTTCTGTAAAATATACCGAGCCAAGGCCATTACTGATAGTGCAGAATTATTCATAAAAATACACAGTGAAAACTATCATTTGATGGCATAAAGCATGACGTGCGCACACCACAATGATCGGCACCTGTTAGTCATACTAATTTGAACAGAAAAGACTATAGTTCTGAAACAATTGTTGTTCAAACTCCTAGCATCACTATGCTATGCTTGAATATGCCTTACAGTCCCAGTGGAAAATACTTCCCTAAAACTTTGCATACAGGTCCCCTAAACCACAGAAAGTTCACAAGTGGCCTGTGTTATTTTACTTTTTCTGCAGAGGACAAGGAAGGTTGTAAGTGCAACCCTGAATTCATCTCAATTTTTTAGGAGAAGTAATATCTCTGGATTGAAATATTTAAAATACTTTAATATACCTTATATAGCTATAATATAGCTTAATGTACCTTAAAATATTATTTCTAGATTCAAGAAATTGTTCTATTTGTCTTTTGATGGAAAATACAGACTGAGAAAAAAAAAAAAAAAAAAAAGGACATGTTAGACTTCTGTGAGTAACCTCAGGATTGCAGCAGTGACAAATGCATAACATTACTCCAATATCACCAAATTCCTCTTGTAATTTCAGGCAAGTTTCCTGTTGAAATTACAGTGAAGTGTGTACCACAAGCTTATATCTCAGTTATTGCGTTACCCTGAGCCTTAGACACCTCCTCAGGAAATAAAACACAAATAATTTTAATGGAGAATGGAGGTTAGTGTTGTCAGCTAGCTTTTACAATGAGGGAGAAAGTATTTAAAACAGAAATAATAGATTGAAAAGTAAGATTTACTTTGTGAAAGTAAATACTTCCATAAAGTGATTCTTAACTGAAAAAAAAGACAATATTAATTATACTCTATGTTAGTTATTTAGAAAGCTAACTGTGTAAATGTGTAATTTATCTTGTCTTACAACATTTGTCACTTAAGAAACTGATAAAAGGGATTAGTTGATCTCCATGTTATTAAAACAAAAAAAAACCATAAGACTGAAGTCATTTTTCTTATATTTAACACAGATTTTTAAAGATCCCTCTAAATTCTCTATATATGTTTTCTCAAAGTTCATAAATAACACTTTTTTATATTTTCATTGGCTTCTATACATAGAAAAAGTTTCTGCAATCACCCACACAGGCATTTATGCTGTGCCAGAACTTGGATAAACTCCAGTAACATATTTTGCTTCTCATCCTAAATGGATTTTGGATTATTCCCTACAAAAGGAAAAAACACCATACACATTACATAATTTAGTAGAATGTAAAAAAAAAAAAAAAAAGTCTTTTCTCATTAATTTTTTTAAATATTGATTTTTATATCTTTAAGAATGCTTTAAGAATGCTCTATCTATAAGAATGCTACATGTTAGACTACTTTGTTAGGAAAGAGTTCTTATTTCGACCTTCTAGCATTTGGAAATACAATCTGATTGCACACACAACATCAGTCTATAAAGACCTTGTCTTAAAGTTCCTGGACCAACTAGTTTTGTGATTTCTATACATTTGGGTACTTCACACAGCCTTTACCATAGTCTCTTAATTTGATAAGGATATGAATTACTGTACTGGACATATACAGCTATAGATAGATGTTCTGCCTCAAAATCAGGAAAAGAATAGCTTGTTTCCAAACCATCATTTTACTCTAATGTTCTGATCCAAGAAAGTGCCAGAATATCCAGAGCATTACTAGGACAACCCTATCCATGCTACTCACAGCTTACACAGCAATAGAAAAGAAGTTCTCTCTCAGCAATTCTTTTTGCCTAAAATGAACAGATCAAGCTACAAGCTAAAAGCTTCCAGAAATGTTTGTATACCACAGAAATAAACATATGCATCTATGTCGGGAAATTTCATTGGCTCATTCTTCAGTCTTACAGGAACTATTGTAATAGTGGTAGAATATATTAATGACATATATTCTATATATAAATATAGACTTTCTAGAGATAATTTCATTCTCAATGGTTCCCACAAGGTATAAGTGCCATTTTAAATTTAAAGTGGTTCCAGAAAAAAAATCCACATTTTTCAAATATGTTCTTTGCTCTACATTTTAAAAAAAATCTGTTTCTCTTTATGTATTGACATCCATATATCAAAATTTAAAAGCCAATTTCTAAATTTCTGAAATTGAGGATTTACAATGGAAATGCTAAAATATCTTGGAAATATTATTCTCTCCAACTTTAAAATTCACATGCGAAGTCTCCAAAAACAAATGCTAATAACAATATCCCATTAGAACTCACAGCTCACGAGAAGCAAGTCAGAGAAACAGTCGTACACCAATTGTTTACAATTTACCCAATAAAACCCTGAATAACGTTTAAACAACGTCAGCTGCTTGATCCATCCATTGCTGGAGTCGAGACAGCCAAAAACACCACCATTACCCAGTTGCGAGGCATAATTATGTATATGGATAGATTACTACATAATTAATTTTCTCTCCATCTGGTGTACATTTTATTTTGACCGCAAATGAGGTTCTATTCTAGGAAGCTAATTAGCAATTATTGTAAACAATGCCAAAGAGAGCAATCTCCGTGATCTACCGAGTGCTTGCCTTGCCTGCTCTATGGCACAGCAAGAGGAAAGAGTCCATGACTAAACTGCATAAAGTATGTGCATGAGCATAGCAATATCCTTAGAGATAGCAGATGAACATTTTGATCTATTTTGTTATGAAAAAAGAGAGTAAAAAAAAGAAAGATTACTTTTAGAAAGTGTTGATATCTATTTTAGACATATTTTGAAAAGAAAGCTTTAAAAAGTTTTTCAAAATCATTTTCTGCAAATTTGTACCATAAATACTGCAGAATTTTTATTCTGTCAAACATCCCGTAAATAGTTGGTTTTGATTTTATTTTAAATAGTTTACAAGGCACAAGGGCTTACCAGGACACAATTTAAACTCAGATTTTGCCTTCAAGACCAGTATTTACATTTAAAGATCCTTGGGACAGGGACGTTATTTTCTGTGTCATAGGTAACAGTAAGTTGGGACTAGACAGTAATATTCCTTACATATAAGACTACAACATCAAGCTATGATGGTGCTAAATGAGCCTCTAACATAAAAAGCCTTGGCATGAATCTGAATTGTTTTATTTTTAAATACTTCAGAAAATCAAGGCATTACATCATGAAATAGTATAGGATACTGAATAATTTGCTTCTTCATACTGTCTAAATTAATGCTATACTAAGTAGTGGCAGCAAGTGGTTGTATTTCATGTCTGGAGACCTCTGGATATTCATTGCCTTGAAAAGTACAGTAATACACAATGACTGTTTCTTGAGGTGAATTTATTATGTAGTTGCTGACTGCAACTAGGTAACTGATATTGATTTTAATGTTAAAGTAGAATTTACAGCTCAAAAATAATGATTTCTATTTTGAACAGTTTATTTCTCTAACATACAGAAATATTCTGAGTCGAAAAAGAAATAATTGTGTGAGGAAGCATTTTCTTTTAATCGGTACTGCATTACCACAGGCCTAAATAGAACTGGGCTAGATGGAAAACATCTATACCAGTAAATAATAGAGGGATTGAGAATGAACTGGATCCTTCAGAGCCTATCTTGCTTCTTTTTCAGCTCCCTTCCTCGTTATTTCACATTCCTCCAAGCAAATCAGCTTGGATAATCAATATGGATAAGTTCTATCCATGCTCTACCCAAAAGAAGAGAACATCGGTTGTATCTTTTGCATGTCCAATTCTTCAGTATGACCTCCCAGAAGGATCTGCATCCCCACATACCCCTAAAAACCATCACATTACACCCTACATCGTATAGCATGTATACATGCCTTCACTTTCATTCTGTACAATGTACATCACCCTGCTGAGCTGAACAAATTGCTTTCAAATTATTTCAGAAACTTTAACATGAGAAAAACACACAAAGAATGATAAACCTTCTTTGGATCATCTTAGATAGATCAAAAAAATATCTAAGGACAGACAGCAGCTATGAGTCAACAGCATAAAAATTAGGCTTGTGTTGTAAGAGGATATCTTTTATGATTAACTCATAAACTAAGAGTAAATGAAATAAGCTACTGTATCAGGCCTTTTTTTGCAAGAGATTTGTCTTCTAACTACTGCTATAGTCAGTGGAATATAGAATGTAAGGGCTAGTATAATTAGATCCATAAATAAAAGGACAGTTGAGGTCTGTTTGTAATCTTGGACTAGGATATTATCCAAGTTGTTGATTTCATGTCAAACAGGAAAAATTTTAAAAATCAGATGGATTTTTTTTCTTCCAGATTTTTGTTTTGAATTACTGCTGCTACTGCCTTTTATTAATTCATTATTATTATTACTTTATCTTTATCATATGACTGTCCCTTGTGGTATACTTAAAAAAAATTAGTGAACTGACAGGCCCATCATGTGCTGTAATGCTAGGAAAACAGTCTCTAGAAAAAAAGATACAGTTGACAGATGAAATATGCTTAATATAGATATTTTACTTGAAAGTACTTGAAAACATTCTGCTGAGCATAAATGCTGTACATTTGATTGAAAAAACGATTACCTTCCAAAAGAATAATGTAGAAGAATACCCAATATGATTTTTAATATGGCAGAAGAATCCCAGCTCCCATCACTTCCATGCAGACTTGCATTACCTCAAAAAAGAAAAAAAAACAACAAACCAAACCAAAAGACACCAAGAAGACCTTCTCACAAGCACTACAATAAGAAATACAAAAAGAATCTAGACCATGAAGTCCACTTGTCGGTTGTTTTGCTGTCAAGAGTCACCAGAGGTTCAAAGCTGGATGCATTTTTAACCTAAAATCTTAGCACATTCTTATGCTGTTGCTGTTCAGCACATTAAATAAAACGTTCACTGATATGAACTACCTGTTTTGTTTGTATCCATTCATAGCAAGAACAATCATTACTAAAAGTAGGAATTTCTTTTTGTCTAGTGCTAAAATACAATACAGTATAATATATTAAGCAGTAAAAAAATATAGTTGCCATTTAATCTAATCAAGACTAGCTGCTTTTCCTGACTACATTCTATCTAACCTGGTGAGGTAATTTTAGCTTACATCATCTAAATCATGGGAAGGGTTAATGATAATACATATTAAGACGATGTATGTTTTATGGTTGCTCAGCTAAACATGTCAGCTAAAGTAATTATAGTTATGAAACTGTATTTATTCTTCCAGAATGTGGTCCTTCAAGTCACACACATTTAGGAAGAGGTATATCCACTTCAATCTCTTTCAAGAAGAGTTTTTAGCTACATTACATCTTTTATTATGGGATTAGTAGTTCATTATTCAATATACCAATCATTTACTCCTGAAACCTCGTAACTTTAAGAGGATCTAGAGAAAAGTTAGGACCATTAGAAATGCAGAAACTGAATATATGTAAAAATGCATCTTGAGTACTGGATGGTTGAGGGAAATGGTAACGGAACTTAGGACTTTTCATTTGCAAGTCACTATTTTCATTACATAAAATATGAGCAATAACCAACAGTTACTACAGACTATTTGACATTAGTTGCCTGGCCTGAATCCAGGTAATCATGGATGAAGTCCAGATTAAAAAAAAAAGAAGAAAAGTCATTATATATTTGGGACTCTTATCGGCAGCCGCAGAGGAGACGTTAAGGACTGACTGGGTAGGGAAATCATTACCTCCTCCCAGAGAAGTATTTTCAAAGGAGGCATTAAGGCATATTAAAAAAATGATTTCTGTGTAATAACTGATAGATACAGTTTAGCTCTATATAGTGAAGTCTTTGATAAGACTTCCATAAAATCATCTGTCAAAAATACTATATATTTGTGTGGACTGGTGCTCTATGATGTAGACTGAAAACAGAGTGAAGATGAATTACAAAAGGACAATACAATTGCTAAGGGAAATAGTTAATACCGTGTGACAAAGTGCCTTATTGATGTCCAGCTTGATCTTACATAACATTCCTTTAATAATGTGCAAGAAATAAGAAATGCTTAAATGAGACTTGCAGCTGATACTAAATTGGAGGGAGGTTCAAACACTGATGCTGAGAAAGAAAGAATAAAAATATCTTTGGAAATAAAAATCAAAAACCACAAACCAAATTCAGATGGAAAAGAATGTAGGATGTGCTGCACACTGCCTTTTTGCATGGGATGCATTCACAGCTTCCATGTTATACAGTTGACAGCTCTGAGTCTCAAGCAGGGACAAACAAGTGAAATTCTGCAGTCTGGCCCCAGAAAAAAAGAGAAAATAATTCAACACTGTAAAGCTGATGCATTTTCCCATATGATGATTTATCTTCAAAAAACCCACTAAATATTCTAGCTCAGATGAGAAATGAACGGCTAAGCATTAGAACTTAACATAATATTTGTATAAAGTAATAAGTGCCAGCAGGTTTAAAATCGCTCAAGTCACATAGGTTGTTTCACTTGCTTTGCATGCACAGGGAGCACACATTCCAGACATATCCTGGAATTCTTGTCCACCTTTTGCACAATCTCATTTTAGAAGGAATACCGTATTTGTTTCAGTATCCTCTGTGAAGATCTTCTTATCTGTCTGACTAAGAATAAATCTTGCATCTATTTCATGTATCTATGAGGAGATACAATTTTTAAACTTTTCAGCAATATTTGTTTTTAGTTCAAGCAAACATATCTTACCATTTAAGATTTCAAATAATTTATTCAAATTTGAGAAACTACTTCACTAATTATCACTTCAGAAACAAAGGCCAGTGTCCACTCTCATCACTATGTATTTTCAGTACAGCTTTGTCATTGCCACTGCATGTGAGAGTTAAGTAGTAAACTGTTTTCCATTCCATAAGATTTAAAAGACAATTTAAAAATTGTTGTGAACTAAGAGAAATTCCCAATCAGGAAAGAAAAAAAAAATCCAGCAGGTTCTGCATAGAAATAGAGCTGTATGAGAGTTTCATAGAATTTTCACCTTTCTATTGTGATCTTTCCATAGTTTCTGACCCTGGTAGTCACAAGCAAATTTAATCTCTCTGATATCTGCTGGAATGGTAACACACTGACGCGCAGGGAGTCCAAGAGATTTCTGGAGTGCAGCAGGGGCAGCTTTCTAGATACTTGCTGATGGTCCAAGCCAACATTTGCTAATCCAGGAATAGCAGATAATTGGCCTGGGATGCGATAATGGCAGCCTTGATTGCAGTGACCATGAGCAAGTCTTCACGGAGAGTGCTTCAAGGCACATGGAGGACAAGAAGCTGATTAGAAACCACCAGTACTTATACACCAAGGTAAACCATCCCCGACTAATCTGGCTGCGTTCTAGGGTAAAATGACTGGGTTTATGGTTGGGGAGAACACGGATGCTGGTTACCTTGAACGTAGCAGAGCTCTCAGCTTGATCTCTCAGAACATTTCTGAGGTCAGTCAGAGATGGTAGGAACAAGATGGGTGAATTAAAAGTTATCTGTAAAATTACCTGGTCCATTGGCTGGAAAAGGTAGTGGTCAGTTGTTTGATCTCCAGCTGGCAACCCGTTTCAAGTGGCGCTGCTAGTGTTTTGGGACCGATGTTGCTTAACATCTTCATCAGTGACCTGGACAACGTGACGGAGCGCCTCCTCAACCAGAGGTGCCTCCAAATCCGAGGAGCAAAGGAGGGAGAGGCACTAAGCATATGAGGGGAAGGGCTGCTGTCAAGAGGGAACAGGGAGGGAGGGAAGAGGTTGGCAGAAAGGAATTTAACAGAAACAAGTGCAACATCTAGCTCCAGGAGTGGAATAATCCCATGCACGGACAGTACTAGGGACCAAATGAGTGCAAAGAAGAGGCAAAGGGAGACCTGCAGACAGAGAATTAGTGCACCCGCATGGTAATGAAGACCGACTGCACTTTCCTTTCCTTTGTCTTCTAATTTGTAATAGGTTATGCAAACAGACATAGCAAAACTGCTCGGTTACTGATATCATAGCATCCAGCATTTTACAATAGCTATAATGAGATTGTCTTTGAAAAACAAAAAAATCCTCATCTTAAAATTATATCCAAGGATCTCTTAAGAAAGCAAACATAATGTGTTTCAAAACACCCCAAATTCCTTGCAGATATTACTATTTGGATAAACTGTAAAGTAGAAGAACAAGTGAAATTGAAAAGAAATGGGATAAAATCTTTTTCATGATTCAATTTAGACTAATCATTACAGGCTTTAACTTGATTGAATATTATGTAAAAGCTTAGCCACACATTTTCAGTTTTTGCTGCTTTATTAAGCGGTCCTCATGTTCTTGAATTACAGTAGTAATTATTAAATATTGGCAGAGATTCAGAAATTTGTCAATACAATTTTTCCTACTGATTTGTAGAGATCACCATGAAGTTAACAGGGAAATCTCTGTAGATGAATCATAGCTTAGGCTGTGGTTTTTTCTCTTTAGATTGAAGGCAAATGAAGTAAAAGAAAAATGAAGATAAATGGAAAATCCAGTAAAATAACTGTGAATTGTTTAAAGGGAAAAAAAAATGACTCTGGAAAAAAAATAAGCTTGACTAAATAATAGAGTTATTAAGGTACTTGTCAGGAAAACTTTTAATTTTTTTGGTAAGATTACAGTTGTGCTTTCTTGATCTTTACTTCCTTACTTCCTTTATGTGCCCTTCATAACTCCATTTCAATCTACTGTTTTATCTCTATTCTCAAGTATCTAGGGAAGAACTGATCTATCAACTTATTTTAAAGTTGAGCCTGTAGTAAGTATAATCAGAAAAAAAAGTCTGAAATATTAAGTCCATAATATAGGGAAGAAAGCCTGTGTAGTTTGGGAAAAGGTTAAGAAGGGAGTGTTCAAATGGCTTGCCAGCTATTATAATTCTGATATCTCGAATTTGCACCTTTTGCTGATAGATGGAAACATTCCTCTGTTATTTTCTATAAATATGATACCTGAGAAGCCATGCATGCAACTTACTGATCAGGGCAAGGCTGTGGGTTTAGGGTCTGTAGCCAGCAAACTGCTGCTCTTTCGAGCTTTCTGAGCTGTCTTAATGACATCCCCTTTTTAAAGGCTTTGTATGACCCACTCAGCTTCTCCAAACTCTAAGCCCTTTAAGGGAAAATCTTCTAAACTTTAAAAAATGAAGCTCTACCTCTAATCACAGCATCAAGGATACTTCACTAAACATGCTAGAAGCCGCATTTCTCTAAATAGACTTATCAGAAGTTTTATAATGTGTCCTTGCATCAGAGGGGCAAATATCACTTGTTATGTCTGAGAAAACTAAGATTCTTTTAGAAAAATATCTGCAAAAAGACTTTTAGAAAGTAGCAGCAAAAACTGAATAAACCGAGCTGTGACACCTAGTTTCTCCTTAAATAAAAATTTTACTTACTTGCCACATATAAAGCAAGCAAACAGAAATAGAGTTTTCCTTAAGAGTATTTTAATTACTGTTTTACTGAGCAGTATAGGTTTTCAAGACAGATTTAAAATATTTTCTTGTTACCCTCTCCAACATTTTCTCTCATACAGGTTTACTTAGAGAGCTCCATGTCAACTCTCAAGCTGAAATTAACTGCAAAAATTGTGAAAAGATGTTCACAAGCAGGTGTATAACACAGTTAAGCAGCAGAACAATCAGACAGTAACAGACAGAACTAAATTCAGTGTCATAATATTATGTCATTTGACATAATATGTCAAATATTGACTCAATACTATCATTCTGAAACAGGAAAAAGCAAATCTTACAACACACAAGGCTTATGTGTTCAAAACTTTATTTTCTTCTTATTGATTTATATACTGTTGATTGAAGAAGGGGCTTACAGCTCCAGTTAATGAAAGTGTATTGGTAACAGACTGATTTCAGACAAGGTGCAATGCTAGTACCCAAAGGTTGACTTCACAACTACTTTTAGGGGCAAACCCAATATCTGATGATTCCTTAAACAGCTCTGGTGGCAGCAGACAATTTTTCTGCATGTAAGCAAACACCTCCAAAAGTAAATCTAACTATAGGGAATAAGATATAAATGAGACGTAACTGTAGTCTTCTGAAAATTGTCTATTTGTACTGTTGTCTATTTGTACTGTTGAAATTTTATTCTATTTTGAGTATTATGTAATATGTATAAGGAAGAATTACTAGATTCATTTAAAAACTCCAGGTCCTTACCTTCCTTAAAAGTCCTTAAATTCATTCCAGAATTCAACTTTTAAAGTGTGTTTGCATGACTTATGCAATCATCACATATATATATTGCTCAAATATTTCCCTAAGACAACAAAAAAGCTTTAAAAAATAAGTCAGCACAACTCATATCTAGAAGAACCCTTAACTTTTTTTCTAGAGGAGTGTCCTCAGTTTCCTCACACATAACGTTACCTCAGCTATCATGACAAGACCCTTGTAGGTCACGGGAAATTCAGAGAGACTTTACAGGAAATGTAGCTCCCAATAAATATTTTACACCTGGTTACTACTTAAGCTTACACACTCTGATTTTTCTAGTCTGGAAGGAGGGTAATGCTTTTCAGTCAACACCTCTGATTATTTAATGAGGAACATACAGCTTGTGTCGGTTTATTTGGAATTTTCCTCAAGATATTTTTGTAAGTGAACAGTACTTTTTTGTGACATACATGCTTACAACATATGGAGGCGGTTGCTAAGGATGTTAATTGTATTTAAAAGTACTCAGGCCATATGTGCATAGTGATTAATCATAACTTGTCTGGCTGATTTCATTGATGTCTCTCAAAACAAAGGAATTTGTGGATTAGTGTTCTCACTGGGGCCAAAGAAAGCAGAGAAGATGCTATATATATGTGAAATATAAATTTCTATTTTTCACATGTTCTTTCCAAGTCTGCTCTGCTACTTAAATAGATTAAATAATGAACATGGTCTGCTTGTCATTAACAAATATATCAAAGGAGATTGGCTGGGAATAGAGCAGAGTAGCGTGTCTTTAACAGCTGAGAATAAAAAGTTTTTACAACTTCATGGACCAGAAGATGGTGATAGCCTGGACATCTGTCTTTTAGCCTGCTCAGAGAGCGCAGGTGGGACGTTCTGACATGTCATCTCACCACAGCCTCCAGCGTGTCCCTGCAGTGCTCAACACCTCTCCTTTTGCAGGGAAGGTGTAACATCCTCCTTCCTTCAGGGATGTTACTCTCTGAAGATGCTCCTGGTGTGCATAGGTCTGAGTAGGACATTTGCAACACGCACATCTCATGTGCCCTACAACCTCCCACATTATCCGTATAAGAGATGCCTATCTCCCCTCACTTCACCTGAGTGAGGTCTGAGCTTCACCTCAGGGAATACCTGAAGTTTAAGGCAACCAGTCAATAGAGCTGGGGAAGGGGCCAGCATGGAGAGCTGGTCAAGATCCAGGGCCCCAAACCATCCCCAAGAGGCAGAGCCACTGCCCCATCTGCTGGCAGCACGTTTAGTTAGGAAGGCTTCACCAGCAAAATGGGATTACACACAAACATCCCGTAGCAGACAGGATCCATCCCACATTATTAACCTGTCCAAGCACATTCCTGCTGGCATCCCTTTCTCTTTGAGACAGAGTGGCAGCAGATATGGTCTGCTTATATCTGAAATGTGACTATTTTTTTTCCTGCTCCACCAGCATAGATAAAGCTTCATAAACCATAAACTCTGTAAGTCGTCCTAAAACAGCCCTAAAAATCAATAGCTAAAAAGCAGGATGACATAGCATTGACAGGAGGCAAAAAAGTGCACCTACTGACATATTTTACCACAGGCTGCTGTGAAACCAATTTGTCTCTTCCTTGTATTTCAACTGTGGCCTAATCTACTTGATTCATGGACACATAATAGTGTCCATAGTCTCAAAGGTGCACTCAAAAACTTCTCTCTAGGACACCACTACTCTCAGCATTATAGTTTTTTCCTATTTATTATAAAATTATTAGTATAAAGGCTTCAACACTTAATTTTTGCCATTTTGACACATACTGAAACCCTGATTAGTAATTAACTGGTTTAAAGAAAATCCAAAGTAGGACACGAGGTAAAAAGGAAAATCAGATCAAATTGTGAAAATGCAATTATTTTTCAATGATTTAGTCTGCTCCACTGAAGTGCTTAGATTGCATTTCTTCACACTTAGCTGTATGCTGAAAAGCAGCATGAATTTTCCCAACCTTCCAAAGCAGTAGTTTTTTACCACCTGTTGTGTATGGGTAAATGATATGTGTAATACTTGTAAAGACTGCATTTTGATGTAATATGCACATTAGAAAATGCAGAGATGTAGACTTCACTACATCATAATTAAATTTATTTGTTTATTTTTGGTGGAAGACATTTAAGCCTGCTGTTGTCCAGACTGAGAAGTCTTAATTTTTTCTATTAGACTTATTGAGAAATACATTCCTAGTCATTAATATATAACTATGTTTATACTTACCTTTTTTTTTAACTCTTGATCTTTCCCCAAACACATAAATATAGCTCTCAAACATTTTACTTCCTTTATTTTTAATAGAAAACATAGCATTTTGAACATCTAACTTTCTTTTTAATTCACTAGCTCATTATACCCAGTATTCAAACTCAGCTTCTCTATGCTAGGGCTCACGTTTTTACATAAGCAAAATTCATACTCAGAATTTTGAGCGCTGAGGTTGTGTTACGAACTGTGAACTATACTGACAAAGTATAATATGCAACAGAGGAGATTTGTACAAATACGTGTAAAGAATCTATTTTATTATATTTTATACTATTTCTTTAGGAGAAAGAAATAATTTCTTTTTTTCTTTAGAAGATTTCCTGCAACTAATGAAACACTGAAACTATATATGACGCAAAGTAGACATGAATTGTTAAAACACTTTTCTGCAGACCTGTTTTTTTTACAGAAGCCTGCATAAAAGTCCAAACACTTAAAGGTGGGGGAAAAAAAAAAAGAAGCCAAAAATGTTTTTTTACCAAGACTGTTATTTTAAGAGCTGTTTTCTCTATACTTTCAGGATATACAGGTGTATGCAAGAGGAATAAAGCCTCAAAGTCCGTGAAACTCCACAAGTGCCATACACAGCACATGGAGATGTGTCCTGTGCCTTACCTGCTTTTATACAGGCAGAACAGACAAGACTCTGGTTAGGTTAGCAATGATAGAAGAGGAGTGACTGGAACTGTCTTGACAAAAAGAATTAAGTCAAAGCATATCCTTGCTTTGCTTAAACATATTTTCTCTATAAAAGCATGTTTTATCAAACTGATAGATACAGAGAAATACAATATAAAGTTTGAATGCTATGCTAATACAGTGCCAGAATAAAGACACTAAATAATATTTTTGACACTATTTTCTTCAGGTATAACTAAACAGAAAATCATCACATGAATTGATTGTAAAAATAACAGCTTGAAAACTAAAAATTTCTTTAGTTCTTGTCAATAAAACAATCATTTCTCAAGAAAAGATACCTGTGTTGAGAATTATGTAATTCAGTAAGCATATTTTAAGAAATAATTGTTTTCCTATGCAATACAAAATAGGGTAATTATTGAAAGTATGGCATCAAAAAATGCGGATCATCACTGCCATCGAATATTGCTGATGTTCCACAACTAAGACACTGATGGGGAGCCACAGGGATGGGACAGTTGGTGCTGACATGTGTTACCCCCAGCAGGTGACACACAGAGGTGACACTCTCGGCAACATGAGAGCGACCAACAGCGGACGGGATGAGCAAAGAGTGAGGGGGAGGAAGCGGTGGCTGAAGGGCAGAGCTGTGGAAGTGCATGAGGATCGGGCCCTTTGGAGGCTCGTAGCTACCGTCGTGTCTCAGGGAGTTAAAACTTGGTCCAACTCTGTTCAACTTGCTCCTCAGCGCCCTGCATGGAGGGAGAGGACACCCTCAGGAAGGCTGCTCATGGTACAAACCTGGAGGAGTGGCTGACACCACAGAGGGCTATGCTGCCATCCAGAGACCTGGACAGGCTGGAGAGATGGGCAGAGAGGAGTCCTGTGAGGTTCAACAAGCAAAGTAGAGACCCCTGCACCTAGGGAGGAATAATCTCAGCTTGACCTTCTGGAAAGCAGCGCTACGGACGACCTAGGACTCCTGGTGACCAAGCTGACCATGAGCCAGCAAGGTGCCCTTGTGGCCAAGGCCAGTGGGATCCTGAGGTGCATGAGGACGAGCATTGCCAGCAGGTTGAGAAGGATGATCCTTCCCTTCTACTGAGCCCTGGGGAGGCCACATCTGTGCCCAATTCCACATTCCCCCATACAAGAGGCAGGTGGAGCTACTGGAGAGAGTCCAGCATAGGGCTACAAAGAGGATCAGGGGATTGGAGCACCTCTCCTAGAGAGAGGCTGAGCCTGTTTAGCCCAAAGAAGAGAAGGTTGAGAGGAGATCTTACCAAGGAGTATAAACACCTTGAGGGAAGGTGTCAGGAGGATAGGGTGGGACTCTCTTCAGTGGTGTCCAGAGATGGGACAAGGGGCAACAGCCACAAACCAAAGCACAGGATGCTCTGCCTGAATCTGAGCCAAAATGTCTTGACTGCAAGGGTGACAGCACTGGAACAGGTTGTCCAAGGAGGTTGTGGAGTCTCCTTCTGTTTTCTATTTCATAATTTAAGTGTATACACTTCCCCTTTGTGTATGCATGGATATAAATATAATTGAATAAAGTTACAATCTAAGTACAAAATTAAATGCAACGGCAATAAAATTTGCCACTAAAAACAATTTATTAGTTTTGGCAAATTGCATACAACATGAGCAAGGATGTTCTGCTCATCATATCAAAACATTCTCTTGTTTTATACAAACTGTAAACATCTTCAATAGGACAAACCGTTGGTGCAGACATGCCAAGGTTCCAGCCTCTTTTCCCTCAGTTAATCAAACAAGAAAGAAAACTCTGCAAAGTCATTTTTCTTTCCTTGAGGAATCTATAGAAAGCAGAATTTGCATTTCCTATCATACAGTTTTAAGCAACACTGAGAAAAGTATTTTTATTGATTCTTTATAGGCAATTCGTAACAGTACTCAGAGTAAAGGTATCAACTTTTGAGTTTGCACTCAAAAACAGTGTTTCACACAATCAAGATAATAAACCTGATTCATCAAATTACTATAAATACAGCTATGTTTGCTATACTGCATCAAATATGTCATATCTGATGTCATATGAGAACACATCAAACTATCTCTAGTTAATACTTGATTTTCTTGATGGGCATCACTTAATAAATTCATAATCACACTTTCTGTGATTTTTCCTCTTTTTCAAAGTGCTTTAAATTAGACAATCTGTCTGATCTATGCAGTGAATACTTATGTTAAAAACAATTTTGAGGTAATATCATATTCTGTTTTAATTCAGAAGTCCCAGGAATGCCCAACTGCTGCCTAGCTTTACTGAAAAATAACACGATGAAGACTCAGGTCAGAGGTGTCAAAGTTTGAAGGAACTACTTTTCCCCAAATCTCTTCATCAGCACAAAAACACAACCATGCAGGTTTTGACTAAGGCTTTCTTAAAGGTCACTGTTATTAAAAAATAACTGATTGCATGACAACTTTGGCTTCAGTATACTGCCACTTTTAGAATAATATTTATAGTTATTTCCAAGACAAAAAGAAATCTCAATTTCTAATGCAGAGAGAAGTCATACAGAGTTAAAAATCTTTCAAATCTTCTTTGGACACCAAAAGGAGCAATGAAAATCAACTTAATTTTCCTGCAGATTGCTTTTAAAGTTGCAGACAAAAAAAAAGTGGGGTTTTGTTTGTTTGTTTTCTTTTTCCATCTGTATGCAACCAGCTGTTTTAAGCATTATGAAACAGAGCACTTTGATGCACAGACCAGCAGGTCTGTAACAGAACATTGAGTCGAGTTCACTACCCGAGCTGAGGAAGCTGGAGTGCTTTGTTGGTTAAGCTCTCTGTGCCATCCAAGCACAGAAAGCGTACAGATGGCCCACAGATGAAAGATTATGAAGGATGAACAGTACAGTTAACTCACACGATGACTGTATGTCATGGCATTAAACAGCACTGCTCTTCCTCTAACTCTGTAGGAAGAGCATCAAGAGTTCAACTCCTACCGACAGCTGCAAAACAAGTCCTCAAACCTCATTAAAAGCTTGGAGGAAACAACATTATGTTTGTGATTACTCAGCCAAGCAGTATATTCAGTACTGAACTGGTCAGCTGAATTGGTCTTCAGCTCTTCCCTGCCCAAAGCGGATCCTTGCTACAGTACGAAAGCCAGAGCCTATGGGACTAAAGAAACACTGTAAGGGACATTCCACCAGTGCAGAGAGAAGCATCAGTTATTTTGAAGGCCTCAATTCTCCCATAGTCATCAAAATCTACCAAAAGCAATGTAGTAGGACTCTTCAAACCTTAATTCTTTAGTAAAAAGGCATATTAACCAAAACATTTACTGCTGAGTATTTTCACTCTGTCACGGGATGAAGTTTACCAAAATGTTCTTATCAACACAGCCAGCATTTTAGAGAACATTTTCTAAACATGATTAATACCAACAAGTTCAACACTCTTGTTTTGTTGCTTTTAAAATCTAAGCTTATTTCTAACTTATAGTCAACTCTTTTTCATTTTTAACACATTCCAGGTAGCTTTACTTTCCAGTCTGTTTGAGAGTTGTTGAGAGTCAACAGATGAAGATGCAACTGTTGTCCATGTGGACTTAGGACTTTTTACGCTAGCTGCCATTTTCTGTAGCATTTTCTGTTAGAAGTTTTACAGAATTGTAATGCTCTCCTAATCCATAGGCATGTCTCATATACCTAAGAAAAAAAATAATGTTTAACAAAAAAAGAGTTTAACAAAAATTATACTGCACAAATATTAACATTTCTTAGCTTAAATATATTTTTCTTTGCTAAAGTTTGAATTTAAGTTTTTAAATTCTGGTACATTATTCTATGCCAGGAAGACAGGTTTTGAATAGAAACATTTAATGCTGCTTTGCACACCTATTACTCTATTATTATGCTAGATAATTACATTAATTATCTAACAGGTCTAATAACATTGTAATATACATCACATATACACATATGCATCTGTAAGTATATAGCATACAAATAAAACTGTAGTAAAGTGGTGAGTGAACTTTGTATCAGTCGAACTAAATGTTAACATTTTAAGAAGGTTAATTACAGCATTTTTCAGTGTGAAATCACAAACACCATTTCTGATCTGCAAGGTCATTACTGAAGCAGCTTTTCAATGTCAGGTATGCAACATAAAACAAAAAGGCAGATCAAAGGCAGATCAGTCCTCTTCTGTATGAATAAGTTAATTAATTTTAGGGGGGAATAACATTATATACTTACACAAGTGTTATTGGTTTGCCTGAATATTCTTCACCAACAATAATGGGAGGAGAATCCATCTGCACTACTTCAATAGGCGTTTGCAAGATGTGCGACAAAGCCCTTAGCTTCAAAGATTAAAAGCAATCGGATAAATAAGATCAAATCCAAGGTGGGAGAGCATGTGGTGGGGAGAAGAAAACATGACATTTCCTTTAAATGAACATATGAGTTTGTGCACAAAGTTTCAAGTAGTAGCATAAAAAAAAAGACTTAAAACTAATTAAAATTGTTTAATATTTTAACTTCAATTAAAAATGGGCTGCATTAATCATTTTTATTGAAAAAAGTAACATCATGCTAGTGTCAGTACTCTTACATAAGACAAGAATACGAAGCAAAATTAAACTAAGCTAAACAGAACTATGTATTTTCTGAAGCTCAAATATCATTCTGTACCACAAAAAACTATCGTTATTCCACTCCAACCAGCTTTGCTGCCATCTAAGTCAGCATAAAATAGCAACTAAGCCCTGATAAAATACTTTCCCCTTAGTTCCTCCTTGGGTTCCTTTCTCCTTAGTTCCTCCTCCTGTCAGCATTTCTAGTGACACTGGCAAGAGGCAAGTTAAAGACTTCAGCAGTTTTAAAAACACCAAAACAGCAGGGAACCATCAACAGAGGTTACTGAGATGCAATTTATAACTACTGGAGAAAATTCTTCATAGCTCAGAATATCTTCCATACAGTCTCTTTTGATATTTTAAGTCATTTTTGAAGATATAACCACTCACTTCCGAATTTCACAATTAGAAGTTGACAATACAGTACTTACTTCCAGCTGCCCACCCCATGCAGCAGTATTTGCTATGTCATCACAATATTTTTCAAATTCCTCTGTAAGGAAGAGAAAAAAAAAATCATCCAACTTTCAGTAATTTTCATTCAGGGACAAGCACATGGTTGCATAATGAAGAACATAAGGAAACGGTAGATCTAACAAAATACATTATGTAGGAAACTGCTTACTGAAGAGACTGGAAGTGCAAACTTAAAACGGTAGAGGCAAGAGAAAAAATACACATAAGGAAAAAAAGAGAAAGAAACTGAAAACAAGAAAAAAAGCAATTATAACATTTGGCTCTGATGTTAGCTAGATGCAAAGTATGTTTTAAAAATCCTGTAACTATGTGTAGTTCATTCTTTTAATTATAAATTGGCTGCCTTGTTTTTAACCTTTGAAATATTTAGAATGCAGAAAACATTCCTTTCATACCAAGAAGTTTGAGTTTGAGGAAAGATAGGGAACAAAATAAAAACTTTCCTCGAACTTGCCAATGTCCAGCACATCCAGTTCTCCATGGTTTTACCAGGAGAAAAATACGGAGAGCATGAAAAACTCTAGCTATTAACAGAGCAACTATGGAAAGACATCTTTTATAGAACATATTCTATAGAATGACTTTCAAACAAATTCACTGATGAGTCACAGCACTTCAGGCTTCAGAATCCTATGAGTAGATTCTGCTTACAACTGCTCTTCACATTCTCCCTAAAGCAGCCTGAGACATAAAACCCCTATGACTCCCTCCTGCTCTGCAGAACTTCAGCCAGTCTTCACCTGGAGCATATTTATCTCGTGGCAATTATCCCTGTCAACATGGAAAAGACTGCGTGACAGCACCCAATCACCCAATGAATTCTACAGCAATTAATATTAAATGAGTCCAGCAATAAGTTAAGGAGATAAAGCAACTTGCATGGTGCTCCTGATACATAGAAAGAAAGGAATGAACAGTTTACTGCTCAAGTAGTACCTAAGTTCCACTAAACTTTGTTTTCCAGTTTAATCTCTTTCTTAAGTAAGGCTGCAAAAATGCCTAAGGTAAACACTGAAAAGAAAGTGGAGAAAAGGAACAAACATCTGTGAAAGCTTCTATGGAATAGATTTGCTTGATTTTCATGCTTATCTTACTTTTCAGTAACTTTCCTACATCAAAGTAAAAACATTGATACTAAAGTTAACAAAATCATCCTTGACCTAGTAGATAAACTGTTTAGAATTTAAATCTCATCCCAGAAGACAACTACCATGTAGCAACTAAGCAATCCTGGTATAAAAATATTCTCCCTTCCTATGGAAAATACCAAATTACACATCAAATCTGTCTTCCATATAGAAAAGCAGAACCAAACTGTAAAAAAGTTGACTAATAAACATACCATAATGGGCTTGTCCCATCTCAGCTGTAACTGAGAAACTTAACCATGATCACAAGCAGCTGAAAAAAAGATCTTAAAATCTCTTATACTACAACCCTTACCTTTGCTATACATTTCTCCTGTGCTGGGGTTTGTTAAAAATGGCAGGAAATCCTCCAAGTG
Organism: Nothoprocta pentlandii; assembly: GCA_013398315.1. Classification (NCBI taxonomy): domain Eukaryota; kingdom Metazoa; phylum Chordata; class Aves; order Tinamiformes; family Tinamidae; genus Nothoprocta; species Nothoprocta pentlandii. Next base: position 627,958 of record VZSG01000090.1, on the reverse strand, counting down.
ACTTTGCATATACTTTGCTGTTTGGTTCCTGAGAGTTGCAACAGTCCAGGAACACTGATGATCCTTGAGCTGGTCTTCAATAGCTCTGTACATGCAGTGACCATCTGATGGAATCTGCTTAATCTCCAGGTGTCTTGTAGCCAACAGGGAGGCAAGTTTCTGACTTTCCAGATGCCTCGCACCAGTTAAATTTGCTATCTCAGCTTCAGCTATCCTTTCTTCTCTTTCCTTCTCCAAGGCTGCTTTTTTTTCCTTAGATGTAAAAAACACACTCAATTATTGGCCAGACTCATGTCTGCTGTTAAACTAAGCGCCACATTCAATGCTAAAATTTAGAAGATGTCTTAGCTTAGTGCTTGCTTCTGATTCTTCAGTTTCAAGTTCATGAAAACTCATTCATGTTTGTGAATGCTCTTCCCAATCAGGACCACCTAACTGCAAAACTGCAAATCCAAACTCCTTCACTCAAGTCTTAGGAAATGTAAACGATCGATGAATCCCAACTGTCTCAGACTCCACGCCCAAAATCACGTGATAGAAGAGCTCTTAATTATTTCAACACACAGAAGTAACACTTTACAATACCCATAAAGAGGCTATTAACTGTACTTATTTGTTCAGAATAACCTAGAAATTTCAACACTTTGGCAAATCACATAAATAGTTAAGTCGCAAGAAAGATAGATAAGTCACAAGAGATAAAATATTACTCTTTCAAAACGAGTATGAGATCTGCCATGAAGAACTGCACTGATGAGCTCATGGACTTATAAAGTTTTATTACTTACTTGCCATGCACTATTTTAAACAATTTTATTTCAATTATTTAATTCTCTTATTAATAGCTTCAATGACATCAGAGCAAAATTCCTTCAGAATGATTTGGGGATTTTGTTTTCCTGATTCCCATCTCCTGAACTCTTCTGCTTCCCAGCTAAAGACTGCATGTAAACAAGTGCAGATGTTTAAAGATGCCTACACATCTGTAGGGAGTAGTCCTATAGGTTTTCAAGAAACCTGGTAGGCAAGACATCAATACTGAGTTAGCCAGGTAGTATCTCCTGGAAAAGTCTTAATTCAGCTATTACAATTAACATTAGATGAATGCAACTCCAATTAAATTTTAGAAAGTATATTCTTGGCACAAAATTACCAACCCTTCTTTGGAAAACTCATCTTAAGTAAAATGCTTAAAGGTTAAGTCATACCCGTCTCTTCTGCGCTTTCGATATTCGAGGCTGCTGAACGTGTTGCTCTTGTCCTTCAAGGTCTAAGTTTGCAACCCCATCAGCCACAGAATCTAGCTAAAAAGAAAATAGAAGAAGTTAGTATTTTAAGTAATAGCACCCAATATGTGCACCTCCTAAGCAGTTTTAAGCTATATTTCCAGGTAATTTCACCATATAACATTATCTACAATAACCTGTGTGGCCCAGTACCCTAAAAGTCAAAATAAAGCACCTCGCATCCCACTCCAGCATCACATTTGGTTACTTTTTATAACAATTCTGTCATTGTTGAGACTAGATAACACACACAGCTCAAACTTAATTTGTATGCTGCCTTAGAGGCTCCACATTGACAACTGAACACAGCTTAGTTGACCTGTTAAGCCAAAGCCCCTAAACAGTTGTTATCAAGTTCTCAATCAATCACTTATTATCAATAAAAGCAGAAGGCTTGATCTGCCACACCAAAGAATCACAAGCAGTTGGTAGGGACAGTTGGCAGTTCAGGGAGAATGTCAAATCTAGCCTCCTTATCATTGTATTAATCAGATGTCTTCCAAAGAGATACGGATATAGTTTCAGTACAAATTAAAAATAAGAAATAAAAAACACAGACATCTCAAACCTAAATCCTTTCAGGGAAACCTATGCTCTAAGCAGGGATTGTAGCTTGAAAGGGTCTCAGTAAAAGTCACCTGATTTAATGGGAAAAAAAGACACTTTTAATGAAAAAGAAATAAAAGATACCTTATTTAAATGAAAAAACTCTTGAAACTAATCTATGCTTTTACCAATAAGCATTATGCTTAATACTTATGTGCTAATTACTTAGGTCTTAATTATCTGCTTAAGCATTTGACTAAAAATTTTAAAAGTTTAGACTTCTACAGGGACACTGCCCTTGCGACCCAAAGCTTGCCACAAGGATACGCCACAGGCACTTCTCAATCAAGACAAATTCATTTGTCTCTTTAAAATATTTAAAGCTGAAAGACACACGCTGCTAGGGAAACACTGAAGCAGATGTCCAAGCGTGCAGCAGCACCATGATTCAGAGGCAATTGTACTGCCATTAATTAATTTAGGCAGGGGAAGCATCTGAACAGGCTCACTTGCACAAACAGGACTTGCATTCAAGCATATGATACAAAGAATTTCAAATTTTAAAGGTAAGTTAAAGAATCCCTACTACAAGTTGTACCTGTACAACTGCAGCTCATGTCAAAGCACGCACCTTATTCTGCTCAGGTGAAGCTTCCTTCAGTTGCTTCAGTTCCTCCTTGTGCTTCTGCTCAAGCTCTGCCTCCAGTTTGGCAACTTCATCAGCCAGTTGTTTTCTTCTCTTTTTGTCATTCTTGGGAACCGCATTTTTCATGCCTTGAATTTTAGCTGTTAAAGAAGTAGCGCAGTAAGACATTAGCTCTGAAGATTAGATATTCCATAAATATTTCGGGAAAGAGGATTGCAAGTCACAGCCCACACAAAAAGCTCGACATTAATATACTACAACAGTTAAGGTGTGAGGCTGCCTCCTCATATCCCTGAGACGCATGGATTTAGGGTTTGGAGGAAATCCATAGGGCTTCTTGGATGATGAACGGACTGGATCATCCCTCCTATGAGGAAGGTCAGAGAACAGGGCCTGTTCAGCCTGGAGGAAACCAAGCTTGGGAAGGCTCTTCTTAACATGCACCAATATATGAAAGGCTCCCTCTTCCATCCTTCCACCCTCTCTTCCCAGAGAAATATGATGACAGGACATCATATTGTGACAGGACACGAGCACAAACTGAAGCACAGAAATATTTCTCTGAATATAAGTGGAAAAATTTTGTACCGTGAAGGAGATTGAAGCCATTTTGCTCATCAAAAACTGAAACTGAGAACAAAATCTGTGCAAGGCCCTAAGGCACACACACTTAAACACACCGGGAGAGCACCGACGGTGCAGAGGATGGACAGGATCCTCAGGTGGAGAACATGCTGGGTGTTCAGGGGCTGAGACCCATGTTATTTAATTATTATGACCAAAAAAAGGTTTTGTTTCCATCGGGGGCACATCTGGGGAGCCCCTTTTTGGGTGGCAATTCCTGCAGGGCGCTTCCCTCTCCCAACCAGGCTCTGCCTGGTCGTGTCTCCCGCATCTCCCCTTCCTTAGCGCCACAACACAGACCCAGGGGCTCCCTTTTCCCCTTCCAGACGAACCCCACCTCTCCCTGGGCCTTTCCCCACGGGCACAGCGGGTGCTCCCGCCCTCAAGCCTCGGCTCCCGGCCCTCACTTCAATGGCGGGAGGGGAGCGCACCTCGCTAGCGGCACCCACAGCTCTGCGGCGGCGCGCGGGCAGGGACGGCGCCCGCCGCCTCGGGCGCCCGCCGCCATCGCCTCACCCTGCAGCGCCCGCCGCTCCCTGCGCTGCCGCCTCGCCAGCAGCTGCAGCGGCTCCTCGGCCGCCGCCTCCTCGTCGCCGGAGCCCTCCATGGCGGCAGCTCGCGGCGCTTCCGGGGCCGCCAGCTCCGCCCTGCGCCATGGCCGGCAAGGGCGGGACGGCGGCGGGAGCGCCGGGAAGGCGGCGCGGCGGGAGGGGAATTCCCGTTTGCGGGGCGGGAAGCGCCATTCCAGGCGGGCAGCAGCCGGCGGGCCGGGCTCCCCTGGGCTCGCGGGGGTTCTCGCCGCGAGGAGAGGGGCGCTGAGCGCGCGTAGCCCGCGCGGAAAGCCCAGCGAGGGGAAGGACGGCGCTGGGAAAGGAGCCTGAGCCCTGCGCGTGGTTTATCCCGCCGGCATGGAAGGGAAAAGGATTTAGGCCGCCTGCCCTTGTGCGGAGGCTGCGGTGCTCGGCACCTGCGGGGATTGGGGGATGTTTGGGTTTTAACCTGGACTTCTACCTGCCTGTGGCCATAAAACCACATCACAGAGTTGACAACTGTCAGCTAGGAAAAAAAATAAAAAAATACATATATTTTTTAAAATAGCTTTTCTAGCTTTTGGCTAGAAAAGTAGGCAGGTATTGAGAAATACCTGGTGGTCAATACATGTATCTGCATATTGCCAGCAGCTCTAGAGTGAGGGCAAACCCAAGTATCAGATATTTCTTGACCAACATACATGCTTTATATACCTTGTCAGTTTACCTACACATGCACGTGTATGTAAAAACAGATTTAATGTGTTCTTTAAAATATATTCAGAAATAATAAATACTGCATATTACTTCTTAAATCTTTTGCTTCCTAAAGTTATAGCCAAGAGAAAAAAAAAAAGAAAAAAAAAAAGCAATGTATTTTTTACCCTAAGAAAGCATTAAATGTTCAGGCATATGACCCCATCCCATCCTTCACTGCAGTTCTCCAGTGTTTTGTGGGACTGAAGTGTAAATCTTTCAGGAAAAATGGTGCCTTCAGCACAGCTATCCCATTAAAAGGGACGTGAATAAAGGGGCCTGTGCAGTTCTTGGTCCAGAGTTCCTCCATATCTTTAGCAAGAATCCGAAACAGGATATAAAATAAATTCCAGTAAAATCTTAAAGTGACCAAATGTAAAGGAATTGGTGAGTGATGATAAAGCCTGGTAGGGTGGTTAACGTGATCTTATGATATGGTAGCCTCCACTGTACAACACGTATATTAATGCAGTTGAGGGTGACACAGGAAGGGACACCTTAGGACACAGTGAGTATGGGACTGCATTTTAGAAACGAGTGATAAAGTAAATGAATAGAAGGACGTGCTACACAGCCAGCGAAATGAGCTTCATTTTCTGCCATGAAATACAGAATAAACAAAAACTACCAAGCAAAATCTGGAGATATATCACTACTATGCTAGCATTAATGGGATAGTTGGCAGAAAGTTCTCAATTCCAACACCCATACATTAGAAAAATGTTGAAAAATTGGAGAAAACTCCAAGAAGACTTAAAGAAATGATCAAAGACTTAGAATACCTTTACATAGGGCTGTTTAAATCCTATTAAGTGCTTAGTTTATCCAAATGCTCACGCTGGCCTTGCAAGGCCTCCGTCCTGGCCTGCGGGTCTTGTTCCAAGCCTGTTGTGAGCAGCTGCTCTGTGAAGTGCAGCCTGGCGACAGGGGTCTCTGGTTAAGAAAGGGAGTTTAACTGTGGGACAACAGCAAGGGCACTAACAACATGGGACTAGGATGAAAACAGAGGCCACAAAATAAACGACTCGCTGAGAGAAAGGAAAAAAAGGAAGCTCTTTTGAGTGGACTCCAGAGAAGCAGCAGGATGAAAACAGGGATGCAGGCGGAGGAGGAGGAGATGTGTCTGCTATGGCCTGCAACAGTAACGCTCACCAGTGTGACCAAGCGTGCAGCCCAGGGCTGCTATAGAGAAGCGAGAACATAAAGTCAAAATCCTGCACTTGGTGGGAGAGGAAGTGCCTTCATGGGGACGTGCAGTCGTGGGGTGCTGTGGGGCTGCCAGGGCTGCCAGTGCCCCCCAGGGCCCCCGTCTTTCAAAAGCCCTGACGCTCCCTTCTGCCCCGCGGGCCCTGCCTCTCTCTGCCTGCTCGCCCAGGAATCCTGGCTCCTCCAGGGCCTCTCCGTGGCCAACGGAGTTACGAGTTCATAACAAAGTCTAATTGTTAGAGGCAGAAGTGAAACAAATACAAATCAAGACTGAAACTAGAGATACCTGTGAATCGCTTTTTTCTGTGATGTGCTAGATTTACAGTTACCCGAATGTTAAATCAAGACTGATGTGTTACTGTGATTGTAGTGTATCTGAGCTGTAAGTTATAGGCTCCATGCAAGAAATGTTTTCTGAAGTTCTCTTGGAAAATGCAAGCAAGGCAGAGTAGATTATCATAGTGGTCCTTTCTGGTATTGAAACTTATGACTTACCAAATCTGTTTCATTCAGAAAACTGAAACTTCCTATTGAGATGAATGATGGCCGTAAGTTATATTATGAGGACGTTTTACATACTGTCAGAATAGAAATTTTCAAGAGTAATGGGCACTTCTGAAAGGTGACTCTTAGTATTGTCATGCTAGTCCATGAAGTCAATGAGTGATAGTTACTTTTGGTAACAGCAGACAGTGAATTAAATCAGCTGTTGTGTTCTCTTTGTTTCATGCGTACTTTGTGAGGAAGAAATCATGCTCAGCTATTTACACTACTAAGCTTTGCTATCCTTTCTAACATCTTTTTCCCCACTTTAGTTTTGCAATGCTTATTAAGCATACTGAAAAAAAGGATTTGCTTTTTACGTTGGTATTTTATGAGTAAATTAGGTGTGGGACCCACTCTGCTAAAGTCTTGCTTTTGTTTCTTTCTTTGCAAAATGGGCGCTAAAGCTGTCTAGAAGATAGTTTTCACAACAGCAGTAAAGATCGTCCAAGAATGACTCCAGCTAAGTGGTCAAGCAAAGAATGTGGCTTACTGTTTTTAATAAGAATGCATCTTGTTTTCCTGTGCTCTGTCCACGATGTATCTTGATGAGTACTAAAATAGACTTATTGTAGCTCTATGTAAAGATTTTCTAAAATGACTTTATTGTTTTGGTTGATCAAGATTTTCTTGAGAGTTTTCTGATTTACATACTGTTTATCAAGTGAAGGCACCTTGATCCCCAAAACTGAATTGGAAGCAGCTGCACTTGCCTTTGCTCAGTGTCCTAATACCAGTGGGTAGTAAATTTAATATTTGCAATTGTTTTACATGAGCTAAGGACTGAATATTGCATTGTATTGAAGCCTACACAGGGCATGCACATCCCTAAAGCCATCTAGATTCTATAGGCTCCATAGATTCAGAGTCACTGGTTACTCAGGTATATTACAAACACTAGGTGCCAGAGCAGCCATAACCTGGAGATATCTCCATAACCTGGAGATAGTCTTGATTTCTGGGAAGATCGCTAGTGAGAAATACATGCATGTATTACAGTTTTACTGTAATAATACTGTATTACATGCAGTAGTACAGTTTGCTCTAATCTTAGCAAGAATTCTGACCCATGCTCTGCTCAACCACTTGAAGGTACTGTGATTTTCCCTGTGTGCTGTTATTTCCTCTCTAGCCTGTGAAATTGCCATGTACAGCCTGTGCTATTGCTATAAAATAGTAATTGACACATTTTAAGCACTCATTTTTGCCCCAGTCATCTGATAATCTTCCCAGTTTTCTTCTTAATGAAAGAGAAAAGAGGGACTGTGAGTGGGCCACACAAATATGGATTGGCCTGTCAATGTGTTACACATTCAGACAAACCTGTCACAGTCTGTGCAACACTTGGGAACAACTGGCTGAGTAAAGTAGTGGATGAGTTTGGCAACAGGCTTGTTTGCCCCCTTCCGGTGTGTTAGAATGAATGGTCTCTAAATGGAATGATTTATGACTGCATTGTGGAGACTCACGAGGTGGAATAAGACAACAAATGACTAAATAATGGGCACAATTTAATTCTTTGAAAAGGCGCAGAGCATATGAAGGATATAGTGCTTTGCAACTGAGGAGAACAGGTCAAAAGAAGCAAAGAAGCTGTAAATTACAACTGATGCTGCAGTAAGAAAGCTTTAGTTCAAACATTTCAAAACAGTGTCATTAATACCAATAATCTTCCATATTTCTTTCAAAATGTCTCTTGAAGTTTTACCTGTATATTTATAGAGCCCATAAATAAGCTCCTGCCAAAGCTCTCTCTACCTTTGCTGTATCTTAACAGTGAAATGCAGGAGAAAACAAAAGAATTCCAGCAGATTCCCCAAATCAAGCAGTAAACAAAACTGGGCTGCATTTCCATTCATCTGATGATACATAAATGGAAAATCATTTTCCCTACTTACAAGAAAGTGATACTTAGGAAAACAAACAACATAACTTTATTCCTTCCATTTTCTTTGGGGGAGAACAGCTATTCAGCTGTCACCTTCACTCTACCTTTTTGCATTCTGTGTCCTTTTTATACATGCTTATATCCTGTATGTTATTCCTGACAACAGGTCAATTGACAAGAACAAGTAGTGCCTTGCTCTGTTTCAACCTTCCCCAAGATTATATTGCGTTTTGCATCAAAAAAACGGTAAATTCTGCGGGAGATCACAGTGTTATTGTTGTGCTTTGCACTGTTCCATGTCATACTTCGTCAGTAGAGGCCTTTGCCTCTTCTCAGATGTGCTGTTATTCCCAACTTTATCCATGGCAGCTGATGTCAGCTCTTAGATTTGCCGGACAGACCAATTTACCCTTTAAATAAAATCCCTCCTTACCTACATCACTCATCACTGGTGAGTGCAAGCCTTGTTTTTTGTACCTTCCAGCAGTGATTTTCCTAAGCTACAACAATCTCCCCACCGGGGTACTTGATGCTCCCGTTACCATCCTCTAATCAGTTGGCTGTACTCAGCACTGACTCCTTCATGACAGTTTCTAATAACAGTGATCTAAGTATAATAATAAGTGGCAGTATATCATATTTTGCCATGGAAACATGGAAGAAAGGAACATGGAAAAATTCCAAGATACCCCATCTAGCACCACAAGGGTAGAGCGGGTCAGCTCAGCCTTAGAGCAGAGTGCCATCTACTGAAGTATCAGAAGGAACTTGAGATATTTGCCTATTTTTCTTGGATGTCTTTCATCTAGTAATTTAATAAGACTGATACTACTTAGGTTTTATGACCAAAGCCTCAGAAATCTTTATAGCTGACAAGTAACTCTAATCATAAATGTAAAAATTCCTAAATAAATTCGTAATGACACTACTTCCCTCTCGCTCTCCCCAAACCCCCCATCCTCAGAAATAAAAAATAACTAAAAACTAGAGATCAAATGAAGATGATTAAGATGCTATAATTTAAAAAGATCTACAAAGCATTATCTGATAGAATTCATTAAAGAATAGAAAAGAAGGTAAAAAAAATTAAAAGGTTATTCAAAAGCCACTAGTACGATAACATTTGACAGAAATTAGTAAATGAATGGAATATGTCTACAGAAGGAAGGGATCTAGGTATAGGCATTTACTGAGTTGCAAGCTCTCACACATAATAAGGCAAGGAATCTTGAATATGTGTAATGTGATTAGGAAGAGATGAATAAATTAAATTACAATTTTTGAAAGTAGATGGTGTTTTCAGAATAGCCAAGGAAAAGCTTTGCAGATACGGTAATACACTAATATGGAGCCAGGCTTAAATAAAATTTAAATCACATAAACAATTTTCCTGCCAATCAGGCTTACATTTCCCAGTGTGAATGATTTCAGAATTGAGGCTGAAAATTCCTCCATTATTCTAAAAATAAAGTTAACCAGAATAGCACCAAGACTATAGCAGAAATGACAGCTATGCCATCAGGAAAAGATAACAACAAGAATGAGCATTACCACAACTTCAATTCCAGTTGGGAGAAATATGAGAGATACCCCTTTGTGTAAATGCAGACATCTTTACCATGATCACTTCTGTCAGCAGAATCAGTAGTAGAATTAAAGCAGCTTTAGAAGAGCAGCCTCCATACGCACTCTTGCACAGATGCTCTACAGCAACAGGAATAGAATAGAAATAAAAATATCAAAAATAGCTATGCAAAGTTGCTGGCCAAATGCTGCCCATTGCTCTTTGGGATAAGTGCATGCTGTGAGGGCAGCTGGCTGGACTTCTTGCTGCCCTTGCGTGGTGGTGTTCACGTTTTTGGAGCTCTGCAGCTCCAAAAATGGGAAGGAGGAGATTGGAAGAACAACTCCGTTCTGCAACATTGGCAGCTACCAATATCCCGAGTCTCTAGTGAATAGATAACTTTTTGTGGCTGTGTTTTCCTAATGGAAGAGTGACTCAGAACTATGAGGGGCTGAGCTGTGTGGATGAGTCTAGAGATAAACTGCTTTTGTGCAGAAGAGGTTCATATTTGGTGTATTCCTGTATTCTGCAGACCCTGATTTTGTTGTATGGAGAGGAACCGACGACACTTGGTACAGAAAAATAGGGATTTACATGATGTTCCCATTTTCAAGGTTTTTGTATACTTCTGCATATGAATGAGTAAGAATAGACTGAGTCATAAATTAAAAAAGAAAAATTAAGCAGCCAACCCTACTACCAGTCCCAGAGTTTATCATTCGAGTTGTTGACATCAATACCCGTGTACAAAGCCATTTTGTATCTAAAGGCTAAACTAGATTGTAACACAGCACAAAGATCAGGAATTGAGAAGCGTGAAAGACCTGCCAATATGACAAAATATGTCTTCAAGCTATCCTTCATATCCTGGATATTGTATCATAGATATTGTATTATACAGTATTACCTTCAACGAAACCACACATGGAAAACTACAGTTAGTTATTTTTATAACTAGTGCTACTAATTATGTTATATCCTATATTTCATATTATACAAAATATTTTATTGCATTTCTTAGACTATAGAATAAAATTTTAGCTTGTTATAGACCTAACTTTGCAGCTCAGGATACATTTATTAATTAAAATCAGGATAGGGTTTTGCAAATGGTCTATATGCTGTTTGTAATCCCTTCTGTGTTACCATATTTAACAATGAGCCAGATCTTGTTATATCTTGCTGTGCCTTGTTTTAATGTAGAACATCTGGGAACACAAAAAATAAGCACTTTTCCTTTTATTTTTTTTTCATATACTAATCAAGTAGTAGAAGAGAAATTAATTTACTTTGGTTACACAGGAAAAGAGGCATTAAGAGAAAGATATGGAAAACAATCACAGAATATAAAACAAGGTGCCTCATAATAATCTTAGTTGCTCAGTTTACCTTTCCTTTTCCCGTAATGCCATATTAATTTTTTTATATCCCTAGGAATTCAGGTATTCTAATAATCGACCAATCAGGTATTCTAATAATCGACCATCCCACATAACTAGATCTTTCAAAAATAATTTAAGCTGACTGAAGTTCTGCAGACATATGTAGCAGATTTTTATTGTTCTGTTTTACTATTCTTTTGAGCACCAAAAAGGCGATAGGCTTTTCATTAATATATATATAATATATATATTGAATGAATA
>VZSG01000090.1:527670-608237 GCA_013398315.1 Nothoprocta pentlandii | reverse complement strand
AACTCCTTAAAGTTGGTTTTAAAATAAAGAGCATTGCAGAGGTGACAGCCTATGGAGTGGCAGCCTATAGAGTATTGTGCTGCGGATATGCTTTAGGTAGCACTAGGATTAGGACTGATGTGCCACTGCCTAGTGATTGTGAGGGAAGGGAAGGCAAACCTAAGTAGTGGTTAGCATAGACATAAAACATATTTATTTTAAGGTTGTGCATTTTAGAGGCTGTGTTTGCTCCTGGTGTTTTAGGATGACTTGTCTGGGTTTCCAGCTGAGCTTTCGTGGTCTCTTGCAGCAGAGCTCCCCCCTCCGTATACGGCGATCGCCAGTCCGGATGCCAGCGGGGTCCCCGTGATCAACTGCCGGGTGTGCCAGTCCCTGATCAACCTGGATGGCAAGCTGCACCAGCACGTGGTCAAGTGCACCGTTTGCAATGAAGCTACGGTAAAAACGGGCCTTTAGTATTTCATTTTTTGTGGAGGGAAGGGGGTGGGTGGAACTGTTCAGTCGTCGGAATTTGTGTCCTTACCTGGAAAGGGTGAGTCACTCGTGACATCCCTACAAAGGATCTGTCAGGGGATCTGTCACTGTGCTGGTGTGTACAAGGATGCTGCCACCCAAGGATGATCATAAGCAGCTAGAATAAATCTTTGTAAAGAGAATAAATCTCATTCTGAGGAAGAGGATAAAAAACAAAGATTTTTAAGTAACTACTTGTATGTAAAGAATGTTGAAAGAAATAAAACATTTGATTTTCAGAGTAGAAGAAACAAAAGTGCCTGACCCGTACATGTTGCCCTGGAACTGGGCTTTCCTCCTGAAATACAGGCATTTAACTTGTCAGGAGGCTAACAAATGGCAGCAGGGCAATTTTAAAGCACAGGAACTGCAGGTTTTGTTCCACCTACTGCAGCGGTTACCGGCCCTTCTGGCCCTGAACTTCTCCCTCCCTCACATTCTTATTTCAAGTCTTTAGTTCTTGATACCCTTGTAGTTTTCCTGCCTAACAGTTTGGGAATTGGATACTGCAGTGGGCCACAATGGGGACATTTACATGGAAAACAGTGAATTGTCATTTTCTTTCTTTTTTTTTTTTTTTTTTTTTGTGTGTGTTTGTGCAGGGGTGAGGGGAAATATTTAAATCCTATCCAGATAATAGGATGCCGTAGATCTGTAGAAAACTGAGTAGAGAATTTTCCTCATTACTATTTGATGGTTTGGGTCAAACAAAGGCTAGTACAGCTTTTGAGATCTGTGATCCTGTTTGAAAGGAACCCAGAATCTTGACTGCCAGCTTTGAGGAAGATACTTTCAGAACAACTTAAACTGAGATTGGCAGTTCAGCAACGTCTGCCGATTCTCTTAGCACCTGTGAGCCAGACTTTGATTCTTTTATTTTTAACAAAGCATTGTACCAGGCAAGGAGACTTCCTTGATATTTTGAGTGTTTTTCAAAAAAATATACCGTTGCTTAAGCTTACATTTGAAAAAAGAGCTTACAGTGATTTGAATTGTTAAAATATGAATTTCAGTTAGTTTTCAGAATCTCTTATTTGTTGCCAGTGATGTTCTGATGAAAAAATAGGCATCTTGTTTTGCTTTGGGGAGAGAGTGAGAACGAAAAGTTTTGTCCTCACTCTGGGTTCCCTTCTGCAAGAACTGCATTTCTTTGAATTTCGTTATTGTTATAAATTTGTCTTGTAAGTGGTTGTGTTTTGTTTATACTTTTACAGGAGATGTATGAAAAAAAGTGAATTGCTCTGACTTCAGGTGTATTTTATGTGTTTTATTTATTTGTTTTTGTTTTCATTCAGCCAATCAAAAACCCTCCTTCAGGGAAGAAATATGTTAGATGTCAATGTAACTGTCTCCTTATCTGTAAGGATACATCTCGGAAAATAGGCTGTCCACGACCAAACTGGTAAGAGGAAACAAACTCTAAATGCTTTATATCACTTTCTTTAAGGCAGTGGCACATGATGCGTTGAATATTTAGAACTGAAGAGATCCAGGTCTGGGCAGAACTGTGTGCTGGCACTTGCAGAGCATTAGGGAATTACTGCATGCACAAATAGGGGTAATGACATTTTGACTTTTAGATCAACTTACTCAGAAAGGAGAAACCTAAGTGTTCTTAGTGATACTCTCAAACATATTTCCCATTTATTAGATACTACATGAGGAACACACAGTGTGAAGAAAACCACTTCTCACTTCTGGGGAGTAGTGTTCAGAATTTCCTACAGAGTAGTGATTTGCTATAGATGCACAGGTTGCTCTCTCTGCCTTTTTCCCTTTCTGAATAAGGATTTCACACTGAAATGAGAGAAGAGGCAGTAGGTTATTTCATTCCTGCCTTCCCTTGGCTACCCTGAGCTAGCATCTCTCCTCTGAGCCCTTGTGCTGTAGTTGACACGTTTGCTGTGACAGACGAGTGCAGCTGCCATCCTGAGCTTTCTTACCTTATATATGGGCTTACAGCATTAAGGCTGGCCTGAACTGGAAGTGATTTGGTTGGACGTAAGGCAGCACCAAGGCTGGGTCTGTGGATACTGGGGTGGCAGTTCCAGCACACCGTGGGCCGTAGCCACAGCCTTTGGCTCTGCTAGTCTCATTGCGTGGGTTTCAGGGTTAGGAGATGGGGTTTCTCACTAATGCAGTATTGTGGAAAACATCAGAAAATGGCAAATATCTCTTTGAAAAGTGTTCAGATACTTCAGTTGCAATTGATGATATGATTGGCAACTAGATTGAATCAGAAGCTCCCCAGTTTTGCACCCAAATGTTTCCTGAATGTATGTGTCTCTCCAGCAGCTCCCTTAAGATAACCTATGCCTCTGTCTGCAGAGATTAGTTCAGTGGAAGACAAGCAAAAGCACAGTGCCTTATAGAGACCTAAGGAATATGCCCTAAACAGGAGACTCTAGCCTGACGGGATACTATAATCATTTGCTGTATATGGGGAGGATTGCAGTGCAAATTCAACAATAATTTAGTTTTCCCTTCACTTCTTTTGTACCAGGAAGTCAGATTCTTATTTTGCTCGGAATTGCTTAGTTTGTATATCGTCTTTTTTGATTAGCAGATTGTATAATTAAATTGGAAATACATTTAAGATAAAGAATATTTACCTTATTTTTCTTAAAGCAAACTGATTGATTGTGTTTAGTCAAATCTAGATTTTTTTTTTTAATTCGCTGTATTTGAATGGAACTTCTTCTATAAAAATACAGAGAGACTGCTTGTAATGTGGGAGAAAGCAAGAGAATCCTTACTCTCCTGCTTGTTTCTGTATAGAGATGTGTGTTCCAATTCAGATCCTTGCTCAGTCTGGATGTTAAGATTTTCCTGAGGGGTTTCTGCCATATGATTGAGAGTCTTTGATCTCTGCAGGGATCTGCATGTGTGGGTTACCTTATAATGGAAAGGTTTTCAAAGTAGGAAAAGAGAGCGCAATGAGAGAGACCAAAACTGGATGCATCATCTACTTAAAAGTTAGATTATAAGTTAGGAGCGTAACATACTTGGTAGTGACCAGCTGAGCTAATTGCTTAAATGCATCATCCTTCCTCTTTGCTGGCTTAATTACATGTGCATCTAATATTCTTAATGCAGTAGACGCATCATTACTCTTGGTCCAGTAATGCTGATTCCAGAGGAGCAGCCAGCTCAGCCTGCCTTGCCAGTCCAACCAGATGGGACCAGAGTGGTATGTGGGCACTGTGGAAATACGTTCCTTGTAAGTAGAGCTCCAGATTCTCCTTCTCAACTAAATGTGCCATCACTCAAGCTATTGCAAGTACTTCTAAGGGTATATCACCTCACCCTAAAATATTATCAAGGAATGTAAGTTCTACCTATGTGCATGTTGCCATGTCTGTGTAGCCTGTATTTCATTATCTCCACACACATCTTCAAAGAAACTTACAGTGTTCCTGGCGTGTATTGATGGCTGAAGCTCAAAGTCAATTGTTTCTTAGAGGTTTGAGAATGGACAGCACTGGAAACAGAAAAAGCTTCTGTTTGACTTGCAGTGATGGTCGTGTTTTGCAGTGGCCAAGGAAGGTTCTGCCATTGCTGTGTGGACCTGCAGGAGAGGTTCATCACAGCTGACACATTAGCATGTCAGTCAGTTGCTGTGGGACTAGAGATTTTGGTTTAAGTCTGAGCCTGAAAGTTCCTTTCCCTTTTGCAGCAAGAAGTACAAAAATATTAACTTGCTGTAAGTTGTTTTTTCAGCCTTTTACATAAACAAGGAGCTACCATAGATCACTTTGGCAGTACATAAGAAAGTATATCAGCTGTAGCTTCACCATGCAGCAGCCCTGGAGGGAGTTTGTTGGGTTTCTTGTTTCTAAGCAGCAGCCAGCATGAGCAGCACAGCTGGTGGAGCTGCACAGTCAGTCGTGTTGTTGTTTGTGGGATGCTCTGGGGCCTGAGATAGCCAAGGGCATCTCGCGAAGGGCGGGCGAGGTTGTGCTGCATGTTGGCTTATGCCCTGAGTGAGAAAAGGGTTTGTTGGTGATGGGCTTTCTGCTGGACTAGATGTGCTCCTTACCCTTACGTTGCCTTCGTGGATCCAGGAGGTGAATGATGCTTTATTACTCTAGCAGATGAAAAATGTAGGGAGCAGAAGATGGCCTTCTTTTAAAGAATATCAACCAGGTTTGGGAATTTACACTTAGCATTTGAGAGAGGAAAAAAAAAAAAGCTCAAGAAGCAGTATTTCTATGAATTCTGTTCAAATATAAATATACATATTTAATCCTAATAATAATAATAATATTTAATCCTAATCCTGAAGAACAGAAGTCCATAAGTACCTAACCAGGTAGACCTGGAATGATGCATGTGGGAGGTTTANTGTATATCGTCTTTTTTGATTAGCAGATTGTATAATTAAATTGGAAATACATTTAAGATAAAGAATATTTACCTTATTTTTCTTAAAGCAAACTGATTGATTGTGTTTAGTCAAATCTAGATTTTTTTTTTTTAATTCGCTGTATTTGAATGGAACTTCTTCTATAAAAATACAGAGAGACTGCTTGTAATGTGGGAGAAAGCAAGAGAATCCTTACTCTCCTGCTTGTTTCTGTATAGAGATGTGTGTTCCAATTCAGATCCTTGCTCAGTCTGGATGTTAAGATTTTCCTGAGGGGTTTCTGCCATATGATTGAGAGTCTTTGATCTCTGCAGGGATCTGCATGTGTGGGTTACCTTATAATGGAAAGGTTTTCAAAGTAGGAAAAGAGAGCGCAATGAGAGAGACCAAAACTGGATGCATCACCTACTTAAAAGTTAGATTATAAGTTAGGAGCGTAACATACTTGGTAGTGACCAGCTGAGCTAATTGCTTAAATGCATCATCCTTCCTCTTTGCTGGCTTAATTACATGTGCATCTAATATTCTTAATGCAGTAGACGCATCATTACTCTTGGTCCAGTAATGCTGATTCCAGAGGAGCAGCCAGCTCAGCCTGCCTTGCCAGTCCAACCAGATGGGACCAGAGTGGTATGTGGGCACTGTGGAAATACGTTCCTTGTAAGTAGAGCTCCAGATTCTCCTTCTCAACTAAATGTGCCATCACTCAAGCTATTGCAAGTACTTCTAAGGGTATATCACC
Organism: Nothoprocta pentlandii; assembly: GCA_013398315.1. Taxonomy (NCBI): domain Eukaryota; kingdom Metazoa; phylum Chordata; class Aves; order Tinamiformes; family Tinamidae; genus Nothoprocta; species Nothoprocta pentlandii. The sequence goes on along the minus strand of VZSG01000090.1, from coordinate 602,616 downwards.
TCACCCTAAAATATTATCAAGGAATGTAAGTTCTACCTATGTGCATGTTGCCATGTCTGTGTAGCCTGTATTTCATTATCTCCACACACATCTTCAAAGAAACTTACAGTGTTCCTGGCGTGTATTGATGGCTGAAGCTCAAAGTCAATTGTTTCTTAGAGGTTTGAGAATGGACAGCACTGGAAACAGAAAAAGCTTCTGTTTGACTTGCAGTGATGGTCGTGTTTTGCAGTGGCCAAGGAAGGTTCTGCCATTGCTGTGTGGACCTGCAGGAGAGGTTCATCACAGCTGACACATTAGCATGTCAGTCAGTTGCTGTGGGACTAGAGATTTTGGTTTAAGTCTGAGCCTGAAAGTTCCTTTCCCTTTTGCAGCAAGAAGTACAAAAATATTAACTTGCTGTAAGTTGTTTTTTCAGCCTTTTACATAAACAAGGAGCTACCATAGATCACTTTGGCAGTACATAAGAAAGTATATCAGCTGTAGCTTCACCATGCAGCAGCCCTGGAGGGAGTTTGTTGGGTTTCTTGTTTCTAAGCAGCAGCCAGCATGAGCAGCACAGCTGGTGGAGCTGCACAGTCAGTCGTGTTGTTGTTTGTGGGATGCTCTGGGGCCTGAGATAGCCAAGGGCATCTCGCGAAGGGCGGGCGAGGTTGTGCTGCATGTTGGCTTATGCCCTGAGTGAGAAAAGGGTTTGTTGGTGATGGGCTTTCTGCTGGACTAGATGTGCTCCTTACCCTTACGTTGCCTTCGTGGATCCAGGAGGTGAATGATGCTTTATTACTCTAGCAGATGAAAAATGTAGGGAGCAGAAGATGGCCTTCTTTTAAAGAATATCAACCAGGTTTGGGAATTTACACTTAGCATTTGAGAGAGGAAAAAAAAAAAAGCTCAAGAAGCAGTATTTCTATGAATTCTGTTCAAATATAAATATACATATTTAATCCTAATAATAATAATAATATTTAATCCTAATCCTGAAGAACAGAAGTCCATAAGTACCTAACCAGGTAGACCTGGAATGATGCATGTGGGAGGTTTACAAACTTACTGTGTCTCTGCAGTTTAGTATCTCTGTGTTATAAAGCAAAATATAATGCAAAAATATATCTCCAAGCAACTCATTAAGGTATCTCTCTTCATTTGTCAGTTAAAGGGGGAAAGCTTAAAAAAGCTTCAAATTGTCTGTTGCCCATTCAGTGTTGTGTCCGAAGAGTATCTGTTTGTCCACCTCTTCTAAAGGAACTTCCAGCCATGTGAAAGCAGAATCATGGGCTGGGCCTTCTCTGCACCTACACATGTGAGAGGTGTTTGTTTTAATTTTATGCCCTTGTAGTTCGGAAAGACAGTGTTAGTGTTATGCCCTGATACTTGTTCTTTGTAAGTTGTGCCAAGCACCCTCACCTCTATGGAGCACCACTGAGTACTGCTTAAATAACTAGTTACGTGTGTGATGTTTTGGACAGATTTTATGATGGTGTTTTATTTGATTACAAATAATAAGCAAATCTGTAATCAACTGTAAGCAAATGTGTAACTAATTTAGGATTAATTTGATAGTATAGGTGAGCTCTCAATAATTACTGGCATATATTTGTTTGTTGGGCTTTTGTCTTGGACAGCCTGAAAGCCTTTTCTGTGTTTAGGCTTCTGTTGCCTCTGGCAGATTTGGAATTTGGACAAGTGGGAAAAATGGTCAAAGAGAAAGTGAGGCCAAGGTGGTGGTTGGACAATCCTGGTAAACTGCAGTCTGGTCTGGCTTGGGCTCTTTCCAAACTCCTCTGGCCTGGTCCTGAATGGATGTTCCAGCCAGCAGCAATTCCCCGCTCCAAGGGGCTCTGCTTGGGGAGAGGGGTGAGACCCGGAGCTGCCTTCGGAGAGGATGAGAGAGGATGATCCCAGTTCCCCCCTTGTCTTCCTGACACTCTCTGGTTTCCAAGGATGGTCCCAAGGAAGACGAGCGAGGAGAGAGCTGGGAAGCTGCGGGCCATAGGCCCAGCGCCCTGCCTGCCCAGCTGTGCTCTGGCAGTTTTCTCCTCCAGAACTAACCAATTTCCAATATACCAGGATTTTTATCATCATCTTAAATGAGATACTTTAAAGTTTTCAGAAAACCGAGAAATGCTTTAATTTATGTAGGTGTTTTGTTTTCCAAGAGGATTCTCGCAGAGTGAACAGACAGGCACAGCTTGTGTATAGCTGCATAAACCCAGCAGTGAGTGTGTCTGTGCCTCTAATCACTGATTTGGATTATTGTTCTATTGTGTTATTTCAGTTAGAAAAAAATCTCTCTTGTTTGGGGAGGCCAAGTGTCCTGGTACTGTAACCTCAAGTTTTATTAATAACTTCAAATAAGATTAAAGTACTTCAAATCATCCTGGAATATAAGTGAAAACACTGACTTTAAACCTGAAATTAAACTAGATGTTAAATCTACCAAGCCCCCAAGAATTAGAATTTATTTGGAAGCAAGATTATTTTCCTGGGGGATTTTCTGTGTTGCAGGAGGGTCTGAATTCTTGCAGTGTGAGGCACTTGTCAAGGTGACTTCATTGCTGGTTCTCCTGAAAGCCTTTCCTGCAGCAGAAAGCCTGCAGCAGTCCTTAGAACAAAAGGCTCTTCTGTGACTTCCAGGTGACTTGCAATGGGAACAGCTTATCTGGGCCTCACCTGGCTCCCACCAACTGGAGCTCAGAGGCATTTGACTGTATTCTTACATCAATTAAAAACATAGATAATAATTCACCAGGAATCTTAAAATCCATGCAGTAATCATTGGCGACTAATGTGGGAAGTAGAGCTGCCTTCCTTGGGATAAATCTGGTGTACAGAAATGAAATTCAGTTACTGAGATACTAAATTTAAGCCCTGGAATTAGGCTTCTTACCTTTCTCGAATTGTTACCTAAGAATTTTGTTACCTTTCTAGAGGTAGTTTTTAATAAAAGGTAATTTTTGTTGCCTTTCTAGAAGATTTCTTTACCTTTCTAGAATTGTTACCTAAGACCTAAGAGGATATTTCTGAAGAGGTTTGTCTCCATCTCAGGTGCTGACCAACTACATGTTATCTCATTTTTCCTTATTGTAAAACCCAGAGGAACTGATTAGTGCTTCACGTGGATGCATGTGAGGAGCTAACATGGTTCTGTGGCAGGAACATGGGAGGAAGAAGCCATGTCCGTAAAATACAGCGCTTGGGCAGGGAGCGTTGCAGAAATTTTCAGGCATTTAATGGTCGAATAGAAGCTAGAGTTACAGGACAAGAGCTTGGCTGAGTCTTTGGGAACAAGTGCATTAAAAAATAGAAGGCAGCCATGTAATGTGTAGGGCAAACTGATAGTTTGAAATCAGAAAAGCATTAAAGGAGCATTAAATACTCCTCCTAGTAGAGAATTAATCCCCTTAGAAGTGCGTGTCACTGAGGGAGACCTTCAGAAGGCTGGGCAACATGCTCTGAATAGCATGGGACGCAAGCTTGTGATGCAAGTAGGATGCAACTGGCCGGGCTTTATAGAACTGTGGTTTTAGGTCTGTACATTAGAGCATGAATTAATTCTCAGTGTTTGAATGGTGCTGTGATGTGTCTAGGTCTGCGTGCAGCAGCTGGCCGTGCGTCCTGCTGCTCGTTGCAGTGCCCTGACTTCTGACTCCTCCTTGAGATCAGGAGAATCTGAGTGGAGGAGGCATCAGGTGTTCTGGAGCTTGAGCTTGTGCTCCTAATTGGTAGCATGGCTTTTCCACAACTTAGCAGGAGAGTTTGGTTTCTTAGCAGGAATTATGTGTTTCCTTACCCAGGAACCTGTGCCAATCACGTCCAGCTGAAAGCAGCAGGGAAAAGAGGAGTCCCATGTTTAGACTGGGTCACCAGCAAGATCCACACCCACGTGTGACCAGAACTGCTAGTTCTTGTTCGGATGTTCTTGTTCAGCATCTTATTGAGATGATATGATTATCTGGAAACCTCAGTGAGAACTGGATTTGTACCCCTCAGGTTAGGGCACATAGCAATGACCTCTTCCCCCTACCCTCAGCACCTCTCCATAGACCAGGATGTATCTGTTAACAGATGAGCAGAACCCCAAAGTTCCCCAGCTTTTACACTTCCCTCATTGGATTGCCCAGTTATCATTCTGGCAGTGGCAGTTCCCCAGCCTTGTTTATGTGAGAAGAGACAAGTCACAAGAAGAAAGGAAGGTCGTTAGTGGTGGGAGGCAGCGGCGCCAGCACCATGAGGTGTCCTTGGTGTCCTCGCCCCTCCACAGGTGTCCTTGTCCCTCATGGCGTGAGGGATGTGGGCTCTGGGAGTCTCCTTTGTTTCCAAATGACCTCACAGCACAACCCCTTAGGGCATAACTCCCTGCAGAGGGAAGAAATCCCGCTTCTTGTCTTCCTGTCCAAGGCAAATGTGCTTAAAAGCAGGCGCTCAACACTTGTGTCATCACAGAATGAAGTGTAACAAATACTGCTGTTTTAAAACCAACGTGTGGTTGTGCATCGTTTGTTTGAGGTAATGCGACGTGTTGTTACTTTTGCTGAGGCTGCATCCCAGATATTTCAGTCCTGTTTTAGAAGGGTGGGACCATCCTACCGATATTTTTATATGTCAGCTCTTTAACTTATCATCTAAGTAGCCAATAGTGTTGTTAACTTACATAAAACATAAGTTTTATATAAAGTTAAAGTTATGTAGAAGTTACGTTTAAGTAAAGTTAAAACTTTAGCGAGTGATGAGGGGATTAGGGAAAGATGGGAAAACACATCTGTCCAATAGTGCCAAAGAAGACACGTTCACTTGGAGTTGTGAAATTATGTTCGTAAGCAAGCTTGGAAGTAAGAGGAAAAAAATCTGTATTACTCTCATGTTGCCTATATTGTGCCCGGAGATGGAGTCACGTTACGTCAAGCAAGTCCTGCAATAGTAAGACAAGTCATGGGAAACTTTTCCCTGGAAATCCCACTCCTAAATTACCACTGACAAAAGGGCATCCTATTTACGAAAGAAAGCAAGAAACAAGTCAGAGAAAGCCTGAGAAGCAAAATGTTTTCACAGTGACGTTTAGCCTGAAGTCAAACAAACACTTTCTCAGGCCAAGTTTTCAGCTTTTTTTTTTTTCTTCTTTTTACAGTGGATGGAACTGAGGTTTAACACACTGGCAAAGTGTCCACACTGCAAAAAAATGTAAGTTACATAAATCAAGCTTTAAATATGTTCCAAAATTTTCTTCCACAGGAGTTTCTGGAGTGCGATGTCCGCCTGCCTCTTGCTTGGCCGCATTCACCTGAATTTCAAGACTAAAGAGCATGTTGTGTGCACATGAATTCTCCCCTCAGCTCAGTAACTTAGAGCAAACCTGCATTTCTTACTTTTGCCTCCAACAACTCAGTCTGAGCATTAAGCTGCTCACCACTGACAGAACTGGGTTGCTCAAATTAACAACTTTTTTTTTATGTCCTTGAAATTTTACCGCTTCATGCAGTTAGTCGGCTGTCGTGTTAATGTAGAGTTTAATCTGACTTGTTTGAAAGAAGGAAAGGAAACAATCTATTGTTAATTTGGAAGAGGTTTCATTCATTGCAAACCCAAATAATTTGTGTTAAGCATCTTATGGGACAGTGAATGTTTGTGAATTATTATGCTGTACTTTCTCTGCTCATTTGATGTTATACCAGTAAGAAGGAGATGTCATTTGCATCAAAACGAAGCATTAAAGCAGAACACAAGGCTCTTGAGAGTAGGGTTGTTTGTTTATTTAGTATTAATGATATTAAAAGCTGTGCTGCAAACATACCTTAGCTTTACATACCTTAATTGTGTGTGGAATCTCAACTGCAGGGTGTGAAATGAGACTTGCTTGTCTTGCTGGTTATTTAAAGATTTGCCTTCCCTTGATAGACAAGTGCTGCTTCCAGTTCAAGGAGCATATATATCTATGCTGGCATGGGAGAACCATGCATCTGTACTGGTCCCTCGGGAGGCAGAAGCCTTGTGATAAATGTGTCTTTGGTGCTGGCGTAGCGTGGCCTGGCCCTCAACAGTGATTGCCATCTGTTGCTGAAGCATTTGGTAAAGAAATCAGTCTGGTGATGCACTCTGCCTCAGGCGTGTAAATGGGCATGCAGTAGTGATCATGATTGAGTTTGCTTAGATCAAGTAAACTTGGGAACTTGAGATGATCCTGCTTTTCAGGTCCGGTCAGGATTTCTTATTTACATTCAGTGTTTACTTTTCCCCTTTTCATTTTTTTAACTAATCACAATTAATTTGTTAATATTTAACGTTTGCCAACTGAGCCGATTTCCAAAAATGTGGATGGTTTAGAGAAGGCAGAATCCTTCTCATTTGATGATGGAGAAGGGGATTGTTTTTTCCCTAATGTACTCACAGTGTTTAAGGTCTGACATAATGATGAAGACCTCTGATAAACTTCTAACATCTTTCCATCCTAAAGCCTATGGGAACCTAAAGGGAAACCTCCCTTGAAGGGTTTGACTTCATCCCCTCAGACTGCTTTGGCTTTGGTGTCTTTCACTTCTCCTGCTGCCCGAGGACCTCTCAGGTGCCTTCCCTTCCCTAGCAGCAGCTCCAAGAAAAAGAGCTGCCCCCCAGATGCCTGTGGGCTGAATTCACCCTGACTGGTCAACAGATGAAAACAGCTGCTTTTAATATTTGTAAATACTGCTCTTCTTTACCCTGGTTTAATAGTTCTGAATATGCATGTCAGGCTTCTTGTTCCTGGATTTTTGAGGGATGGGATTTCAGCTCTCTTCACTCAAAGGTAGTTTGGCTTTTTTGTGTAATTTGGAACGGATGAAGAAAGTTTCACCACTTAGAGTGGGCACTGGTGGGTGCTGCTGCTTGGAGGCAAAAAGTGCATCTGATGTGCTGGGTTTGTCAAATGTTGCCAGGCCTTAGAAGCTTCCTATGTGTTTTTGCACTTCTCTTTCTGTGGAGAGAAGCAAAGCAGTTGCAATAAAATAAAGCCTTGTTTATTTATTTATATATTGGTAGTATATGAAGGGAACTTCATCTTCTGTAGACTGATTTATTTGGTAAGAGGGGACAGAGCGTTAAGGAAATATGGATGAAAAGTAAACGTGGCAGTTTCAATGCTTTGGTTGCAAAAAAACGAGCTCAGGAGTTGGACAACTCCAGAAGTAAGGATTTTTCCTCAAATGAGCCATGTTTCTGTGTGCAACCTGCAGTGCAGTAAACATAATGTATGTTTTAGATGGATTAGATATGGCACTTCTACCAGCTTATTGCTTGATTAATGCATATTTGCAAGTATTAGGCTCTAATAAAATGAATGGGCTGAGTATGTAGCTAGGAAATGCTGCAAGGGGAGCGTCAGCTCAGTTTGGCAAGCTCAGTACTCGTCAACTGGAGCTCTGGAAGGTGCCTTCTCCTTGTTTATACAGCTCCCTGTTTGTCTCCATCCTGTGTGCTTCTTGGCATCAGGAATTTCACACTTTCTGGAGTGGCCACACAAGAATTAAAGGTGGCTTTGGGGGCCGAGTGAACAGTTTTCACCTGTGTGGGAGTAGGTCAGGCAGCAGTTAAGCAGTTAAGATGCCACCAAATCAGCAATTCCCCTTTCTCTGCCCATTGAAAATGTGCACAGGGAGGCTTTCAGTGCCAAGTAACTTCTCCTGGAGAATCCATAAGCAGAATAAAAGAAAGGAAAAAGACATAAAACTGAAAACATAGAGCAGACAGTGTCTTAATGGTCAAAACTTCCAGTCTTTGCCTTGCAAGATGAAGCTCAACTTGGGCGTTTGAGCTTGAGGACTTGATTCTTTTTTTGCCCTGAAGCATTTTAGAAGTTCCTTGTAAAGAAACAGCACTGTAGGAAAGCTGCTTAATTCAATCTATTTGAAGGCTCTCTAAAATGAATGTTTAAAAAAAAAAAATCTAGTCACATGCTAAGCATATGAGGCCTTGCTGTGCAGCTAATTAGCTGGAGCTGGAAATCTGGTCAGTCATGAGACAGATGAAGAGCTGAGCGTTGCTTTCTTGGGTGTATTTTAGATAAATTACAGAGCTATCATGAGATGTAAATGGCTTTCCCATGCCAGTGTTTTCTAAGGGAATGTTGATGCCCTGTGATGGGAGGAGGCACCTCGTTGCGGATGGCCTCCTTGGGGATGTTTCACAGCTGCCTCCAGGACCACTGGCAATGTGGGTCTGGTGTGAGAACCTCAGCTTCTCCAGCCTCTCTGGGTTGACCTGCACATCCACTGTGTTGCACTGGAATTGAATCGTGCTCCCATTTTAATCACCAGTGAAGGTGGTTAAAAGACATAATTAAAAACGCCTGACCCGAAATGTACGTGCCAAACAGTGCTGAGCTTCTGGAGTCATTTTCAAATGTGTAGCGAAGAACCCAGCCTTTTATTAAAACTTGGCATTTGGTTTGCCTGAAGCACTGGAGTAGCTTCTTTAATTTGGCAGATAGAGACATAGTTGTCTGTCTTGAGGAGCTTACACTCCACTGACAGGACATCTGAGGGATTTGTTTAGCTTGGTTGTCAGCAGATTGTGTAGTTAATATAACTTGTAGTAGAGCTCTAAAATAAAACACTGAAAGTAAAAAGGAACTTGTAATGTCTTTGAAGTTACTAAAACTGACTTAAATGTGTCTAAAAGAGCTTGAGTCTTTAGAATCATGAGAACCTTTCATGTTCATCATGCTTCTGACAAAGGGAACTGTTAACATTTGGAGGGGGGAGAGAGAGAAGATGGGTGAATCTTCAAGAAACTGGGCAGAGTTTAGGCAGTCCGTGGAGGCTGACTCCTTTATTCCAGGAGATAAACTGCAGGCAATTACCATGACACTGAGAAACTTCATATTGCAAGACACTCTTTTATGCTGAAGTGATGTTGAAGGCAACTCAAACTGTAGGTCTGGCACACCTCCCTAATAGATTTTTAGATACTAATATTTTTGTTAGTCTTCATCTATAGTTCCCTTTTAAGGAAATATGTGCACTGTCTTTTACTTTGTATTTGCTATAATGTTGGTTTTTGCCTAGTCCTTTATAAAATTAAGATGGCAGGCGTGTATTCTTGTTTTGTTTCCCCAAACGCTCACACACTTAGACTGAATAGTGTTTTTCTAACTATTTTTAACGTTATTTTCTTGCAGCTCCTCTGTTGGAAGCGCGCTGCCCCGGAGACGCTGCTGTGCCTACATCACCATTGGAATGATCTGCATTTTCATTGGAGTGGGACTGACTGTGAGTGCTGCACTCCCATGTGCATGTGTGAAGGAGCTACCCCAAGCTACCCTGATTACCCTCAGCCTCTTCTTTCCCCAGCTATTGAGCTAAACCTCTCAAGTTTGTGTGTGTCTATATGTTGTTTTCCCTTTCCTATTAATAGTTTTAATTATCACAGTTAACTAGAAAAATTAATTTTGATTTCAAAGAATGTTCTGGCACTCTGAGATTCTCAATTTTTCTCATATTAAGTCTTGATCTTTATTTTGTAAATTTCTGTTCTGTGAGAAATGTCATAAATTGTTTTAGAAATACCAGAGCATGTTGCTTTTGGTAGAGCTCTCAAATTTTCGGGTTTCCAGAGAATGAAAATATTTTTCCATGAGGCATCAGAGCAGGACTTGACTAGGCAAAAACCTGAACTGCTTGGTGTGAACTTAAACCTGCCCCTGTTCTGACCAGGGTGTTGGGCCAGAAACCTCCTGGTGTCCCTCCTAAGCTCGATGATCCTAGGATTGCTTGGAATGATGCCAATATCTGATTTATCTTTGGGGTGAAGATGGCACTGAAATGTGTATCCTTAAAGTTTTCTCTTCTCTGAAGAGCAGGTACTGCTACATAGTTGACTTTTTTTCTATTTTTTTTTCTTTTTTTTCCTCTCTAGGTTGGTACACAAGACTTTGCCAGGCGATTCCATGCAACATACGTCTCTTGGGCTGTTGCTTATCTCCTAGGTTTAATCTGCCTCATTCGAGCCTGCTACTGGGGAGCCATAAAAGTCAGTTATCCAGAGCACAGTTTTGCATAGAGCAATTGGTAGATTATAGCAGATGAACATCTAGTAATTCTGGATATTACATCCTGGACACTTTTAAAACCTTTCCTGTAAGGATTCCATTCTGTTCAAAATAGTTTTAAGACTGGGGGTCTTTAAGAACAAATGTTCATTGCACTACATAATATGCAACTAGTTTGTTTTGCTGCTAGATTCCCTAGCTCTGAATACTAAAGCTTTGTTTACATGTTCATAACTCTGTCTTTGTAGGTGTTGAATTTCATTCCAACGGACAGTATTAAGTTTTACATTTCCTTTGTTATGTTAAAATCAGTCTGCTTTTTTTTTTTAGGTTATCAGTGAGAATTCAAAAGCAAGAGTGTTTATAAGTGTTTCTACAGTAGCTTCACATTTGTACTTACCATTTTAACGACGAATATATTCAAGTGGCTTGCTTTAAAACCTAAGCAATAAGCACTTTGCTTGAACTGCTTACTGTATCTCTTTGCCTAAGATCATAGTGACCTTATTCAGGAAATGAAATTTATGAGTGTTCTTTAAAAGACTGACACTGTTGCTAGAGAGACATTTGTAAACACTGTATGCTTTCAGATTTTTTTTTCAGGTAGAAAGATACAATATTTTGGTAGTCTAATTAAATTTCCATCCAGGATGGATTTTGGTTGGAATAATGCTTTCTCCTTGAGGATCCTGGGATTTGGCTTTTGTATTTTTCTTGCCTCCCCCCACCCTTTCTCCTTCCTCCTTTCTGTTTAACTGGCAAATCCTAAAGCCATGCTTGGAGCACGGACCTGAACTCTGGTTACTTGTACAAGTTCCTCTGCAGGGCCTAAGGGAAGCATTTCATGTTACATGTTTGTAAGCCTTCAATGCCATGTAGCCAACAACAGGGTGGTGATGGGTTGCCTCTGACTTTCCTCTGATCATGTCAGATTTTTTCCCTGTTCAGGAGAGATGTGCACTGGTCACGGCAAAGGGAGACACTCTCACTTCACATTAACTGAGAAAATAAATAAGTACTTGGATCATTCCATCAAAGTCCACCTAGTCGACTTAGCTCTGACTTTCCCAGAGAATACGGAAGCAGAAAGGTTTTTCTAATGATGTATTCACAAAGGATTGAGGGACCAGTTCTTGCACTGCCCATCTTTATAGTTTTAAACAAGTTTTTGCTAAATTCAGAAGGAATGTCCTGAGTGGTTTAGATGACTGTAGTAACTTAGATAATGGGGTCAGATGGGTAACTTAATGTGGATGTTTCAGGGATACATGTAATTTAAATTATCTATGTTCCTGCAAGGACAAAATGATATTCAGATAAGGATTTTTGAGCACAATAAATGTAAATGATCAACCTGTAAATGATCTGTCTTTGTATGATGATAAATGTATAAAAGCAGTAGCTCAGGATTACAATGTACCTTTTACAAATAAACTAATAAATAAAGATTATTATTCAAAGTCGATATTCTCTTATTTATGCACATGTATAAAATACACAAGTTGAAGAATTGTCAATATGGTCTAGAAACAACATAGGTACCACACAGCAGATGTGAGCTCTGTATTTCTTGCTGAACAGCAGCCTCGGGAACCCAAGAGAGCAAGAGCAAATCGATTTCTTGATGCTTTCAGGAAGAAAGAGGAGAAAGTAAATGAGGTGAAACCAGTACTGGGAATGTGCTCTCTGTAGCAGTAGCTCATTGTAAGAATTTGTTCATCCCTATCTTTCTCCTTCTCTTTCCCTCTCCCCCAGTTGCAGCGGATCACTGTGCTCATTTGCATCTTAAACCTCGGGATACTCCTTGTACCTGTCCTGTGTTTCAAAATGCTGCTTGCCCTCTGCATCTTGAAATAAAGCAGGCTGCTGCTGTGCAAGAAAATCATCTACTGCTCTTGTAATTTAAGGGAGGGGGGGAAAAAAAAAAGCCTGGGAATAATGTTAGATTAATGAAGCAAAGAAATTCAAATCTTTTGCCTGTATGAAACTCTTATTTCCCATCTCATGTAAATAAATGGAAAACAATCAGTTTTATCTGCGTTAGGATAATTGCACAGTACTGGCTACTGATTTGCTTTTGCAGAGTGAACCACTTTGGTTATTTCTAAATAAAATGTGAAATGCATTTTATTATATTCCAACCCCTTTTTGACCCTTAAAAATCGTGGTATCTAATTGTATAAGGAAGTGATCAATAGGGCTTGCAGAGATTCTATAAAGGACTTCAGGAGCTCTGAATTTTGGGAGCAGGTTTGTGTGGAGACTGCCATGACACTCTGTGATGGACAGCAGCTCAGTCCAGTAGGTTTTCTGTGAGCAATACCTTTTTTAAAGAAGCCCTCGCTGCTGCCTGTTACCTGCAACCTTTGGCTGTGTTAGTGTTTGAATTTGTTGACTGTTAATAGCCTATTATTATTATTGATCTATTATTTTGTGCGCAGTATCAGATGCAGCTTTGAAAATCTATCAGGAAGACCTTTTGTATTTCCAGTTTTTTTTCTTGTCCCTTTCCTGATTTCCCTTCTCTCCTACCCACCCAAAAGTGTTTATACAAAATTCAATGTTGCTGACTAGGAAATATTTCAGACCCTAAAAACTTTTTTTTTTTAATTACAAACTTGCCGTTAAGTATTGTAATATTTTTGGTTGTTTCCCTATTACTCATTGGTATGTTTTACCTTAAACAGTGGAGGGTAGCACTTCTGGAAGTGTTGTGTGTCATTTGATTATCAAGAGGGCTTTGTTACGAGTAGCACGGAAGAAAAAGCCAGAGGTTTCAAGGTGACTAGATAAACGTTTCATTTTGAATTTCTTACAGAAGTTACTGGAACATCCCTAGAGCCATCTGAGGGTGTCTTCCTTTTCTTTTGGGCAACTTTTGTTGTCTGTATTTCTTTACAAATAGAGGGAAAGGCAAGACTTCATATCAGTTGTGAGAGAAAACCTATAACTAACCCTATGGACTTGACAAGAGTCAAGATGACTAGAGTAGATGAGCAGAAGCAAATACGACTTGTCATGTTAGATCAGTCTAACTGCCTTTTCAAATAGGACAAAATACTTCATTCCTCTAACATAGCCTCTATATGTGAGTAAGATTTCTGAGAACATTTGTGATTTGCTTTTCAAGATTGCTCAGAACAACAAACCTCCGTGAAATTACTCCACAGAATGCAAAACTCAGTCTGATTGTTAAACTGGAAGGATGTAGCAGATACAGGGCAGGTATTTGGAATTATCTGATATGTTTGTAATCTTAGTATGCTCTTTACATCATCTCTTTTACATGCAGCTGATACAAAGCTGATGCATACTGAGAGCAAGCTGGATGACAGGATAAAAAGTCAAATTCTTAAATTGAGGGGAAAATACAATTAAGTAAAATCAATGGCAAAAATCCAGAGCTAGAAAGGAGTAATCAACTAATGCATCACCGAATGAGCCTTGGCCAGCAGTAAAATGCTCACCCTGGCTGTGCCAGGACTGTGCTGGGATGGGAGCACTGCTAGAAAAGATTAAATAATCTTTCTGTTCCCCTGTTGGGAAAGTCTCTCTTGGATTGCTGTCTTCGTTAATTTCCAGACGTGCTTAAAGACTTCCAGAAGATTTTCTGGTGGAAACACCATTCCTCTGAGGCAAAACTGATCTTAAAGTGTTTTAGAACGGGGTATCTAACTACTGAGTCAAATTCCAGGCAATGGGATAGGTGAAATTACCTGCCGTATGTAGAACTGTATGGCCTTTCCCTCGGTTACAGTCCTATTACTGTGTCAATAAAGTAATACTGAAACAATATTTTTCCCTTGGATCACATCAAAAGTTCAACACAATGAAAAGCAGCAAAACAAAAACCTGAGCTTCACTGGTGGAGTTTGAGTGTGATGGTCACAGCCCGTGTTTGTCAGAGGCCTCAAAGGTCAATGAGGATTGCTTTTTCTCTTGCGTGAAAAATGTACAGTTCTGACGATGATGATTAATGACTTCACCTGGCTTCTGTGAAGCTGGATGCTTTTACACGTCCAGCTTATAACAGCCGCAAATTTTGGAAACGCTTTTTTTCAAAAATAGTTTTCAAAAACTATTGTGGCCTGGCGGGGAGCGGGGGCAGCCAGGCCCAGGCCCAGCCCGGTGGCACCGCCGTCACACACGGAGCTGCAGGCGGGAAGCGCGGCCTAAGGGAGCTGCAGGCGGGAAGCGCGGCTTACGGGAGCTGCAGGTGGGAAATGTGGCCTACGGCAGGGCAGCGCTGCGGAGAAGAAGGACGCGAGTTTGTATGAAAGGCAGTCCCGACCGTCTGCATGTTGGTGGGGCACGTTTGCCTTACAAACGCAAGCCGCTGCTTTGCTTCCATTAAACTGCCTTAACATTCCCACTGCTGAAGCGTGATTTAGAGTTACAGAATCAGGAAATAAGGTTTCCCTTTCAAAGGACACGTTGTGGAAAAGATGAGCGTTGAAAATTTGAGTATCCTTTACTACTTGCAATAGAAAATTGTGACCCCAATGCATGGTATAACGGGTAAGTTTTGAGAGCTGGACTCTATTTATAATAAATGCGCTCTCAATGCCCGAGTTTCCTAATGGAATTACAAAATACAGCAGCCTCAGTAGACAAATCAGATCAGAGTCCGAGGGACTGCACGGTACAGAGCTCACTGCAAACAATCCTGGTTAAAAATAGCTCTGAGGAAGAAAAGCAGGGAAAAAAAAAAAAAAAGCCTCCTTAATCTAGATAGTTTTTATTGATTTTTATGGGCAGAATGGACAAGCAGCAGTTTGCATGAAGGTGAAGGAACAAAAGGCTGTGCCTCTTGAAGGTGACAGGAGAGAGGAACTTAATCCAATTGAAGATGTTTGCAAAATGCTGAAGCAGTTGTTTGACTCCGCAAAATAATATATTTATAGGCTGTTTCTTACAGATATACTTATTTTATTTGACAACAGGGCTTTTATTTGACAACAGTAAACCTATTTGTTAATTTGACTAACTAACAAATCATTTAAAGACTAATTTGAGAAAGAACTGTGTTCAGAAGAGGTTGCTAGATAGGCTTACAGGTCCAGGCCTCATGACATGTGACCTGGTAGTATTTAATGAACTACATACCAGTTTAATGCATCTTTCCCTGAATATTTTAAATTATTTATTTAAAAAATAGTTGCTTTTAAAATTAGTTGCTTCAAAAACTTTTGCCTAATTCATACACTTTCAGTCTTTTTAAATGTTGAAATACCTTATTGAATACCTTATTTCTATACTGTAATATGACTGACTTTATTTCTGAAACTAACCACAGCTTGCAGTATCTCCCAGTTTCTTAAGTTGTTCTTTTAACATAGTTTGAATTTTTTAGGTAATGCTTTTACATACTGAGTAGAAGAGTGTCTCCCAGAGTGCTGAGTGTGGAAGCTCTTGTCCTGAGCAGGCTGCCAGGCAGGGAAGCCAACAGAAAGCGCCCAGGTTTCCACAAAGTTGGGGTCTGCATTTCATTGTAAACACAATCACTTAAGAGTCTGCCATTTAATAATGGGAGTTGGATAAACTGGGATTCTCTGATTTATTTATTTATTTTATTTATTTATCCATCCCATCAGAAAATACTCAGCCAGCTCTAATCAGTGCTGATGAGGACTGTAAGAAGCTACAGGGCTAATTACAGTTTGTGCACCCTTGTTACTGAGGAGTATGAAAATATCACTGTACCTTCCCTTTAACATAAATATGGATTATTGCTATTTTGAGCAAAGGGTCAAAAGATTCCCCTTTTTGAAGCGTTAAATACGCTTCAAAAGCTGTATTTAACTGATGCAACATTTCCATTCTCTGAGTTGTAATTGTTTCCTATCTCTATTTTAATGCTGTCAAACATTAACCTTTCAGATGAAAATTTTCCATTTGCAGGTGTTTGTCTCAGGCAGATTTGCTGGGCAGTTTCAGCTTAAATAGGAAGAAGAGCTGAGAAAGAAATTGATGCTGTTTATTTGCTCATGCTTAAACCTACATAGCCAGAAAATTCCAGCTCTCCCTACCATGTGCTTTGGAGCAGTTGCAGGATCAGCTGGCACGTTTTCAACTCTCCTGTTAAAGCAAGCAGAAAGGTGGCGGAGACTCTGAAAAATGTCACCTCTGTGTTATCAGCAGATGTTTGTTAGCGGTTGTCAGCAAAAATCTCAGACGGTCTCTTTTGTGTTGGGCATTTCCTGTGTCTCCAGGACCGGTCAGAGAGTCTTTACGTGATTCACTGCAGAGCTGGGAGATACATACCCTGCCATACCTGGAAGAAAAGGGCTGTCTGGGCAAGTACTCTCTTTGCAGGTGTGCAGTGTTAAAAAAATTAAATTAAAAAAAAATAACATTTTATTTTTATGATGAAGCTGTTGCCTAGATGGGGATAGTGATACAAAACCAGCAACAGAAAGCAGAGCCAAGAGAGATGGGCCAAGAACAGGAATAGAGGAAATGAAACCAGGGAAAAGGAGGAAGAAATGCCCAGTCCCTCCCGCTGAGCACTACAAGGCTGGCTTAAGCAGAGCTTATGGAGGCTGCTATGTTTTGGGTGGCTGCCTTTTGGCGCAGTATCTAATCCACTGAGCAGTATCATCCCTGACAAAATCTTTTAGCGCTCACAGTCGTTACCACCTGACTTCATAGCAAAAGGGCCAAAACAAGCAGAAAATAAGAATTATAAAGGCAATCTTAACTTTGCTTTTCTTACATTATAAGCGATCAAATGTTACTCTGCAAAGGTTTTGTATGCAATGTTTAGATTGTCTAACCTGGACATTAGGATGATAACAGAGCTAAGCAAAATTGTTTTAAGTGTATGCATGGTGCCAAAAAATGGATACAAAAAAATATGAAAAAATAAAAAAAAAATATATGAAATGACTTAAGTCTGGCTCAGAGATGTGGCTATTGCAAAGCAAGGTTAGGAGTCCATGTTGTTCATGGTGTGTGTGCAGGCAGCCCTCCTTGCTCTGCCAAAATGAGGTCAATGAGAGCGCCCTGAAAGGATCCCTGGGCACATGCTGCCCTGTGTGGTGTCAATGCAAGAACTGTCCCCAAACTCATGCTTTTTATTCTAATTAGAAAATTACTAAAGTGCTCTCATTTATATACTGCCAAACAGCTGCCACAGGTTTCTGGAAAAATCCACAGAATCTTCCTTTTTCTATTCAAAATATTTGCAGTTTTGTTTAAAATGCCCTGTCATGAGTTTCAGAACTGACATACAATGGACTTTGCTGACTGGCACACAGCAAATCAGGACGTTTTGCAACTGTTTGTGAAAAAACACAACCACAAGAACGTGCTTTTCTCTCATATTTTGAAAAATAAAATGTAGCACCTACTCATAGTAAAACCTCCTGAGTATAAACATATTCTCATATATTTTTGCAAGTGTAATAATGTAGTTATAAGATACTATCAACAAATAGTATTAAAACAGCAAAATCAGCAGGAAGCCAAAGATTATTCCCTCAGCTACCAAAGTAAAAATTAGTGAGAATAAACCTATTTTTTTCTCAATTACAGAATGAAAATTCTGTAGAATTTTGTAATTTCAAGCAGAAAAGATAACTGTTTCAGTAACATTTTCAGTAAAGCAGAACAAAAATACTCCGCAGCCCTTTTGTTTCAAGATTGATTAAAAACAAGCTATAACTAGAATTTCTCCCCAGTTAGTGCAGCTGGCTAGATGAAATTTAAGTAAGGACATTCTTAGTAAGTAAGGACACTCTTATTTAAACAAATCCTATTGGAAAGGTTGAGGTAGGTCTTGTTTTGTGCAGCAGCTAAAGCAAGCCTAACAACTCATGGTTTCCGACATGATGCACTATAGAAGAATGGAGTTGTCTCCTCTAACTTGGGCATGGAGTAGATGATCCCTAGAGGTCCCTTCCAACCTCAGCCATCCTGTGGCTCTGTGAATTAAGGGGCTTTGTGAATTAAGGCCCTCTACTTGCCACCCTTTCGGCCATGGGGCCCTGCGGAGCCATGTCGCGGGCCCAGAGCCACAGCCTGCCCATCTGCAGGGCGCCCGGCCCGGCCCGGCCGCGGTGGTGCCAGCGAGAGCCACGAGCGGTGGCAGGAAAGGTGATACTGCCACAGGACAACTACTGATCCTGCGCCCAAGCTACCTCGTGTACTTTTAATATGGCAACACTGTTGGCTGAGCTGTGGCTAATACCTGCATTTTGAAAGTAGACTGGGGAAGAAGCGAATGACAAAGTTTACAAATGAAATGTTTACGTTTATGAAATTTAATTTACAGAAATAGCAAAATTATCTGCTCTTAGATTCACACTTGTACGTGCACAGGTTTGTCCGAACTCGCAAGCCTGAATTGGTTTTCAAGCAGCAGCGGATCCCGATTTTGGTGTGAAGGAACATCTTGTTGTGAGCTGATTTAATGAGCTACGTAGCAGTGTTCGGGAGGCTGCCTGAACATGCAAGTTCTTTATTTCATTATTATTTATGGAATCTCTGTGATTCTTCTAAGTTTATAACCTGTACTGATGAGGACTATATGCTTGAATGAAAACAATTATGTTTTTAAGTTTTGATACTCTTTAGATAGATTTCATCAAATGAAATATTTTCTCTTTAATGCAGCATTTTATAAAAGAGTTTCTGTAACAATTATATTTCCAAGTCTTCTTGGAATCAAGACACGAGAAGTTAAGATTTACTTCTCCTACAACGTGCGCAAAAAAATGGTGCTGCTGCTAAGAGACCTGGGCCACTAGAGTCCTTGGAAGTCACCTTCAGGAGCAAGATCAGACACTGAAGGACAAATCCCTGCTACACAGAAACATGCACTTAATTTTAAGAACATGATAGTGACACTAGTTTAACTTTCAAAATACATTGATCTATCCCTTTGTGTTAAGGATGGAGAGAGAGTTGTCGTAAGTCAGGAGATGATTTATTGCAGAAACTGATTTCAAGGAATAGCAATAAATTTCTGTGAAGGTTGTCTCAGATAACTCCCCTCAAAATCTCACCTCCATAAATGGTTTTTGTGCTTAATTAAAAGGTTAAGATAAAAAAAATAGGTTTTATCTGTTGATTGAATTATAAATTGTTAAAAAGACTGCTCAGAAAAGTTCTATTTAATCTCATAAATCTGGATTAAAGCTTCTCTTACAAATAAATTGTTAATACACAGTATATATTAACTGCAATAGAAGAAGGTAAGTTGAGAGAGATGATAGCCAGGTAGAAATTTGTTCAAGACCTAGATATATTATTGTTGAATAGGAGATTTGCAATGAAAATAAAGGAACACCAACAACAGCTACCTTGTGCTGCCAAATTCTTCTGAATGTAAGCTCGAAGAAATGGGACTGATTAACAAATTCTTTTCTACTTATAAATGAGAACATGATCCATTTTTTTTTGTTTCATTCTTATTTTCAGCAAGACAAGTTTAAAATCTTTCAGTTTTTGCCAGCTGATGGACCACAAAAATTCTGTGCTCATTATTAGTTACATTGTTGAGAAATAATGTAACTTCACCTGTTCATTTTGCAGGTGATGAATTTCCTTAATTCTTATATAACTTTCTGCCAGTCTGAATGGGGATGCCCTCTTTTGTACACGGTTCACCAAGGTTGAGCCCTGTTAGCAGCAGGTTTTCTGTCTCTAGGGAGCAGTGGTCCAATGGTACCTTCTTTCAGGTCACCTGGACATGTCAAGATAAACCTTTCCACAGGTGAGACGTGCCCTTCGCAAGCTCCTTCCCTCGGCAGAGGCACAGGGGAACACGCCAAAACCAGAAGGGCAACGTCTGGAAGTGCTGCAGACTCTGCCATTGAGACGAAACCTCTGTGAGGTAACAGATCCATCAGATCCAACAGATCTGGCAGGTTCCAGTGGCATTTCCAGCTCCTAGGCCTCTTGTCCTGCCAGAGCTTCTGGGACTCTCCCTTGGGAATTTCAGGGCGTATGGAATAAGGTCAGTTGAAATGTTGGTGCTCAGTGTCTGCAGTCGGAAAGAACGTTAGGTGCACAAATCCTGAACTGACACACTGCTTAGTCTGCGGGCTGCAGTTTACCTCTGTAACTTGGTAAAACCGGCTCTCGGTGATAAAAATGAGCTAGGCAGTTATCCAAAACTAATGAGATTTAAAAATAATATTTTTTAAAAAAGATATAATCTGTATATATCTTACATAGATGTTTATATTTTCTATTTGCCATTTAGGGGTTTTCTGGTACTTGTGCATTTGGTTCACGTTTTCAAGATTTTTCTTCATCTTTACACAAACTAGACATTTCAGGGAAAAATATTCTCTTAAAAATACAAGAAAACTACATGATCCTTGAAAACTAGTTTTAAAGAAAAACATAAAATCACGCTCCCAACAGATGCATGGGACTAACAAGCAAAAAGATCTGAATGTGAAGACACAAGATTTGCATAAATTAATGCATATCTGCTGATCTCCTGATCGTTAACATTCAAACCTCTTCCTAGTTACATGAGTGTTTTGTAAACACTGATTATTGCAGCAGCTTTGCCCCTTTTAATTCAATAGTTTCTCTAGTCAGTAAAAACAATGTTATTCATCACTATTTTATAACGAACTCTCACATTTCTGAAAAAGAGAAAAACAACAAACTACAGTAAATAGGCTAACTTCAGAAACAAGCAGAGAATAAAAAAGCTTTTACAAAAAAAAAGCTTTTTGCTCTGCTGCTGTCACAAGACTGGCAAGGCTTAAAGTCAATTGTCAGCTGAAATGCCCATTTCACAGACATAAAACTAAAATAACTACTCTGTGTGCACGTCATGCATACATGTTTATCTTTGTTCCAGTAACAGAATAAAGCATATATTAAAAACATACATTAAAACACAAAAGCATATACTGTGGTCAAAATATTTTAAAAGAGATTTTAGGGAAAAAAAAAAAAGAAAAACATCTTCCAAAAAACAGTGCTAAATACATTCAAGTGGCATATGGAAACAGACTGTTTTGGCTGCACTTGAACAAGTTACACTGAAAATGTAGCTGCAAGCCTAAAGTGGCAGGAGCCCCCCCAGGCTGACCCAAGAGTCCTTTCACTTCAGCGCAAAGCCATTACTTTGCCATTAACCTATCCATTTGAAAACTGAAATCACATGCAATTACGATTACATGCTCATTTAGATGTGCAATTGCTCATTTTTACACGTGCAATATGGGAATCCTCTTTCATAAATGCTTTATGCTTTGCAGAATCATACCTAGTAAAGGGTGACCATGTGGCTCTATCCAGTCAATAGACTCTGGCTGCAAAAAAAACAATATTTTAAAAAGAAAGAAAAGTATTTTTAGTTAGTTTGTGAAATAGGGAAAGACATTCTTTTTCCATACAAATACATTTTATTCACACATCCAGAAAGACTTAATCCATAAAGTACAAATATTCGTCACAGCAATAAGAGCATCCCAACATCAGGAAAAATGGGAGGCAATTGATTATGAAGGGAAAGGGAAGGGGAAGGGAAAGGGAAAGGGAAAGGGAAAGAGGAGGAGAAGGAGGAGAAGGAGAAGGAGAAGGAGAAGAAAAAAGGAAAGGGGAAAAAGGGAAAAAAAAGAAAAAGTATCGTTTGTATTTCTTGCAATCAGAGGCAGTACTGTCCCTAAGCAAGAAGCCGGGGCGGGTTTGCTGGCTGTGATCCGGTGTTTCCTGTGCGGATGCCAGGCTGGGAAGCAGCCGCGCTGGCCGGGCTCTTCGTGCCCAGCGAGGGGAGCGCACGAGGTGCTAACTGCTCCTGCTGGCATGGACGGCGTCCCACAGAAACAGCCTTTTCCAGCCTCCTGATTCACACCTTCCTGCAGGCCCGGGGGCCGCAAGCTTCCCGAGCTGACACCCTCCATTCCCTTTCTCCTCCTCCCCTCCAACTGCCCCTTCTTCTCCCTCTGCCTGTGAGAAGCAGCAGCCCCTAAGCCGAGTTCAGGCAAGTTTCTGACTCTCTGATTTATCCTACTTTATCCTGCCCAGATATCCGAAGGCTATGTGACACTGTACCACGATCCATTTTATCATTCCCATCTAACAACCCCCCCCAAAAATTTGTGTTGATCTTCTGCAGTCTAGTTTGCAACATCTCAGACCTCCAGCAAGTTGCCAAGAGCCTTTTAATGAACTGCAGTTTCATCTGGGCTGCAGACAGGCTGACTTCTCTGTCAGGAACTGTCCTGGGGGAGGAGGGGCAGACATGTAATATATATGTGCACTTACATATTAATAATTGATAATTAGTGCTGATTTAGCTGAGGGAAATGGTTGACATGAATAGGGAAGTAACTGTTTTACAAGACAACCTGGCAATAACAGATGGCACCGATCAGAAGAAACGTGATACCTCTAGGGAGAAAGGGGACCTCAAAAAGGAGGTTAAATGGCATCGAGTGGCTTAGCTGTTACGCAGAGGCACCAAATCTGCACATTTGAAAAGAGCATGAGGATGCTCCGTGAGCTCCAAGTTCAGGAAGCTAATGGCAAAGTGGTATAGAATCACTACGGTTGGAAAAGACCTTCAGGATGATCGGTCCAAGTGTAAACTCTTTGCTTTACAAGAGTTAGAAGCTGCAGGATGTTGACACCTGCAGGAGCACCTGCAGCTCCACACCTCTATTTCAAAGGCAGCATCCAATTCCATGTATCTTTGTTGAAAAACAATTAAGAGATTCCTGCAAAATCAAGATGCTTGCTGGAATTAAAATGTCTTCATATAGCACAAAGTAGGGTTGTAAATCTTATCATTGGATTATTTACATATATTTACATTTACGTAAGTAAATTACATACTTTATTTCTCTATCTTGAGCCCCTGGAGGCAGTTATTAAATATTGTGAAAAAGAACAACAACAGAAAAAAAGCTAAAGACTTTTCACTAATGTGGTATGCTTAAGCTACATAAATAGAATTGCAGCCTAGAATCCGGCACATTAACACAAGGGGTTTCAGTCTGCTAGCCTGGGAGTGAGCAAGGCTTAGCCTCTGCTTTGCTGATCGCACCTTGGGACAAAAATGCATTTTAATTTCAAAAACACAGCAATTTAACTTAGGAAAACTAGACGTCCATTCCTTGGCCCTTCACACGTGTGTTATTACGCCCCTCCCTTCCCAAATAATTCAGTTCGGCAGGCTGGTAAGTGCTGTTTGGTTTGCAGAACTCATGTTACTTTCTTCCCAGCGTTGGGGATTTCCCCTCATCTCCCAGGATTTCTGGCCTCTCCCATGGGCACCTCCCGCCAGGACGAGGCGATGGCGGCAGCCGCTCCCTGAGCCTCCCCTGCCCCTCCGCTCTGCCCAACCCCGCCGTGCTGGGACGGGAGGCGCCCCCTGGATCTACATTTTCTCGCCCCAAAATAGCGAAGGGGGCGGCAGGAAGGCGCAGGACCCCGCCGCGGGGGAGGCGGCCGCGCCGGGCCGTTAAACGGGCGCCGGGCCGCGGCGCGCGGGGGGCCGCCGCGGAGGCCGTTGGAGGTGCGACCGGCTCGCGCGTGGGGCGGGAGGCGAGAGGAGGCTCCCGCCGGCAGCTCCGTGCCGCCTGGGGCGGGCGGGCCGGCGGCTGCCTCGCTGTGTGCCTCTGGGGTGCACGCGGCTTGGGGGTGTCCTGATAAAAACCGCCACTGTTCTCCTCAGCGCGCCCGGGAAGGCGTTGAAATGGCCCAGAAACGCTCCTGACGGGCCCGGTGTGCGGTGTGCCGCGCACGTGCTGCCGCTCGTGCAGGTGATCCCGGAGATGCCCAGGAAGAGGCGACAGGGAGGCCTGGCGTCCCATGCTGTGCCAGCGCTCAGGAAGAGCCTTGGGACGCGGCTTTGGGATGTGGCCTTGGGACGCGGCAGAGGGGACCTGCTGGGCCTGGAAGGAGCCCGTTCCCCCGCTTTTATTAAACAGAAAGGAGGAGGGAGATGAGCATTGGTACTCATTAGGCAGCGCGTTACGCTGATCTGCAAGTAGAGCTGTGGCAAAACCCCCTGTTGCTGCCTTTCCCCCATCTTTATGCAAAGACCTCTTACGTCCCAGTCCTGCTTGTGGTTTAGTTACCCTGGGCCTGTCTGATCCTAGCAGTCAGAAGCTGAACTTGTAGTAGGTAATGTCTGAAAAAATAGCTGTAGTCTGATTCAGGAGAGGTGAACTCAGCTGGGGTTTGCACGTCGTTTTTGTAAAGTCATTGGTGGCTTTACGTAAAGTCATTGTACAGTGCACAGTGGCAGAAATACTTATAATAAATACAGAGAAAAAAGTAGTGCATTTAAATACTATGGATTTAGGCTCTTTGGATGTTAAGACAGATGTAGAAGGTTAATAGAAACTTTTTTACATACATCTTTAAGTAGAGCTTAAAGACACATTCTGAACAAAAATAAATTTGTGTTACAGGGCCGTAGTCTTAGTTCATTCACCTACAAGAACCTTCGTTGCTGTCTTTGACTACAGAAATAAATTAAATTCTGAGGCAGAATTTATTTATTTTTTCTTTAAGTCACAAAGGTAGGAAAGGTAATCAAAATGATTTTCTTTCCCAGTTTAGGCTTACCTCTAGGCCTGAATTAATTCAGATTGGCAATTTGAGAAAATGGTCATTTAAATGGTGACAGCCCCATGTTAAAACCCAAAGGATTGTGTAGCGTAAATCTTGAGGTACTTTTTCTATAATTCAGAGACCAATTAAAGTGACAAGTGCTACTGGATTCTAATTTAAATAGTATGATTCCTTCCTGATAAGAATCAGATGGTATTTGTATAGTTTTACCTCCCAAACTCAAAATGATTTCCTTTGACTCTTACTATAACAGTTCATAGAATCCTTAAGGTTGGAAGAAACCTCTAGAGCTCATCTAGTCCAACCCCCTGCACACTCAGGGTCACCCGGGGCACAGGGCGGCTTCCAAGCGGGTTTGGAAGATGACCAGAGAAGGAGACTCCACAACCTCTCTGGGCAGCCTGGTCCAGTCACCCTCACTGTTAAGAATTTTTTTAAAGTTCCTGTGGTAGTTACAGACACTGATGAGGTCCCCTCTTAAGTTCTTCCTCTGTGTTATGAAACCTTTTGAAGAAAGCAGAATTTCAGTACTATTATTAATTAGTAGCCATTAGTAGCGAGCCAACAAGAGCCAAGTAGCCTCCTGTTTCTGATGGTCTGCTGCATCTAAAGAATAAAACCGGTTCCTTCTCTCTGTGAAATGCCTGGTTTGACAAAGAGAGAAAGAATTCAGCTGGCCGTTCAGTTACGGTAGTGGGAGACTTCTCAACCCGGCAAGACCTCAGCAGCTTTCAATGCTTCCATTTCTTTAGCAGCAGAACGGAGTTGGAAAGATTCAAAACTGCATTCATTTAATTAAAGAAGCAACAAGTAATTAAAAAGCAGCTATGCAAGCACACCTAGATGCATGCTGAGCTATAATCCAGCAACACACTGTGAGGGGTCGACTGATGTCAATTAATTAGTCCTTATCGGAATTAAATGAGCTCTGTTAGAAAATAGTTTCCATCCATCCTATCCTCATTTTCCAATCCTACAGGCTTGCCTACTGAAGAAAAAATGTTTCTGAGAAAAATTGGGCTTGCTTGAGTGGAATGAGTAGTGACAGAAATGTCTGATTCTTTCTGTGATTTTTTTTTTTCTTCCCTGACCTGAGTAGTTAATAGATGACATATGCTCTTGTCAAATGCAACTAGTAAATAAGCAAGTAGATAAACTGCCCTGTTTGCTTAATGTCCTCATGTATGCCTGTATTGATTCCTGCTACTTTTTTAAAGTGTGACGCTTCAAAATGCTAGAGGAAACTAAAAAGCTCATCGGTAAATCCCTTCAGCCGGCTCGACCCGTGCGTCATTTGTCCTCACAAAATGGTGAGTATGAAGGTGCAATTAATTTAGCCAGAACTGCTGTTGCTTTAACAAGAATATGCCTGGCATATGTCACACGCTGCCTCTCTTCTTTTTTCCTTTTTTTCTTTTTTCTTTTTTTTTATTTTAAGGCTTTTTGTTTGAGCAGCCATGGTATATAATGCCTTATTGTGTGTTGATATTACTGCACAATCTGTGATATAATTTGAATTTAAACTACATCAGGTCTATGCAGATGTTTTAGTGCTCTAGTTTGGCACCTGAAATTCTGTCTTACTTAGGAAGCTAATTGTTTTCTCTGTTAATTTGGAACTTGGATTATTAGTAGTAGACTTCTATTTTTGAAGAAAAAAAGCTATTCAAGAAATGGTTTTAAGAAAATAATGTAGTCATCAAGTGCATGAGTTTTTTTGTTTGTTTTTACTTGTTTTTAACCCCTGCTTGCATCTTTCAGATGCTGCAATTTTATAGCTATTATTGTTGTCACTGTAAGTTACAGGCTTTGGCTAGAGAAATAACCGTGGCAGCACTGGCATGAACAGAAATTAAGTAACACCCAAAGCTTGTGTTGTATATTAAAACTCATGGAAGAAAAGCCATAATCACCGTAGATCCACTTTCCCATTTAAGACCTTAAAAAGCAGCTGGATCACCTCTTTGCAATCTAATTGCATTGCAGTATTGGTGGCAGGCGTAACAAAACAAAACCATAGTCTCTACTGTTTATCCTTAATACCTGCTTTATTTTTCCCCCCACACCAGAGCCAGTGATTGCTTTCAACTTCCAGAGTGAGTTGCCCAGCAGCACGGAGGTGTGCCTGCCCAGGGAGGTTGGCTGGGTGAGTACTGAGCAAATACAAGAAGGACGAGGTTGGTAGTGACTAAGCTGACCAAGGACTGCGTTCCAGAGTGCCCTAAATGGGAGCCTACCCCTGCTGGTACCGAGTGGGAAGTATGCAGTATTTCCAGTTAACAGTGCCCCTGAATTTGTGTGTTGCAAAATAGGGACATTTTAGAAATGTCAGAAAATTGAACTTCAAGATGCCTTTTTGATATCTGTGTGCATTGGTAGCTGGAAAAATGCATCTTGTGAGTTATATGAGGAGGCGCAATAAAAGTCTCTGTGGCTTTTTTGGTCTTTGTTTTGTTTGTGGTTTTGCTGTTCTAATCTTAAAGTACACAGAGGTATTTGAGGTATTCAGTCTTTCCCTAGTTAGTGAGTAATGTTACTCTGTGTGTGTGTGTGTATTTTTAAGCTTTAACATGAACACATTCATTTGAGGTAGCAAATATCACAAAACTAAATTTCTTAAGTTTTTAGAGATATTTAGGAGGTTGTATGTGTGCAAATACCTACTATTTCTATATACACACACACACAAACACATACAATGTAAAAATATAAAATCTCCAAGAAGCCTTCTGTTACTTTTCCCCGGGCCTGTATCCTGAAGCTTGGTTTTGTTGACTCTGCTGAAGTAGGCAGTGAATGGGATATTCAAACAAACAGAAACACTCTGTTACCAAGCTTTACTGCCCCAAATACTTGATTTTAGATGCATTACAGTGTGCAATCTCAGAGCTGGTTACAGATGTTTTTGCTGCAAAGGGAAGTTACTAGTGTTTCAGCTGGAATTTTTTGTTTTACATTGATTTTGATTTTATGTTGATACTGTTTTGAATGTCCTTTGGGTTTCAATGAGGAGTGACTCTCCTCAAGGTTCTGGGTATTACCTTGGTCTTCTCCATAGTGCCCCTGGTAGCATGTGACTCTCATACATTATTCCTTAGCACAGGGGCCTTAGAGCCTATTGGAAGACTCTTGTTATGGGAGGAAAATTGTCCCCTTGGGAAGCCTTGCACAATCAGCTGTCCCTGCAGTCACGTACCAAGCTGGGCTACCCCTGGCTGTTGTTTGAACCACTTGCCACAAGTGAAAAGGATTTTGATTCTTTACATCAGACTTGAATTCAGAGGTTGCAGTTTAAGTGGGGAGGTTCTGTTCTGGAATGTGTTTTTAAGATAGGATTGCAGATGAACAGTTACTTAACTGCACAGGGTTTTTAAATGTGAAAGCTTGACTTCAACGTTCAAAATTGGAAGAGTGGGTCAGGGAGAAGTGTTGATTATTGACAGCTATTCTCAGTTTATAAGTATTTCAGAGATAGATTAGTCAATAATCTTTCCCTTTATGTATTCAGGAAATACATTTTTTTAATCTTTTTTTAATTAATCTGAACTAAATAACTCATTTTTCTGACCAAGGCAATGAGTTTCTGTGTAATAGCAAAGAATCTGTCTTAGAATCAGTTCTCAAGCAACAAAGTAAATATTTCTTTGATAGAGTCTGTAGCTAAGATTGTTTTATTATTGCAGTTTCTTTGCAGCAGACCTCTGAGTAATTGTTCAAATGTGAAGGTAGCTTCACCTACACTTAAAAATAAAAGATATTTTTAGGAAATGTTCCTTGTAAGAGGTTTTTTTTTTTTTTTTTTCAGTGACATGCAGTGTGGTGAAAAATGTGGTAGGATAATGTTGCCAACAGCAATAAGGAACTAACTGTATTCTTTATTATAGATGGGTAATACAGGCACTGTTGCCTTTCCCACCTTGAAGAGGAAAGTGAACGATTGACTATTCCTAAAGCAAACTTTTCTAGCTTCCTCAGCTAAACTGATCTTAGAAAACCTGAAATTGCCCTGTATACAAATGTTAGGACAGGGATCTGTTCCTTTATCTTTCTTCCAATATCAGTCTAATTGTCCTATAAGTTTTCATTTATTGCATGAATCTTGCAGAATACTGCCATCACTTTTGACTATTTAAAAAACAGGGAGAGGGAAGTTTAAATAAACAGAGCTGTAACCAGCCTATCCTACCAACTGTAAGATGGGGACTGCTGTAACACATTTGTTTTAATTTGCAGATAAGGAAATTAGTACTTGTTTTTTGAAAAATGTGAATTTAGGAGAACAATCTCTATATTCCCTTTTAGAATAGCCCTTTAGGCAGCAGTGCTGTAGTACTCTGAATTATATCAGTATTTGGCTATGTGTGGCTACATGCTGCATTTCTTTGATCTTAATATAGCTGTATTCTTTACTGACCTTTTGTTTAAAAGGAAAAAGAAATAGGAGGGGTTTTAGTGTTTGCACTGTCAGGGGTTTCGTGGCTGCCTCAAGTATCTGCTGATTTGTGCACTCTGAATTTATCTATTTTGGATTTAGATTGATGGCACTGGCCAAGAGGTTGGGCATAGGATTCACAGAGTATTTTTATAACCAAAAGGTGTTGTTCTTTAAGACAAATGTGCTGCATTTTAGTTTGTTCCCTGCCTTCCCTGGCTTTAGATATATTTTATTCTGTGCCCTTCCCCAGCTTCGTTGCCCTTCTCTGGGCACCCTCCAGCCCCTCAATGCACTTCTTGCAGTGAGGGGCCCAAACTGCACCCAGTATTCACGGTGCAGCCTCACCAGCACCGAGTACAGGGGGACGGTCACGTCCCTGGTCCTGCTGGCTGCCCTGTTCCTAACACAGGCTAGGGTCCCCTGGCCTTCTTGGCCACCTGGGCACGTGGCAGGCTCGTGGTCATCTGGCTGTCAACCAACACCCCCAGAGCCCCCAGAACAAGGACATGGAAGTCCTTGTTCCTCTGTGTGTCTAGAAGACATGCAGCCTCCTAAATACTGAAGGTTAAAAATGAACAGAATAGCAGCTATACTGTCCAGGCTCTAATCTAAAAAATTGCTGTCTAAAATGCCATTGTTCCTTCTATTTGTCTATGCTGCTGCATGGATAGTTGAGTTATTGACTTATTGCCCATGGCCAGTAGCAGCAAGTGTTTTATGGGTTCAGACTGAATCTTTGAGAAATTTTACATCGCCAGTATTTCTATTTTTTCAGCTGTTCTTTTGTGTATAGGGACAGGACCTTCATTTTCTAAGAGATGCATCAACTGTTATACACAGCTGTGCTGTTGACTACCAGTTGTTGAATTTGTACAAGTCTGTTTCTTTTCAGACCGTTTTAGTAAGGAAAATAGTGATTTAATTTAAAAAGAGCAGGAAAAAGTAAACAGAATCTAGTCTGAGTGTTACAAGGCTAAGTTGCCCAGTAACTTGTTTTTGAGAACAAAACTGGCTGTTGAAACTCTGCTCATGCCATCTATTAAAAAACAAGCAAACAAGCAAATTGTATGACACCCATCTTGCTAAAAAGGAATTGGTAGTTTCATAACTTGTTTTTATGAAAGATATAAAGACTTTTTTTTTTTTCCTCCTTTTTTTTAGTTGTCTGAAATGACTGGAATGAAGATCTTAACTCAAACTGTGATACCCAGTCAACCAAAACCGAATGAATTAGAAGAAAAAAAAGGTAAAATGTTGCATACAGATACAGATCAGAATTGTGTTCTCTACATGGATGACAGTTGACATGTGGACTAAGTGTTATTTTTTTTTCCTCATTATCCATTGTTGAGAGATTGGCTTCCTTCTACACCACAGTTTGTGAGGTGAACGAAACCGTTGTGTCTTGGTTTTTGCTTTTTGTTCGTTTCTCCCCCTCTCCCAATATGTTGCTCCAGAGTAAGTATAAAATCTGGCCTTAGCTGAGGGAGGAAACTTCTGGCAGCGTCTGCTTGTCTTGTACTGGTAGAGCTCAAGCATGAAAGCTCCTTGATACAACCCCAGCTTTGCCTACATCTGCATCTTGCTTCTGTGTGTGGGCCTGTAGGCTTGCGTTGCATCTTCTGGTTCCTTCTAATCCAGTCCTTTACTACTGGAGTAGTCATGACCTGGAGGACAGCAGTTCTTGTGCCAGCCTTGTCCATAAGGTTTGTTCCTCGTGCTTTTCAGCGTGGATCACTTCATGGATTACTTCTCTAGTGCTCATTGCTCAGTGGTCATAAAGTTGCCATATCTTCTATCACTCTATCGTAGGTTAAACATGCCAGATTTTACTCCACCTTTCCTTGAGTGTATGTTCTCATTTTCCAAAATTATTTTTAAATCATTTTGTGCATCACCTGCAGCTTAATTCCTCATTCTTAACTGTGTCCTGGGAACTGTGACAGTCCTCGGAGTAGTTGATCTTTTCATTAGGAAAAAATTAATAGGAAAAATCTACTGTAATTAGGCATCTTGATTCTTTATCTGCAATCTTAAAGTAATTCATGGAGATTTTGTTCTGGATTCTGGAGTTTGTTTTATTGCTTTCACCACCTCAGAATTAAAAGAATTCCGTTAAATTTCATTTGAGCTTTTAAGCTTTCCATATTTTTCCTCAGCCTGAGAGGTTACCAGGCCAAAGTTTTTGAGGACGCTGTCATTCCACGCTGTCGTTCGTTACTGATTTGGAAGGTGAGTGGATGTTGGGGTTTGTTTTTTATGTTGTATCCCATTCTGTATCAGGCAGGGTCCCATCTCTTGCTCTTCATCCTGGCGGGCAGACCAGGAACCACAACCTTCTTTGGCTGCACTTTGCCTGGCTTGTTAATTTGTGTCTGGTTCATTGGTGATGATTTTCTAATCCTTTCTCACCCATTCTGCCTTTGCTATATAGAACCTCTCCTGTATTACAAAATCTTGACTGGATTTTTCTCATCTGGTTCTGGTCTCTTGTATCAATTATCACTTTGGATCTTCTGTGGTGTTAACTGCTCTATGACTCCTTCCTGAGTCTCCTCTCCATTTGTCCACAGGGCAAACTGGCTGCTAAGCTTGTTCTCAAAGTTGTTGTTGCTTGCTAATGATCACAGCTGTTATCTTCAGAGTAAAGCATCTTTAGAGGTCCCGTTATTCAGCTACTGTCTGTAAATCATAATCTGCTTTTTCCCCTCTATTTTGTCATAGTATCGATTTTCCTTTCAAACTTCATTTTGTCTGCAGCTTTAAAGTATTGTTGAGGTTAACCATTTCCCTCACTTAGGTTCAGCAATTATTATAATCATTTGTGGTCAAAGACAGGAAGAGTCACCCTCGTGCTTGATTTCAAGGCCTTTCCCGTTAACAGAACACAGTCTGAGAAGGAGGCAAGTAGCTAAACTACAGTTCCTAAAGACAAGAACAATTTCTTTGTCACCAAGGACAAAGAAGTAAGGTTTGTCCCTTCTTGCCCCACACCATTCCTTTCTTTCTGAATCTCTGTTGTGGGTTTTCTGTTCTTTGTGTGTTTTTGTGTGTGTAGGTGTTCTGGTTTTCGATGTATGACCTCAACTTTTAAGTTCACATAAATCCCTTCAAACTAGTTAATTGGTATTAATATTTGCCCACTTACGTGCAGTATACTTGATTATTTTTAGTCGTTGAAAGACATCAATAATGCTATGAAAAGGGACTAGATCAGTTCTCATGTTATATATATCATAAATTTGTGCCACTTTGGTGGCATGGGTTATTACTAATTCAGAGAAATTTCCTTTTAGGATTTAAAGACCACTTTGTGAAGTTTCTGTTAATTAGAACAAGGTACTGGGGATCAGTCTGCATGGAGTGTTAGGTTGGATTCACCTTTGGTTTTGTTCCTTTTTACTAAAATATAAATATTCCATGAGATTAGAATAATCCTCCATATTTACTGAGTTCGTTTGTTAAGAGTAGAATTGACAAGCTGTGTAATTTACTGCAAGTACCCCATTTCCAGCTGACACTTGACTATCTGCTCTTTTCGCATGCAATTCTATCCTTTTAATAAAAATCAAAGTCTCTTACACCTCTCCTGGCTTGAGGACCTTCAATATTGAAATTGAAATAACTGCATAATTTTGTGTATTTACAGAAAGAATCAAATACAGCAGAGACTTTCTTTTAAAGCTTTCCAATGTTTCACTCTCTCAAGAGAAGCCAAAGTTTCTTCCTGATCATCCAATTGTACTTGAAAAACCAGTAAGTGATTTCTTTTGCATATTAAATGAAATTATAGAAATGGTCATGGTGGTTTTGACTATTCGTTTTTATAAGAAAAATATTTCTTCAAGTCTGTAAAATTCACATAACCTTGAAAAGACCAACTGTGCAGTTACAGCTCTAGTGCTGTTGTGCGGAGCAGCTTCCCCAAACAGTATGTGGCAGAGCAGCATTTGGCATTTTGTCAGGATGAGAATAGTAATAAAAAAGAAAGGCTACTTTAATTAATCTTTAAGAAAAAAAGATCAGATATGTGTTCCCAAATTTGGGAAATCATAGTATATTGTAACTTTGTCGTTGTGTGTTAACTGTTGCTGTTTTTTTTAAAAAATAAAAATCTTGATAGAATTCTGGTCTGATGAAAGCTTAATCAAGCTTAATCCTGCAGCGCATCCAGGAATGGATGGTTGTTACCACCTCACTGTAGAGGGGAGTATTAAAGAAGTTATTTTCCATCTTAATATTCCCTGGTACCAAAGACTTGAAATCAGAAATGAATATTTATGCCCATCCCTGGCTGAAAACTGTATTTTTAGATGGAAGAAGCTTCTGGGAGTGCTGGTGCCTCTAACAAGAGGGGTGGTGCTGCAGTTTGTGGCCGGGTGTTGGGGGCAGCAGGACGATGTGGGGAGCAGCGGTGCCCGTGCTCAGCTCAGCACTCGAGCTAAGTGCTGCTGTTAGGCTGGCCCAGCCTGCCAGAAAGCCTCCTTAATGAACATCCAGCTCTTTGAATTAATATGAAAAACATTAAATCATTACATGTGCACGGAGTAGAAAAGATTGATAAGGAGATACGTGAAGACTTTGTTTAAATGATTCTTATAACTGAAGTAATTAGTGGGTTTGTTTGTTTGCAGGAGAACAGCAACACTTTCATTGATTTACGCAAGAACTGACAGGTTGTTGGGAAGATGAGAGATCCACTGTTGAAGCATATTTTTACAGAAGATTTTTAGAAGGTACTTGAGTGCCTACAGATGAAAACAAGACCTTATGAAATCTCCAAAAAGGCCTATTTCTATCAATAATAACCTGAATGTTTTGCAACTCAAACATTTAATTTGTAATGTCTGAGATAGTAGTGGAAGTAAATAATTTTGTTTCTCTGTGACAGCCTTTTCCTTGAATCAGCTGTGCCATCTAACCATATAGTTCATTAACCATATAGTTCATTTGACCACCAACTTCAAACCAATACTTGAATTGACTTTTTGCTTGTTCACTCTCTCTTCTTTGGCAGTAATAATGGACAATAGCTACCAGCTACATCAAATCTTCAAATGGCTTTGGAGTACATAATATTTTAGCCTAATTTTTGGAGGGTCAAAACTTCACTTTTTTTTTCCTCATACCTGTCTCTTGACACAAGAGATGCCTCAATCTTCTGTATACCTGCCTTCTTTCAAGCAATGAAATATCTTGTTATTAACAGTTTTTCTAAAACTAAAAATCCTTCACCATTGGTCAATACAAGAAAAATGTCTAAATATTTAAACATCAAGAACAAGGCAGCACTTAATCCCTTATCATACATATAGAGAAGGGTTTTAGCAATCTATAGCGGATGGCATCGTTATTTTTTTCTTAAATTGGATTAGTGTTTAAAAAAAGTGGAGAACAGGATTTTACTGTGTTTCTTGAAAATACTTTTTTTCAGTTGGCAATGTTCAGTAATAGGTTTTTTTTTTTTTTAAATTGTAATTTTTGTCTGTAAAATTTTCTGCATTCACAGCTACCATAACTTCCATTTTTATGCCAGAGGCACTTTGTTTTAACCTTTCTAGCAAATGATGATTGAAACTAAATTAGAGAATATTGGATGAGATTGCAATAGCACTACAAACTTGCAGATGACACTTGGTAGAATCAGGTATTTATTTCCCTCCCTAAAGCTGTTCTAATAAACTCATCCTACAGATTCCCTCAGATTTTCTCTTATATTTAGCAACAATTTGACAAACACTTTAAATTATGTGAATGTGGATTAAAATTATCTTGCAAGTGTATTTTATTTATGTGGTGTTTAGGAGTAATGTTACCAAACTGAAATCTGCTCAGTTTTTTTCTCACTGGAAGCATTTTAAAGTGAATAATACGGATTGTTTTCCCAATGTGTTGAAAGTTACCTCTGCATGTGTCTGTCTCAAAACTCTTAAGTGAAACCCACATTTGTTCTTATCTATTATTCATTCAAATGTTTGTTTGCTAGCAAAAATATGAAGGAGAATAATAGGTGGTGGGAGAACTGTGACCTACTCGAACCTTTTTTCCCCAGCGTGTTTTCATGAGATTCTTCTCCCAAGAAGACCTTCAAAGATTGCTTTGTTCAGGTCTAAGCGTATGTTATAAAACAGCTTCTATTTCTGTCTTTTTCTTTCATTCTTAGCTAAGATTTCATTTTCTACCTTTTTTTGCTTGGTCTTAGGCTTCCTGTTGACTGATGTTTCTATTTATGTACGTAAAGGTTATAAAAGGCATTGGCTGTGCTCTTGGTTGTGTACAGGTACTGACCCTGAGAAGTAAAATGGTCTAGGAACCCAGGGAGATTGTAGAGTCTCCTTCTCTGGAGGTCTTCAAAACCCTCCTGGATGCCGCCCCGTGCCCCGTGCTCTGGGTGTCCCTGCTGGAGCAGGGGGGTTGGACTAGATGATCTCTAGAGGTCTCTTCCAACCTCAACCATTCTGTGATTCTGTGATATACCCAGTGAATCCCTGTTTTTTTGACATCTAAATCCTAGCATCTAACGCCCTGTTTTTGAAGTCTTGCGTGGATCAGTCTGTGGGATGTGTGCAGGGCAGGGGGGAAGTATTTGGGGACAGCTTGTTCTGACACTGTTGCAGCACGTGTCCAGGGAAGGTTCCTCACATGCCACAGCTCTGAACCTTGGGTTTATGCTCCATGTAGAGGACAGCGTGCTGTGGATACTGTGCTGCTGCCTCCTGCAGTGTTTTCTGGAACAGGCTCCTTTGGGATTTTTACATAATGAGTGACTGCCACTGTAAGGTACCTCTCAGTACAACAGGAAACACCCTGAGTGTCATTTATTTCATGACCTGGCAGAGAGAACCTGCTTCTGTCTCCAGAAGAGAGTGGTTTTGTGGAGCTGTGGGGGCAGCCTGGTGATCTTTGCAGGTTGCAGGCAACTAATGGATGGACCAGACTTCTGCAGGGCACTGTTGTGGGCTCTCCTGGCTTCAGAAGTTGCTAGAGGCATTAAACTTCTTACCATCTGGGGCTTCTTGCTGGAGGGGTTGCTCTCCCCAGCTCCATAACTAGGTAGTTTGCTACGTGTCCTGTTCAGGTTTCTCAAGGGGGTGCTTATTTCATATATATCTGCCATGCTAGATGAGTGGAGAGAGCAGTCGCTTGGTCCTTAGAACTTGTCAACCTGTCATGGGCCTGTGAGGTTACAATAGTCTTTCTTGCCTATTTTATTTATTATTAAATGAGCTACAAGCATAATTACAAGCGCAGTTTCTGGGCTGAAGGTCTCGCTTGCTGCTTAGATGCTAATGAGACAGGAGAGTGACTTCTCCAGGAAGATGTTATTTCTGCTTCTAGCTTTATGGGTGTTTATGCTTTAAGAGTGGCTTCTTTTATGAGAACAGTTTTAGGATCCAATATAGTGAAAATTAATTCCTGGGTATTGAGGATGTGGAGCTCAGAGCTCCCTGGTTGTGAGGGCCCCAGGCACGTTTTGGGGGAGGAGGTTGAGGAAGAGGAAGGCAGGTGCTGGGAGGAGAAGATGGCTCTGCTGCCTCTTCTCCTGGGCAGATTATCCTCTCTCCAGGTGAAGTTCTGTTTTAGCACAAAGAGGTTTTCCCTGTTTATTCTCTTAAGTGATGACTTTCTTTAAGATAACACGTTTATGTTAATACATGTGTTCATACCCATTTCCTTGGAAAAAGGAGGACACAGCTTGAAGCAACAACTGTTTATTAATGGAAGCTCCAGCTATGCACAGATACTTAGTCACATCAATCACAATGCGCTTCCCTGATCACTTGCCACGGGTTGAGTTTACACAGCAAACAGCTCAACAAAGTTGTCCTGTGTTGCCTTTGGAATGCAGGGTTCCACTGAGCCGCTCTCAAGAAGAGCAAATGTAATTTTTTATATGTAAAAGGGAAAGCTTGCACCTGTGATAAACTGTAATGTCCTAATCTGTTACCTGGGTACCTGTATACTGCTATATAACGTTGCTGTAATGAAGAACATTCAGTGAGGTTTTGCCATTAGCGATACTTGGAACCACGGCTCCTAGTTGCCCTTGAGGACCCACCGTGATGCTGAAAGAGAATTTATTTCTTTACTTATTTCTCCTTAAGCAGTATTTCTTTTTTTTTTTTTCTGCCTCTTGTAAAATGCTAAATAAAACCTCTATAATAGAGGCATATGTCACCACAATATGAAGGGGGGAAGAAAAAAACCCACGTGTGCAGCTAATACTATAAAGCTGCATAGTTTCAAGGACAAAACCACACATAGGGAAAGCCCTTCAAATGGTAGGAGAGGTAGCACATGTGGTGGGGGAGGGAAAGGAGGATTCATTCCTGTAGTGCTGCTGTGATCAGTCTCATAAGGCGCCTTAGAGGGGCTGTGTGGAATTCAGCAGGTGAGTCCCAGAGGGCAAACTGCAGAAAGCCTCTCAGAGGGGATAGAGCCCCACTGCACGTGCCAGCGTTGCCGCAGAACAGCGCGTCCCCTGAACGACTGTGCTGCCTTTGGTGACTGTTCTTCCGGATGACACCGTCCAAACCTGCTGTTATCCTTTGTGCGCTTCTAGGAATTGAGTGGTTTGCCCTAAAAGCAGGAGATGTGATGGATTTATTGAAGGTCATTCACAGGAAAGCAAAGCTGTAATCACCACATTATAAATGGGAGCAGAATAAAACACGTAGGTATATTGCAGTCCTTCCTCTTTGGCCTTTTGGAATTGAACGTTTTTCACAGGAGGGAACTGCAAGATTTGTGGAGAGAGGAGAAGCAAATAGATGAAATGTAGGTGATAAGTCCCTTTAGTGAAGAGGTGCTAAGAGCTCAGGGACAGGGCATTTTGTTTTGAGGATTCGTTAATAGGCTTTGGTTCCCTAAATCCTTCAGTTTGGGGCATTTTTTTGAAAAAAAAAATATTCTTAAAGAAGAATCTGAAGATTCTTAAGAATCCTACCTACCTTTGGGCTAGAAAAGTTTTAAGTCTCTGACACATCAGTGGGTTAGAAAGCTTTGGTGAAATGAACGTCAATTTAACAGTTACTGTCATAGTGCTATAAATATTAAAACATTTTTCCTCTATCTTTTGTTTTCTTTGCCAAAAGGTTCATTAATATCCTCAGGGCTCAAGTCTTTCTATAAAGATGAGGCTTTCAATTACAGAGGGAACCAAATGATTCTGGCCAGTCTAGTTGCCTGACCTGAAGCCACTTTGGTCAGTTAAGAGGTGAGCAAGGGACAGTGATAGATCCTGGTTCCCATTAAATGGTGGGAAATGAATTTGCTATCTTCAGTAGTTACTGTGTAAGGGTACTACTGGATCCACAAAAAGTCCTGAAAACCCACATCTTCCCGAATCATCCTGAGCCAGGTAAGTGCATTTTCCTTCATTTTAATGGCTTACCTGTATAAAGTCTCTAAGGTTGTAATCTCTTGTTGAGTCAGACTCAGAACATGGCTTAAATTGTTTTAATGTGGATGTGTCATAAGGAGTAGCTGCTTCTGAGCTGGGGTATGTGTATTTTTAAAGTACAGGCTGTATATTAATTATAAGCAGGTTATGGTTCTTTTTTTCCTATTTTTTACAGCACTATCTTTTTATACACCGCCTATAATTCTTTCACAAAATAGACTGGTAGCATCATAAACACCTTTTTGTTTTGTTCATTCTCCTGATGAGCATGAACATTTTCTGTCTTTCAGACATGCATATAACATGTATAGTGTTGATTTATACATGTATGTATATGAAGCACCCCCCATCAAAACAGTTGAGACGTCAGCGTGCCCCTTTCTAACACACAGTGATCTATAAAGGGGTGAAAACGCCTCCATCCTCCATGCGTCACTGCCGCAGGGGTGGCCTGCTGGGAAGCATTTCCATGGCAACCGCGGTGCTGGCCGCACCGTGATGGCCGCCCTGAATCCAGCGGCGAATCCAGCGGCGAATCCAGCGGCAGCCACGTCCCAAGTTCACGCTTGGGCACTGGCGAACGACGCTCACGTTTTATTTTGCTAACTGTGCTTTCTCTCGCCGTGAGCAGAGCAGCCGTGGGACAATCCGGGCTCCTGCCCGCGCTGTCCCTTGGACACAAGGAAGTTGGGCTGCTCTTTGCTTCTCACAGCCAACCTCGTGTCTTGGCCACTAGAATTTCCCTATGAGGAATTTGATTTAAAGGGATTCTGGCTTCATTCACTGTAATCCCCTGGTATTGCAGGAATCCTTGACATATATTCTTATGTTCATATCAGGCTCATCAAGTCTGAATTTTTTGACTGGTTTATTTTAAGGAGAGGGCTCAGGTCATTTAGAACTAGGTTATATATATATATACAAAGTTTTTTTATATATATATATATATATATATACACACACACACACACATATATATATATATAAAATATATTTTTTCCCTCACTAAATATATATATATATTTTCTCACATAGACATTAAAGTTATGGAAACCATGGTTTCATTTTAACAGATTTGTGCTGTCTAAGATGAAACATTGAAGTTCACTGTCCTTTCTCTGTAAAGCAGGACTCAGCCTTGATTAGCTCTGTCCCTAACAGCCTCTACCTACTGTTTCTTTGAGGGAGCTGATGCCTCTTGGAAGTTGTATGCTCGTTGGCTTGTGTTAGAAATAGTAATTTGGAATGTCTGACATTCCTGATTAGGGTTTCTTTCTGTTCTGCTTTTATGTAGCAGGAAGCATGTACAATCATTGGTTGGTAAATATCAGTTATTGGTAATTTAACACTCCAGGCAGTCAGTATGTATAATTAAAATGAAGCCTTCATCAGAAAGTATTTTTTTTTTCTGCAAATCTTTAGTTGGATCCACTTTGCTATTCACAAATAAGTATTTCATCTTCTAGACACTTCCTTGAACAGCGTAGGCTGGCATAATACTTTCTATCACATAAAATAAATCACTGCAGGCCTTACTCTGGCTGATATATTTTACATTCCTGTACTTAAACCTCAATTGTTGGCCTTCCTTTGCCCTCCATGCTTCACACAAGGAGATCTGGCTAAGGGTGGTGATATGGAGCCGCTGTGTATAAAGAACATGCTCTCATAAAGCAGAGCTCTTTGCACAGAATAGAAAAAGCTTTATGAAAAATTCATATTTACCAGGAACTAGCATTGTTGTCATGAGCTCTGGAGTTTCCAAGAAGTCCCCGTTATTTCTTTGGAATGTTTTGCTGTAATTTGTTTGAAGGTGGCTAAATAATTTTTAAAAATAATTATAATTATTATAAAAAATAAGAATGTAACAAGTTTTTAAAGGCAGTATATATTCATACATATATGAGGAATATTCAGATTTGTTACAGGTAAGAAATTTTGTGCTTCAAAACAGATGATGATGCTAGAAGATTAGCTGTGAAGTTCCTTATAGAAATGCACTTTTTATTTTATACAGTGAACTTTATCACCCTGATACTCATTTCTTAGTTATAACCCAGTGTAGTAGTTCTTTGTGTTCCTAACGTGTTGATTCGTGTTACCAGTTTTGTTAGTCTTCTAAAAAATAAATTTAAAAAATAAATTTACTTGCTTTGGCTGTGCACAAATTCAAAAGCACAAATGCTAAGCTTCAAGAGGTCTCCATCTTCCTTTAGATTGCTGCCCACACCCTATATTATAGGACTTTTGCTGACTGTAATTTTTATTTTGGGCCCAAAGAGACACTTTGGGAATCAGTCTGATGGGTTTTGTAACATGGATCTGAGAAAATTCAAGCTCCTCATGCCTTCTTGCATGCTTGAATATGTTGCTGGATTATTTAAAATTTTTTTTTAATCCTTTGTTCTCATCACTGAACTATGCCAATATTGTTTCCTAGTTCTTCAGACTTCAATCAACTACTGTCCATTTGATGCCATGTGTTTGTCGTCACTATTGGCCTTTTTTTCTGTACTCCTAAAACTAGCTGTATCTTTCAGTTTTTTTAACTCAAATATATTGAAACATAATTTTAATTTAAAATATACTTTAGTCTTGAGCGACTGAACTACTGCTGTGAAATACTTATGGTGATGCTGTTAGCAAGAGATCGGTTAGTGCAATTTAGAGTAACTTATATTCCGCACTCTTGCACAATTCCTCTCTAACCTGCAAAACTTTCGGTAATGCAGAAGATAGGACTCGCCTATTCCAGGTGCTGCTGCTCTCCCACAACTCATACACAATGAAGCAGGAGTCATTTGAAAGCTTGTATGGAAATGCTAAGAATTACAGGATACAGCTAATTTAATCAAACATGGCAAAACTACCAGACGTGCATAACATAATAAAACAGTGGCTTAAAAAAAAGTACGTTTTGAGACGCACACATTGCAAAATGTATACATTTGCTCTTTTTTTTTCAATTTATTGCATTTTTCTCCAACTTCTGTCTATGAGATAATGAGAATTTTCATGGCTTTTTCAGTATTAATATTTGTACAGTTAGGTATGTTCATGAAGCTCATTTTTCATATTGTTAATTTATTGATATTTCATATTGTTAATTGATCATTTACATAAAGAAATGTCAGTAATGCAGAAAGTTAATCCAGCTGTGGTGGAAAATAGCAATGTAGTGCAAGGAAGGGTAGGTTGATACCCTGCCTGCTGCAGGTATTTTCTAAATAACGTAGTTCACAGTTGCTCTCGTGCCGTTCGGCCATCAATTTATCATGAGTAAAAAGTGGCCCACAGATTATCTGGTCCTTCCCACAAAAATCATCCTGCTCGTTATCTGCTAGAAAGCTGTTATGCTGAGGAGCTTCTGCATCTGGCTGCCCAAACTGGTGGTTAGATGTATAGCACAAAAGGTAGAGCTATTTCTGAGTGCCCACACATGAGCTCGCCGGTTTTACTGCTAATGCGTGGAAAATTGCTCTCAGATTATTTGGTTTCAGCATGAAATATAACGGTAATAAATCATGTGATTTCTTTTTGTGTTATAATCTCCTGTTGGGTGAGAAAGTACATGGCAAAATACTAACAGTGATGAAG
Organism: Nothoprocta pentlandii; assembly: GCA_013398315.1. Taxonomy (NCBI): domain Eukaryota; kingdom Metazoa; phylum Chordata; class Aves; order Tinamiformes; family Tinamidae; genus Nothoprocta; species Nothoprocta pentlandii. Next base: position 560,613 of record VZSG01000090.1, on the reverse strand, counting down.
AGCTGTCAATGTGGCTACACTGGAACACAGATAAGCTCAGAAGCAATCCGTAGGTGGCACCACCGACACACCAAATGTTGGCAAACCCAGGGAACAAAAGTCATTTTTGTTGTCTTTTGCCTCAGCTGTGCTCACAGCAGTGCAGGCTCCCTCCACAGACAGCTTTGTGCTCGGAGGGATGTTAACTTTCAGGAGGAGGGCACCTGCTCTCAGCCTTTGCCACCTCTTGGGCTCACGTGAGAATTTTATTTTCCTGGTAAGCCCCCCATTACAAGTGAATCAGTGAACGGTCACTTTTTGTCCTCTTTCCTGCTCAACTTTCTTATCCATGTTAGCATAAAATCTCCTGATAAGCTAGGAACACGGAAGGTAGGCTTCAAATGTACAAGAAGATTCCGTGCTTGGAATCAGGAATGATTGTGAGAACCTGCAAGCAGTGAGTGGGCAGCCACGCTGACGAGCTGCCCTCTCATGAGGAGGGCAGCACTAGAGGCTGGCAAATGCAAAGGGGGTTCCTGTGTCGGCCTAGGGGCCTCAGCAAGCTGTGAACTGGTGACCTCCACAGCTGGAAGCTGTAAGAGGGCGTGTGTTCCCTTCTGAAAATGCTGTGTATTCTTTTTCCTATTTTTCAGTTTCCTATATTTTAGTCACGTTCCTGACACTACTCACATATACTTTTGGCATCTCTTTGTGGCTCTAGTCATCCCAGAATCACAGACTGGTTGAGGTTGGAAGGGACCTCTAGATATCATCTAGTCCAACCTTCCTGCTCCAGCAGGGACACCCAGAGCACAGGGCACAGGGCGGCATCCAGGCAGGTTTGGAGACCTCCAGAGAAGGAGACTCCACAGCCTCCCTGGGCAGCCTGTGCCAGGGCTCTGTCACCCTCACAGTGAAGAAGTTCTTCCTCACATGGAGATGGAACTGCCTGTGTTGCAGCTTACACCTGCTTATACCTGCTCTATCTTAATACATATGCATAATCCACCCAGGAAAGAAGATACTGCAGATTCTGTCTTCACAAACAGCCTTGTGAATGAAAATCTGTTTCATTCCTTCCTCCTTTCAGCCCAAGTGCTAACTCTGTGGTTACTGCAAGCAGCCACCCTGGACACAAGCACGTTCCACCTACTGTGTCAGAGCAGGCCGCAGCACCTCTGTGTCTTCTTCCAGCACGGACATTTGGTGCTGAGCAATCAGGATGTGCTGACAAAAATGACATTATTATTGCCACATGGTGCTATGAACTCCTGGTACTTAAAGGTAAGGAAATCTAATAAAATAATAATTAATAAAATCACTGAGGAAAAAAAAACAATTTCCCTTAAAAGTTTGCAGTGTCTGTTTTGGTGCTCTGAAGTGATGAATTAGAACAGCTTATGGACTTTCATATCATGGGAGCTACTGTGCAGGATGAAGTTCTAAGCAGGAACTGCCCCAAATGTGTGTTCACCTCAGGAAAATGGGGAGAGTTGAGTTGTCCCCACTCTGGATGAGAGAGTCTTTTGGGGAAAGTGCAAAGCAAGCATTGATCTTGGAAATACTTAATGGTAAGGTCAGCGTGTTTCCATGGGTGAATGTGTATGCAGGTGAGAGTGAGGCCGAGATAAGAAAACATCCACAGGATTTGAATTAGATGCAGCGTTGCATTTCACTGAGGTGCTCTTATCTCTGCCTGGTGAGGAAATGCAGGCTTTTTACCTTTCAGAAGTCTGACTCACACTTGAACCAAATGACTAAGACAGCCCATCTCAGATAATGAATAGGAGCTTTTGCTCCACATTTCCTTAAAAAAAAAAAAATTGATCAACAGTAAAAATTATAGGACCAGTTTCTATTAGAGAAGCCCTGTTTGCCTTCATTACTATGCTTATCTCTCAGGTTCCTCCCTTTAAGTAGTTTATTGACTCATCCATTGAAATGTGCCAATTTTGCTGATTAAATATTTAAAGAAACACCTGCCCAAGGCAGTTTCATCTATGGCAAAGGTTTGACTCCCCTCGTAAAGGTCAATCTCATAAAAAAAAAAAAAAAGTCAAATGTTATTTGCAATTTGATACACATCTTTTGGAGTCTTGAACACGTTTTTTGTTTTGTTTTAAAGAAACTGAGATCACGTGAGATTGGCTCAGTGCCCAGCACTGAAAATTAGATGTCAAAGTTCACCAATTTGGAAAAAAAAAACAGATCTTGCATTTTCTTCTAAAACTTCTTCAAATGGTTCGAGCTTTAGGTCCTTTCAGGCAACTGAGAAGAGGAAAAAAGGAAAAAAAAAACAGAAGAATATAAGAGGTAATATAAAATATTACAGATGAAATCTACACTTTTTTATAGCCAACTATTATTATAATAACTAGATTCTGTTCTATCTCCAGAAATTTTAATTAAACCTCGTTTATTAGCTGCTGCCAGTACAGCAGAAGCACTGTTTGCAGAATGTTGCACATTTCAGTGGCTAAATTCAACCTGGGCTGTTCTTTAAATTGCTTTTGCTTTTTCAAATCAAGCAACTTAAGCCAAGAATGGGTATTTTCTCATTTGTAACAACCCTGTCTTCCCTCCAGCGTATGTTGGACTTCCCGCAGAAGAGGTGGCTGCCCACTTGAGTTGTCATGTGGACATTGCCAAGAATGGCCATTTGGAATATACTGAATATTAGATGCCCTTAAGTCATAATGAAAACTTTATGCAAAAGACTTTTCCAGTCACAAGTGACAGTTTTCTAGGATTGCAAAATAGCAGGCAAAGGATTCAAGGCAGGTTTCAACACCCCTCTGCTGCTCTTGCTTCTGAAGACAGACTAGGTAGCAGCCACCAGGTACATTTGTAAGGAAATAGTGGCTTTGATAAAATGCACTTGTGCACTTGTGCTTCATGATTCAGTGACTTATGCAAACACCATCTAGTAATGCACATCTCATAATTTACACAGTATATCTCTGTGATATATAGGTATTTTAGTACCTGAAAAAATAAACAGAATTAGTTGCAATAAGCAGGCAGAGCAAAATTCACTGCCTGTTAGCGGTGCTTCACTTATTAAAATCAGTTCCTGTGTCAAAAATCTAAATAGGTTATTCCAACTCAAGTTGGGTGTAGGTCGATGAACCTCAGGCAGCAGGCATTTGGCCAGCACAAATGTTGTATTCACTGAAAAGCTGGTAAGAGGCAATCAGCTAAACTTCATATGCAGGTAAAAAGCCCAACAGCAGGGCAAGCCAGCAATGAAATAACATTCACATAAACTGCTTGTAGCTGTACCTCTTGTGCAGAATGTGCAGGGGAAATCAGGAAGGAGGACAAAATCTGTAATAACTAGTTTCTCATATAGAAAAGATGGTATATGGCAGTAATGCAATAGGCATGTTACAGAAAACAGCCAAGTTGCATTTTTTTTCAGTAAAATTCTTTTCCTTAATTTCCTTAAAATTTCCTTAAGCTCCTTTTGGCACATCAGGAGGTTTCTGTAGCAGGCTAGCAAGCTGCTGTTTCTAAAGCAATGGTGGAAGTAAAGCTGGAGCAAACCAGCGTTTAAACTTCACAAAGAACTTAAATTTGAAAATATAATTTATAGCTAATCTAGCCCATTCCATGAGGAATTGACAGGTGGTTAAAGGTAAATTAGGTGAGAGCCCATCAGATTTCTCAGGTAACTGAAGGGAATAGCAAGGACCTTTGTGGGAGTGGAATGGTGCAAGGCCTCAGGTATCAGCAACACCCCAAAGCCTGGGCTGACCTAGATAGCAGGAACAGCAGCTTTTGGTGCAGCTGCAGCAAAATTCAGATTCATGGGAGTGGTTGGAGAGCTTGTGTGTTTGGGAGGGGAGAATGGCAGAGAAATGGAGAGGCAAGATGCATGTGGGAAGGACAAGCAAGAAATCAAGAGGAAGGAGTTGAGAGAGGCCAGTTGCATGCAAACAAGTCGGTGAGCTTGTCTACCTGAGCCCTGTGCCTCATCACCACTAAGTAACATATCTCCCTATTAAATGCCTTTACATAAGTGTTTTCTGTGAGTACATGTATGTATAATGTATTAGTGAACATCAAGCTGGACTAGCGGGTGAGTAGGAGATGCACATCTGCAAGGACCTGGGGTCTCAGTAGATGACTGGGTAAGGGGCCGGGGCCCAGGCATGCACATTAGATGGACTTAAAAGCCATGTTAATATTTGAGGGGTCTGTGAGAGCGGCGTGTTTGTCCATCTAGACAGTGAGGGTGTCTGTGCTTTGCCAGGGAACGTCCATCCTGATCACCTGGAGAGGAGCAACAGGTCGGACTGTGCGCGTTTTTTAGATGCTCACATCTTTTAAAGTATAAAAAGTGAGTAGAGGAATGCAGCCACAGCTTTCCACAAAGCCTGAAATGCCACAAAGCCTTTAGCCATTTTATGCAGAGTATGGTGCGTTTAGAGCAGCCTTCAGAGTCCCTTGGCAATGTTTTATAGCTATCAATATGTGCGAGGAGTGTGCTTCGTATGTACAAGGCATCTATGGCATGTGCAGCATGAAATATGCTCGTCTGTCTGTCAACTGCCAAGCACAGCTCTGTAACGACTAACTGGATCTTGCTCTCATGAAAGAGGAATAAGCAAAGTGAAAGGAAAATGTAGGCATTTCATGAGCTTGAGCTCACCTAGCTGAGGTGGAATTTTCAGGCATTTTTAACTAGAAAGACAGTATGATGAGGATGTTGATGGGCATTTGTGGTTACAGGCTTGCTTCAGAAAACGTTCCTGAAAAAGAGAGAAAGAAGACTTTGAATGCGCACCTTCTTTTCCAGTCTGTCAATCAGCTTTTGGAGTCTGTTTATCTGGATTATCCACTGCTGGTCTTCCTCGGTCCACCCTTTGGAAAATATAAATAATGAAGAATATAAAGTTACTAAGTGAGCAAATACAGTATATTCATCTGTCGTATAACAGAAATTTAATTCAGCTTAATTCAGTAATTAATTTTGTTGCTCAACAGAAGATGGTGGTATAATTCTATGTTCATTTAGGTATAACTCGTGCAAAGCATTTGAATTGTATCAATGATTTTCCTTCTCAAGACTAATAGAAATCCGGGACAGAATGCGAGCCCAATACCAAATTCCATTCTATATTAACTCCAATGTTTTTGAAACTGCTGTAGTAGATGGAAAAAGGAACCATGCAGATGGAACCAGCTTGTAACCTGAGCATATAGTTCCAACAAATTTCATTTAGCTGTCTAACTTTTTTTTTCCCTCCCCTTTCCCTCTCCTTTCTCCACTTTCTTTGTGAAGGCTCTTCAGCTCTGTTGTATTTGTCTGCAACATGGCATCCTTCAGGTTTTCCTTGTGTTCTCACACTAAGTATGCACGTAATACTGCAGTGGCCTCTCTAGTTGATTTGCTAGCACTAACTGGGTGTTTCCTTCAGCCAATGATCCTTCTTTACCTTTCCAAACATGCAGTACTCCTACATGTATTCAATAAAGTTTGGTGAGTTGGAGAAATGTGACCGTTAGCACAGATCCTTCTTAGAATACATTTTTGCTTTTGAGATTTGCTCAAAAGGAAGATGTGCAGTTTTTGCCTGTGTTGAATGCAATTTTTGAGCAAATGAAGAGTGATTGCATTGCATCATAATAGGTTAGCTTTTCTAGGTTAGTTTTTTTCCTAAGTCACAGAAGTCGGCAGCAGGACATGAACATTTTGAAAGACTTTTTATCTCTCCACCTCTCCTGTAGTGATACTTACTATCATATAGCAAAGGTGAAGCTAGTAAATACAGTTCCGTGCCACAAGTATCTCTGAGCCTCCCTAAAGTCTCTAGAAGATTTGGTGGTCTGCCATATCCGAGGCTTGCAGATGGAAAGTGTAATGCTTTGGAAAGCAGATGTGTGCTTGCTCAACTGTTGTTTTTCAAAATCAAAGATTTTTCAGTGTGCATTCTCCATTCACATCTTCATAACCCAGTCATTTTCTAGCTCAGAGCTCTTGTGACATTTGCAATGTATTTCTGTCAAACAAATCCTAACTGTGCCTATGGACAGTAAGCAGGAAGACAAAGTTCAAACACAAACCAAGAGATGAAAGAGGTTTATGTAGCCAAGTCCAAGAGAGTAGTGTTTGAGAAAGCTGTTCACTCATTAAGGTAACGCAGTAGCTGGACATGGTCTGCAGAGGTTTGGGTCCCTGTGTGCTCTATGAATTAGGAATTGAGTATCAACACTAGGAGACCTTCCTCGCTATGGACATGAGCGGGTCACAGCCAGGGGCCAAACAGCAGCACGTTGCATTGCACTGAACGAATGGCATCATTTCACTGAGAGGCAGAAAGTGAGCACAAGAGTGTGTGACAGGAAGGTCTCTGAAAGAGGATTAAAAAGGAAGAGGCGAGTAGGCCACTGCCAACAGTGAGGTCTACACGACAGGTCAAGAAATGGGCTTGGACTCCTGTGGTATTTATGTATATATTTGTGGTATATATTTGTGTGCATGTATGTTTTAAGTGCACCTGAAATGTGAATTACCATACCTGGGTTAAAATGAGAGCAATTTGGCAATATATTGCCAAATTGGCTGTTGTTTCTTAGAAGCCTTCAAGCTGAACGTTTTTCTGGCCATTGGACCAACTTCTGGTTGTGCTGGGTCTTGTCTATAGATAAACAGAGGACAATTCAGAAGGTAATAAATGTGAGCAAGCTGCTCTTTTCTTTCTTTTTTCACTAAGCATGTTAGTGTGTTCCTCCCTGAATTAGGAGAAGTACCTTTTGAGACTCTCAAATTATTTTCCAGATCTTCACTATTATTAATTAGATAAACCTAGGTTGCTAGTCATTAAAGAAGGAGGGAGAAAAAGAATTAAGTTGTTAACTTATGCCTGTCTCTTAGAGAGATAAAGCTAGTCAGTGATGGGATTTGACCTAACCCAAGCCATCATTCACAAGCTTCTTTGCATGGTTCATGGTTTCATAGTGTCCCTGTGGTAGAACTGGGGTCACACAAGCAGCTAACAATCAGTGCCCCAAACCTGAACGTGTAATTGGGAATATTCAGGCATATCCTGTTGCGGCACCCGGCGAAGCTCCGGACAAAGCAAACGCATCCAATATGAATTCTGCTAATGCCAAACCTTTATTGTAATCATCGCTCTTTTATTTCATTCTGTACAATGCACAGTTACTCCCCTAGTTTGGCACAGATACATTTGCAGTTTGGACTCTACTGATAACAGGCATCCTGCACGACCATTTGTCCTTGCATTCCTCACCTGATTCTGGTTCCTCCTCCGTGGGACTCTCCAGCTGCTATTCTTCCCGGCAGTTGCTTCTTCTCTCTGGGAAATCCAAAGTTCAGCTACTTATCCTAAGCTAGGCCTCACTTAGGTCAAGCTAACCTTTTTCTACGTCTAAAAGCCTTGTCTTATCTCCGTGAATCCCACAGACTGGAATTGTTAGAATCTCTTTCCTTAGATGTATTTTGCACAAGTGTTGGTGTTTGCAACTCTTGTATGCAGAAATACACTGACTTATTGCACCCTATAGACCAAGTGACTATTCACTATTTTTCTTTATGTAGTTGGAGTATTCACTAAAAAATCTCTGCACAGATATCACTTAAATTTCACCATATTTGCAAACACAGTTTACCTATGGATTGAAGTTAGTGGAAATACTTCCAGTGATTGTAATGGCTATTAAATGAGGTCTCTCTGTACAAATCAAAGGGTTAAAACAGACTACATCCCTTCTTTTGGGAATTAATATGGCTCAGTGGCCTGTAAGATGGATTGGGAAGAAGGAATTTAGATCTAAGGTTGAAAATTAAAGTGACATTGGGCAATGCTCACCACTTTATTGAGTGTCACATTTACTGCTTGTTAAAAGAGCTTCCTTGTAAGATTCTTTGATCTATTTCCTCAATTTTATTGACCCCAAGTTGCAGTTCATTATGCTGCACAGCACTTTGGCCAATCCACATAAAATTAGCCGTTGCTACCATATCACACCTGCTGTTACCTTTACTGACTCTGAGTGTGGGTAATTTTCCACATGTCCCTTCATCAAGAGACAACTGCAACTTTTGTGAGCATTTGATATAAGCTCCCATTATACAACAGAAAATAGATATAATTACAATTTGCCCATGAGAACGGTCAAAGTGATCTTTAAGTTTGCTTGTAGCTCACTTCATAGGTGCGGAAGAGGCCCGCCTTTTGTAAAGCTGGAGTAGGAAAGGTTCAAGCCCCCCTCCTTCTAGGGGAGGCCACATTTCATATTCCGTGACTCTTTTGATCCCCTTGATACCTGACTCCAGCTCCAGTCCTCTCTCCTCTGGGTAACCTGACACAGCACTGATCCAGTTCTTGGAAAAAACGCTCCTTGAGATGCCAAAGGCCCATGATAACTGTGCTGGTTTCTTCAGGGCAAGCAAACGTAAGGGACAAAAGTAGCTCTGAACCCTTTCAGAAGGGCCAAAGCAAGAGCCCTGCAGGCTGCAAGGGTGGAACCTCTCCAGGAGGAGGAGGAAGGACCCAATGAGCGATGGATGGAGACTCAGTTAAGGCATCAACAAGAATGTCCCAAAAAACACGGAACAGGAGGGAGCAAGTTTAGAAAAACAAACAAAACAAAACAAAGCTTTGTGTTTAACTGGAAAACCATTTATCTAATGTGGAAAACTCAAGTCCAGAGAGATTACCTCAGGTAGGTAAATAAGGACTTGCGGAGTTCAGAGCTGCTGGTTTTAGACACAGACCTGAGTGACTGTGGTCTAGGCCAAAGGCTGATCTGTGGTGGCTGCTCCTGGTGTCTGTGACCGTGCAAGGATTTCCTATCCACACCAGTAGCCTTAGTTACGAAGGAAGCCCATTTCTCAATTCCGTTTTACGTACCTTAGCTATATAGTTTCATTTCTGGAGGAGCATCATAATGCATGACAGAAATCTAATTTATAGTTATTCCATTTTTTAATTAAAAAAAAAAAGAGTAAAAGCACGATGGGCACCTAAGCTGCCTGTTGCCAACATGCTTTTCAAGATGTGCAAAGGCTTTTTCAAGACATTTGATGGGATTCAACTATGGAGTTTGTACAAAAATACAGAAAGACACAGATCCCAAATCGTTAGACTAGAAGACTCAAGATCTTTTTTTAATATTATTATTTTTATTTTTGCAATGCAACTGAGTGGTCTAGATGATGTTTATAACAACTATTTACAGTCATTATATTACTTCGAAATTTTGTTTTCTTTTTTTATATTGCATCAAAATAAAAATAAAATAGATTAAAATAAAATAAAATAAAATAAAATAAAATAAAATAAAATAAAATAAAATCGCTTATATTTACAGAAAACATCCAAAGCAATGGAAAATTAGTTACTATTAAGTCCAACTCAGCAAGGAATAATTTCTTTAAATTGCCCTGATCACGGATCATGGAATAGGTTTAATATTTGAGGTTCAGCATATAAAACCAGTCAGAACAGTTGTATTAAAATAAAAAAAAAAGAAATCTTATTCATTTCAATGAATCATAACAGAATGATAACAGAAACCAGACCCAGATATTCACTGTGTTCACACAAATGCAACTGTACCGGTGTCTCTTTGGAAGAGCTACTGGGTGCATAATAAGCTGCACTGCTGCAAAAAGTTACTAGAAACAGATCCAACCTCAGTTTAAAAGTTGGTCACAAAAGTCCCAAGTTTCCTGAAATATTATGTTTAGAATAAGCTACACGTTTAAATTCTGCTTAGAGATCTGGAACAGTGACAGTCTATAGTAATCACGTGCAATGCTCAGGTTCAAGAAGACTCAAAGAAAAACTGCAGTAATGGGACATTGTAGGAATAGAAAATCTTATATGACAAAATTCTAGAATTTCTCATAGCATTTATAATGTCTTGGGGTAGAAACAGTTGCTCAGTCACAGGATGCTCTCTGCCTTGCTGCCGAGGGTACCACTAGTGATGGATTTAGCTCTGTCACCAGCACTGTCACCAGCATCCCTGTCTTCACATGAGCTTTCAGCAGGCAGCTGATGAGCAGCTGTTTACATGGATTTATACAAAACGCTCCAGCCTCCAATTCTCCATACCTCCAATAGGTATTGGCAATTGGGTCTCATTAAAAATTAGGGGAAGAAAAATATCAGGGAAATGCAGGCAAGACATCCAAGGTGAGAAGAAAAGACTTTGTAGGAATTTGCAGACTGCATTTAATCAGTTTTATAACAATGGAAAAGGTAGAATACAAGGAACAACTGTATCTGCAGATGGGAACATTCTTTAAAGCCTAGTAGGGCTGGGATTTAGTGACAATTTATTGTTTATTGCTTAATTGAGTTCTGGTTGCTCAAAAAGACTCGTTGAAAAAATCTCACCAAAATCTTAACTTGATAAAGCTTTGCAATTTAAACAACACACACACACGGAGTTTGAAAAGCATTTGTTTTCCTTTTTTTTTTTTTTTTTTTTTACTGAAAATCAGTTCAAAACCACTGAAAGTTTTGTTTCCAGGATTCAATTAGAAGAAGGTGGACTTTAGGACTTGCAGTTTCTTCGCCATACCAGCACTAGCTTCAGGATCTTGTCTTATTTCATAGATGCAGCTGTGAACACTGTTTATAGTGTTCATAGTTCATGTGCATAACACTATTAACAGTCTTCACAGCTGTTAGGTAAGTTTGGTTTGATATTAGAGTTGCATGAAAAATCTGCCCAAGAAGTGGAGCTGGGATCCGCACTGCATTTCTCCTGTTTTGAATAAACTCTGTACAAGAAATTATAAAAAGAGCTGTAAGATATGTCCAGTTTAGCTAGTGCAATAGTGCAAACTGTTACTGAATGGTAGCCTGAAGCCACCAAAAAACAGTCAGAATTAATTATATGCAGTTAAGAAATATATCAGATTGCAGTGATGTTTGAATATATATATACATTGTAGCTACTTTCATTACAGAAGAGAGTTTTGTGACTCTGTGTACTTACTTATTTAATAGGTGTAAAATATTGAATTTAGTCACCTGGCTGAAAGTATTGAAAAAGTATTAAAGTAAAAAGTATTATAAAAGTATTAAAAATAATTATTGTGAGCTGTCTGTGCATGCACTTTATGTTTTGAAATTCACACATCAGCCCAGTGCTTTATGTGATCTTCATCCTGAAGAGACTTCTCATGTCTTATAGGAAATACTAAAAGGAACAACCTCTTTTTGTTCTGTTGTTTTTTGATTGTTTGTTTGTTTTATTCTGTTTTGTTTTTCATTTCTAGCTGAATCGGGCCATTTTTTCCACTTTAAAACATAAAAATGGTAGATAGCAAAGGTGCTAGACTGGTGCTGACTAAATGACCTGCATTCAAAATCAACGCATGTGAATGTATAGCCTGGTTAACCTGTCACAGTGGCACAGAACACTTCTGCATTACACCAGGACACATAATTTCTGCAAAAGGAGCATATGTGAAAAGTGCAGTTATAAGGAGATCAAGGCTATGATTCCATGAAAGTTGCTAACAAATTCTAGACAGATGTAAAAACTGGTGCCAGACAATTTAACGTGAAAAGAAAAAACAAATTGAAACTTTTTTTATTTTATTTTTTTCTTAGACAGAATGCTACTTATGGAACTCAGATACTGACATATATTTCTATAGCATTTTTGGTTATTTTATTTTGGGTTATAATTGACATAATCACTACAGTTACTATTGCTCAAACAGGTGCTTAAAAAATCTAGATATTCTGGTTTATAGCAAGTATCAAGCCACCGGAGTGCATTATTCTGCATAGTTCCTGCGAATGCCACCAATCTGGTGTGTCCCTGTGTTAGACTTCCTGCTCCCACAATCTTCTAATTTGGCTTACTCCTATTTTTTTTTTTTCCCTAAATGCTGAGTTTGGGAGGCTGCTCCAGAACTTTTTACTTGTAGTGAACAGAAATTATCTTTCATTTCCATCCGAAACTTATTCAAGGATGATTTATGTTTGTCATATTTAAACAGTGGCTATAAACCAGCCAGGGTTACTGCTGCACAGATGGAGTCTCTCTACTTTGTTTGCATCTTGTCTCCAGTTATGAGAGACTGATCTTGTCATCTCTTTGACAAAAAGTTGAAGGAAAAAAAATTTCCAAAACAAGGACTGTGCAACTCTGACAGATTTCTGTCAGAAAAAGAAAAAAAAAGAAATTGTGTATTCTCTAAATCTCTTAATCTGAAAAACAGCTCGCTTCTATTGGCACGGGCTGTGGGCACTCAGAGGTCACCTGGCTCCTGATTCACCTTGGAAAAGCTTCCCTGTTCTAGCCAGAGCTTTCTCTCCCATGGACGCAAGATCTTGCTATTCTTACTGAAGAAATAGCAAAATTCTTACAGTCAAACAGCAACAATTTTACAGCTTGATAACTTAAGAGGGAATGTTCCTTGGTCTATAAGCTTCCTGATTTTTAGTATTCACAAGCTGACTATTAAGATTAATAGAAGCAAAATGCCAAGCACCTTAAAAAAACAAACAAGCAAAACAAAACAAAAAAATAAAAAACAAAAAAATTTTTAGTATTCACAAGCTGACTATTAAGATTAATAGAAGCAAAATGCCAAGCACCTTAAAAAAACAAACAAGCAAAACAAAACAAAAAAATAAAAAACAATCCAAAACAGACCATTTTTATCTATATACTTCATTACTCAATGCTAGATATCCTCTTAGGAGTTGTGGGTTGCAAAATTTCTCTTCATTGTATTTGTATGTGAATGCAAGCTATGGAATGGAATAAAAATGTAACTTCCCAAAGTGTTTTGTATGTTTGGCTAATAAAAAAGTTGATATTTAATATTTAAATATTTTAATTAATAGGTTTCTGCACATTGTTGTAAAAGACATCAGAAAAAAATAAAGATTTAAAGAATAAGCTTTCCAACATCAGAAAAAAAAATATTTAAAGAATAAGCTTTCTAGTGCCTCTGCAAAAGCTTGACGAGTCTTTAATTTTTAGTGCTTCCTGTTTATGAAATGAAGAAGGAAGGAGATAAGCACAGTTATCCCAGCTTGTACTTTGATCAGGAAAACTGCAAGCTGCCAGTGACAGGAAAAATAACTGACACCAGTGATAAATGCCTCCTTTTCCACTGCTGTCCCGAGAAACAAGTGCAACTCAGACCGCCTCTCCATCCTGTGGAGAGAGGCCACCAAATATCGAGTGCCACCAGGCTCCCCATCAACCCTCAGATCTGTATTTCCCTTCCTTGTGTAAGGAGAAAACACCTGGAGATGAGGAGCAAACAGAGGGGCTGTGGCCTCCCCAGTATCCTCACGTAGGATGATTTTTGCATTTAAATCATGTTGACTCAAAATCATTAAACCTTTCCCTGGCTGCAAAATGTTCCTTTCTGTAGCGTTCCCTGTGTTCCTTTGGCAGCACTTCCTTCTCCTCCACAGGTGCAGGCTTCCCGGCTTCCCACCTGATACACTGCCCTGGAAATGTTGGTTTTAGTTTAGGAAGGAAGTGTGAAATTGGGATTTTGCTGCCCTCATAATGTGCAGCATCGAGACCTGGAGACGCCAGTTCCCATTGGAACGAAAGCACTGAAAGACTAAGTGGGCTAGATGGGAAGGATCTGGCTCCAAAGTAGGGAAAGAAAGGAGTCTGCATCCCAAGCCTCTTGGAAAAGCACTGGAACATTCTCTCCCTTCAGTGAGCCCTTTTTCATCATGAGCAGGAGTGGCAATGTGGAGAGATGCTCAGCTCAGAAAAGCAGCCTCGAGACCTCTCCAGAGCCCAGCAAACTCCATCACATCTTGCTGCTCTGGCTTTAAATCACTCCGAGTGTGGCTACGAGGAAGGAATCTTGCTGCTTGAGTTTGAATACACGTGAGGATGCCCAGAAAGGCACCGCAAGAGCAAGCAAGCTGAGGAGAGCAAAGAAATTCCCAAGCGGGCCAACTAAATCCCATGGGCTTGGAGGGAAGGTGCGTTACCTCCTCAGGCCTTTGGCTTTAACAGCTTTATAAACGGCTTTTTGCAAATGCCATGGAGGTAGATAAAGTCTACTGAAATTGCACTGTAACTACCCTACAGTAACCAGCTATCCACTAATCTGCCAGGTGAAAAAACAAACAAAAAAGGCCTAAGGAAATAATGTGGAATGATACAGGCCATGTGGTTCATCTTGATTTAAAACCAGGGATCCATAGCAAAGCCAAATTCAAATAGCTCTTGGTGAGAGCTCTTTCTGACTGACTGTTGGAGGAGCTCACACGTAGGGAATGTTAATCGAAACTTGCATCGTTTTGGCTAATGCATGTGTTTTCCAAAACTGAAGGTGAATTAAATTAATAAAAAGGGCGATATAATGAGTCAAATCAGTTCAAGTGCAATAGCTATTTGATGGACGTTTTTGTACTATCTTTATGGATATAAATCAGGGTGGGTTTTTGTGCATTTTTGGATTTACATTAATGCATGCAAAGAAGCAAATAAAAGTATATTCATTTTTTATTTTTTAAAAAACTTGTAGTTAAAATAGTTCCTTGTTCTTTTCCAGAATAAGGAAGGTTTACAGGTTTGTGTTTTAGAATTTGCAAGATGCTGCTGCACTGTTTAGAGGCTCACCTGGTGATCCAGGTTTCCGCTCTAGCCTGGCACTACTGGGTTTCCTTGGAAACCAAGATGGAAAATTGAGCTAGGAGTCCAGCTCTGCAGCTGCCTCTCGTGTGAGGAATCTGCCGGAAAAGGACTATATGAATTGATAGGAAAGCAGAGCTTCTGTATAGGAAGGACACACAGGAGACTGATCATATGATTATAAACTGGACAAATAAAATGGAGTATCAAATTGCTCCTTATTCCCCACGAAGGTTAAATTTAGAACTTAGTTTCTTAACAAAGTCAGAGGTGCTGGGAATGCCCTTGATGGAAAACTCTGTTAGGATCTTTGTGGACACGTGTTTATGCTGATTGACTGTATTCACATTTTGTCAAATGACTGCAATTGAAAAAAATTTGCAATACTATCTTTGCTTTAGTCTTAAAACCTTGAAAGAACATAATCAGTTGGGATATTCTTGTAAGAAAGAAAACAGTAAGTTTGCATATGCAGACATGGAGGTAAATATAAATTTCTTTTTTCTTTTTATTTAGATTGGAACCTCAAGTAGACAAATACAACTTATCAAATACTTCAGATTTTCTTATTCACCGTGTAGTCAGTTCATTGTAGTCAATTCAGTCCTTACTTCTCCTAATTCTGCTACTGAGACCCATCCTCTATCATTAACTTCTGGAGTTGTTCTTAAATCCCTCACTATGTTTACACAGCGGTTATCAGCTGACATGTTCTGCCCCTTAGCTGTACTGTATACAAGCAACTAATCAAGCAGTTAATATTTTTGAGTGACACATAGGGAGAATAAACTGCTCTGCTCCCTCTCGGTGGCCAGGCCGTGGGGCAGCGAGCCAGCCCGCGCTCCCAGCCCACGTTCCCTTCCTCTGGAATGGAAGGGGCGCAGCAGGAACGGAGGAACGGATCAACTTGCTGGCTCAAGTTCTACATAAGCAGGATAGACTTCTTGTGAGGATTTCATTTTGCCATTGCAGGGAAAATGTATGGATGCTGCACTTTTTCAAATGTCTGAATGCCAGAGATAGCAACTTCCCTGGGGAAGCGCAATTTTCTCCCTATTTATCACTGCCTGACTAATACAGGTTTTATTGTCCCCATAGGTTCTGGCTCAATTTTATTTTCAGGACTGGAATCAAAGAATGCGAGTGTTTATGGTTTGCCTTTCAGTGATAGCTAGTGTTGTTATTGTCAGAGATATTCTTATGTGATTTTCAGGGACCAATTGTATTTACGAAGATATTAGGGACAAACTCTCCAACAGCAACACAGCCACAGCCAGGAATGTTTTGCATCCATGAGAGTACTGGGACAAATCCTTCAGGGAAAGAGAATATGAGGGGAAATGGTCCTTTAATCTTTTAAGAATATCCTGGAATCTACATTCAGCAGTAACTTAAATATGATTCCCTAATATGTTTCCAAAGGACTCCTGCTTACCTAATCTAATGGCAGGCAATATTACTGACTATAGTTGAAGTCATTTACATTGCTTTTTACTATCAAAACTTCTACTAACTCAAAACTCTTGAGTTGTTTTTTCAGCTTTGGACTATTTTCAATGTTGATAATACCCACCTGCACTGAGTGGGACATGGAGCCCTCTCTGGGCCACTGCAATATGAAAACATCTTTCTGATCATTCACAAAGGAGTTAGTTAATCACTTTGATTATCTCCAAACTGCTCTACTTTGCAGGCAGAGCTTTACCATGGTGCTGCTCCTGTGCTTTTTCTACCCAGCCATATATACATGTGGAAGAATTTAAACATAAATCAGCAACTAGGTCTATGTCAGCTATGTCTAGATAACAAAATACTGGATGCATGTTCAAATTAACAAAACAACATGTAGACAAAACGACACAGCTTTTACTTACTTACTTTGTTTTGTCCATTGCTTTCAGTACAGTGATGTTTAAGTCTTCCAAGACACACAGAACATTTACGAACTCTCCTAAGTGCTGGGAAAATAGTCTAAAAGAAGAAGAAAACCCAATTCACCTATTTATGACCAGTTAAAGTTATATTTTATTAAATATCAATTTAATTTTTTCATGACTATTTTTCATAAAAGTCATTTTCATGACTTTTTTTCATTTACAAATAACTCTACTAGTGACCTTAGAGTTGAAAGAGAGGAGATTAAGAGGGGCTTCTCTGAGCTGAGGTTAGCTGAGACCAGTTGTTTCTCCCAGGGCCTCCAAGAAGTGAGAGGGAGCGTGAGCTGGCCAGCTAAGCATGTGGTATGTACTCTGAAAGACTGGTGTTACTTAAAAAAAGGACATACAAGAGAAAGAACTGATGTCAAAGCCAAGTGCATACATGAAAACAGATCAAGAATAAACATGAATTAAGTATTTGTGTGAAAACTGTATTAACTCAAATCCTACTTATATTTGTGTCGGACTAGAACAGCATAAAGGCCAGTACAATTGCTATTTTATTAGCAGACTTTAGGGATCCCGCTACTAAATCCTTCAAATTGTTAAAAAAAGGAAAATAAATGCAAAGTATAACTGATAGATTCCTATGGAGTGGATCACATGGACAAAACCCAAAGATACACAATGTGAGAAGGTTAATACTGTATGAAAAAAAATATATTAGGACAGGGAATATACTAATCAGGGGAGAAGAGTAACACTGTCTGTAAACACAGTAGATGTTAAGTTAACAAAAGCTAATAGAGGAAAAGAGCTGGAATGGGATCAGTGAGGCATTTTGGGGGCTTTCAAGTTGTGGAGATAGTTCAGAGACGAAGCAGAGCTGTGTAGGACCGAGAAGGATGAGTAGCTGTAGACGTATCTCAGAGTTACTGCCAGACAAACTAGGCTCCATTGACAAAATACTGCTAAAGCAATGCACATATTTTTCCTTTGCAGTCATTTCTCTTTCTGATACGACAGTCTTATTGTCTCTACCTGCCTATGCCAAGGACTGCATCAAGCAGAGGGCTTCGCTCCTGCTGCAGATGGGCTCAATGAACCAAGGGACAAACGAGTGATGGGGTAGCAGCCACGTCACCCTGTTGCAGTTATCAGAGGAGGCAAGTGCAGGAAATCACAATGTAAATGTAGGTTTGTGAATATGGAACTCAGGGAATGCAACACAACAGCAAAGCACAGGGATGCCAAAGAGTTAAAATAAGACAGAAAACAGTGTTAAAGCTAGAAGCTGTGTTGGAAAAGGCACTTAGAAATCAGATTATCTAGAAGAATGTGAAAAAATAACATCTAAATGACAGGCAGAACAAAGCCTTCTGAGTTAATAAATAGCAATACTTTGAGGCTTTTAAGTGGTCGGAGCAAGCTTCCCAGGGGAACCATGAAAGCATAAGGTTTCAGGAGCATTGGTTACAAAACCTGACATTCTTCACATCTTGAATAAAGTGCTTTGGAAAGAAAACATGTTGTGAATTAGTATCCTGGAAATGAGGCTTCATTTTACTGGAAAGAAGGACATAAATAAGAAAGAACTCTATAAACACTAGATAAAATGCATGTCTCATATTTCTGGTCTTCAGAGCAACTGCCTCATGAGGGTTCAGTACCAGATTTAGGAAAAAAGGAACACCCTGGCATCAACATTGCAAGGAAACTGGAAAGCTCAGGTACCATCAGAACCGCTAAACCTGCCCGTATTTAATCAAAACAATCAGGAAAAAATGTAGATGTCAGATTCAGACCCCCCCATTCTTTAAAGCAGCCTTTAGTCTGCTTGGGCCTGCTTGCTCAGCGCACAGTGTGGAGCGGGTGATGGGGAAGCACATCAGCCTCTGGTGTAAAAAATACACCAGTAACAGTAAATCACTTGTGCGACAAAACATCCTTCTTTCTTTGGCTCATTTGCATAATTTGGAGCAAATTTTCAGCTAGTAAAAGTCTTATCTTCAGTTATCTTCAAAGTTAATGTCAGCTGTATCATCATATATTTCTAAGGCACAGACGGAGACGCTTCCATGGGTTCCTAGTTATGGATAGAGCCACCTATGAACAAGTAAATGAGTTGGCAAATTAAGAGGTTTTTGAGATTTGAAAAGTTTTCCATGTTGCTGAGCCTGGAAAAATTCAACAGACCATTACTTGCTGACATCTTTTACCAGGAAATACTCTGTCTTTGACAAGTAGAACTGATTTTTGACCTTTTGGGGAACACTTGCAAACTTTTCTGTAAATTCTTTTCCATTGCATGCAGCACTCCTGAATTAGGTGCTATAAAATTAGCTAGCAGGTGCTATAAAATTAGCTAGAGAGCAAAAAAAGGATTTCAGGGAAGCTGTGCCATGATTCACAGCCTAGAATGGGGCACAGAAACAGGTCACTGGGCAATTTCTAGGCCTATCAGGAGTTTTTCTTGATGAAGGATGACAGAACTTGCCAAACTGCTGTTCTTACTAAACCAGGTTGGAAGAAGTAGTATATGCCAGTGAAATGCTAATATAACAATCTTTCTTTCTCAAAACTCCCCAAACACATATACCTTTGAAAGTAATGTACTAGCTAGAAAAAAAAATATTTTGTATGAAGGTGAAATAAGATAAAAGAAAAGTATCCATCTTTTCATCGTATCAGTGAAACGACAGATCTTAACGCTCAAGCAATGAGGAGCATGTAATATAGGGGAAAATATTTTCACAGTAATTTCTGCATAACTTGGGCAACAGAATTAGAAAGATTATGAGTCTGTATCTACATTCTCCCAGGAGTTCTTTCCAGGTAACTTCATTTTTCCTCTTTCAACCATGCAAGTTAAACAGGAAAAAAAAAAAAAAAAGTCTTATCACGTGTTATGATCACTTGCCAAGGGCTATTGCAGGCATAGGTTATATTCTTGTTCAAAAAAAAACTTACCACAGAGCTCTTCTGTGCCAAGATTGCTGGAAAAGGAAGATGACAGAAGGTTAGTGAGGTCAGTAACAATTTGTGTCAGACTAGTAAATAGTAGGGCTCAAAAAATAGACTTTTTGTACAGACAAGATTAAGGAGGGAAGTTTTCTTACTTCCACCTAGCAGGAACTAATGGAGTAATAGAATGGCAAGAGATTCAGGCTCTAGATTCATTCATGGAATCACCAAATTCCTAACAATTCCTCAAAAAAGACATTGAGTTTCAGAGTCTCCCATGGCTACTAGGAGGAACCAGGCACAGCTTCTCTGGACAGACTGGAGAACACCCAATAATGGGACATGTTAGTGAACTGGGTTTCTCATCACCATCTTCTCCTACAGTTGTGGCCATGTGAAGCAATTTCATCACTGCCAGCATTAGCACAAAGTAAAAACAAAACTGGTGATACGAGAAGAATAGTTCTTATTGTTATGCCAGTGTTTTACAAATTCATAAGTATTAAAGTTCAAAAATGTTCATTTCACACAGCCTTCAGCTTGATCAACTTCCAAGCAACATTTTCTGTTAAGGTCTTGGTTGTCAAAATATAAATGAGTTGACTTCCAGCTCAGTTCGTGTTGCCATACTGACAGCCCAAGAAAGTCAGTGTTTTTCTTTTTCCTAAGAAAGTCTTCCTCTTTCTTCTCCCAAGAAAGAGGAGAAACTGATGATGAAAGAAAATTAAAGGTTGTGTATCAATTTTTAACTTTGTTAATGGGTGAATATTGAATGACTGCATTTAGGATTTCTTCAATTATCTTTTTTTATGGGATTTTTTGAATTTATCTTTTAGAAATACATTGTTATTTTAGTGACACCAGTTAGATAGCACTAACTTTCTTATATCTGGCTTTTGTTTTGTTGATGTGTGTGAGAGAGAAAGAGAGAGAGAGAGAGGCAGAAATTACAGGATCCTGGATTGACACAAACCTGCACTCTCAGTGCTATAAAAACTTCTGAATGTTTTAGAGTGATGATGTAAATCAGTTTTCCTAAAACTTTCATTAAGTAAAAGTGACTTGATTTACATTTAAAAGGGCTAAGGCTTCAAATGGGTATTACATCTGATTTTTCCAGGTACCTTGGCGGTAGGTACAGTGAAATCCATAGTCTGTACAATTCAGTGCTGATGCTGGGAAGTTTAACCCTTAGGTCAGCAAGCTGTCTCACAGGAACAGCAGTGTCTGAGAAACCTAGGGCCGTTCATCTCGGATCACCTCGGCATCACCGACCAAACCTTCCTGACCTCTCAGCCACCACCTATCATAAATTTTCAGGTCCTGACTTTCCCTCCTCAAATTCCAACTGAACCTGGAAAGTTGCAGAGGTGCCTGAGTCAAAAGGAAGTCACAGACTACTATGACATTGAAAGACAGGAGTTTGACCCCTTCTCTGTGTTCGTTGGCCCTGTGTTGGTTGCCACTGCACATCATCTGCCCTAATTCCTTTTCTTTGTAGAAGACAATTCTGTATTTCTTAACGTAATCTTGACAACTGTGTAGCCTTTAACACTGCAAGCAAGTCAGATTTACTCTGGGGCAAATTTCCTCTCAAAATCTATTTCTTCCACTCCGAGCCCTGCTCCGCAATATCCTCCACGGTGCAACAACCATGCAGCCCGTCTCAGCAGCTCTCAGAGTTGACGGCCATCAGATGATCATCATTATCACTGCAGTGCAAATAAACCGAGTAAAAATGATTTGGGTGCCAAAATAACTTTCAGTTAGAACTGGCTACATGAATAATTAGAAGACTCTTGTCCAGAGTGATCTGCAACCCATCTTTCAGAAGCCTGTAGCAGAATGTGGAGGTGACATCAAGAGCAGGACTTTCTGTCAAATTGCGTTTTCCCTTGCAACTTCCCCTTAAGAATCCACTGTCCTGAGCATTTTCTTTGCTGCTTTAGGCAGGAACACTGTAATTTTGTGTGTCACTGATTGTATCATTCTCTTAGAAAAAACAACATGTTTCTTCAAACAACACAGTCACAAATGAACCTAGAAAATCTTCTGCCACACAGAGAAATTTCTGAGCTACGTGCTAGGTTCTACAGAAGTGATTAAATAAGATCTGAATGAATTTAACTGGAGAAGGGCAACCTGTGCACTGGATGCTGCTTTTGCAACACAGTACTCAGGGTTATATTGTGTTCATCACTTCAGTAGGTTACATGCTAGAGAGATGCTTTGGCTTGCAGCTATAATCTGAAAATGTTGAACACACTTTTCCAGAGATGGCAATATTTCAACTCGTCTTTTTTCCAAAACTATTTTTAAAGGACGATAAAACATGTAATTGTCAATCAAAACAAAGTGTTTTATTTTGTCTTGTTATAGTCTTTTGCAACATGTTGATAGAGATGCTGCTGCAGTTCTCTGGGAAACTCAATTTATGGAAGAAAATTTCAAACTACAGCCAACATTAAGCCATAAGCTCACTGCAGAGAAACTAATATA
The DNA here is from genome assembly GCA_013398315.1 of Nothoprocta pentlandii. Lineage (NCBI taxonomy): Eukaryota > Metazoa > Chordata > Aves > Tinamiformes > Tinamidae > Nothoprocta > Nothoprocta pentlandii. The sequence goes on along the minus strand of VZSG01000090.1, from coordinate 538,675 downwards.
ATTTTCCGAAGAAATGATCTGAAATAAAATATTCAAGGTCAGTTCCAGTTAGGTCAGTGTGGTTGAAACTGCTCACTTCATTTTGATTTTCCCAGTGTGAATGTTTCTTATTTTGTCAGAAGGAAATGGAGCTTCCCATTAAAATAGGCACTGATATGGAAGATCAGCTCAAGCAACTCTATTTGCAGTGTGTCTGTCCAAGCAGAGGATCTGGGTTAGCATCCAAACAGTGCAACTCACCCTCAGTAAGCTTGTTCTGTGCAGTCACGAAATAGTAAACCCTGCTATTGGCTCATTCTGGCTTCTTTTCTTGCCTTTTCCACTGTACTTCATTCCCAGACTAAATTCTGCAGTTACTTTCCTGGGAAGTGAGAAAGCTCCAGCAAATACTGCAGTTGTTTCTCTTAAATAGCAATAAACGCTCCCTTCTGGTGTCAGTGCTGTGTGTACCTGAGACAGGATTTTTAATCCTAAAAATCCTAAAATTTTTAGGATTTTTAATCCTAAAAATCCAGTTTTAGAGGATGATTAAAATCTAAAGTATCATTTCCCTTCTGTTTTTTTTTTTGGGGGGGAGGGGGACAGGGTGGAGGGCATTGAGTAATTTAAGGAAAAATACTTTTTACTTACCTGTAGTTTACTTAATTACAGAACTAGCCTGTTTTTCCATGCTGTTTTTTTAGTAAATCTTTCTTCTTTCTTCTTTGTACTTGGAATCCAATTTTTTTTTCTAGTTGCATTGGACAGTGACAAATCAGAAGTGGCATGAGACTAAAACGTGCTCTCTGACTGAAACAAGAGCAAACCAGCCAAGGGACCAATAAAGGTGCTCTGGGGTCTTCCCCCAACCCGAGCCCAACTGCTTCTCCTGCATCAGGCCTTCCCACCTTCTGCAGATGTCTCCGGTGGGAACATCTTCACTGTCTTATGCCTCACGCAGAGGTTAAATCAGATACCTGCCTTTGGGAGCTTGCCTGGGCTGCAGATCTTTAGACTCCTAGCATCTTCCCCACCTTATAATGAAGGTTCTGGCTGAGGATTTCGTTTTACCAATAAGGAAATTAAGAAAAGCAAGTCTGTCTTCCCACTGGACTCACGAGAGCGGCGTTTATCGCACTCTCCCTTAAAGTGCTGCCGACTGAATCCCCTCGAGAGCCTCAGCATATATCACAGTTTGTAACTTCGCCAAGTATCCTCATTATCTTCTGACACCTTTTCCCTGGAGATGCCATAATATAAAAACAATTTCCACAAGAGTCTTCAGTGGCAAGGAGGGGATGAGGGAAGAGTAAGAGAAAATGGGAGATTTGTATTTGCAATGCCTGCTAGAACCTACTCACTGAGCCATTACTTATTCCAAGGGTTCTCACTGTGCTGAAACACAGGCTCATCACAGCTGACAGTAAAATTAAGCACAGGCAGATTTAACATGGGAATTTCAAACCATTCCTGCATACTTCTAACAATCCATGTACAGAAAGGCCTGTGTTGCTAATACCTTTTTCTATTATTATTCAGGCAAGAACACAGGTAAACAAGATTATATTTCTGCAGAACTGTTCCCTCTGAAGCTGAACTGTGCTCCAATACTGCCTTGCATCCAAGCCGTGTAGCATTAGGTAAGAGCAGATGTTATGCACACCATCTGTTAATTGTTTAAAACGTGATAAACTGAGAAGTTAGTGCTCCTCTGACTTGGGATAACTGTGAATTTAATGAGCTGCTTCAGCAGTATTACAGCCTCCGGGCAGCTGCCCTGAACATACACACACACACACTGGATTTAGGAAGGAGATGCTCACAGAAAGATCAAGATATAAACTAGGTAGTACAAATGATGCACACATTATGAAAGTATTTAAATGTCAAGTTTACGATCAAAAATGCTACTTCATTTCTTATAAATTTGGGAAGAAGTAGATCTTCAGATTTGGAGAGGTTGTGCAATTTGATTTGATTTCACAAAGGCCAAGGATTGGAATAGCAATTGAAACAACACCAAAAACGTTCTTTAATGTTGCTAAAGTTGAAAGCAAGGAAACGGCACTTATGTTTGAAGACTGTCTCTTTTTAATCCCCAGAAGAGTTTTGTGCTCCAAGCTGCTCCTGAAAAGATCAGTCAGGTGAAGAAACACGTGTAAGAGACGGTGCCTGAGGCTGCAGGACAACTTTGCTCTGCCTTTTGCTCTCCTTCTTTGAACGTGTCAAATATTTGTCAAGACAGGAGGTGAAGAGAGCTCCTACTCTGGCATCTTCCCTGCCTACGTTGGTGCTGGTCTCACGCGTGCTCTCTAGCTGATGTAAATGCTAAGCACCCCACATGAGGGAAGCTAGGTACACCGCTAACTATGTACACCCCTAGCTATGAACACCTGTAGCTCTGTATTGCTGTAGCTACGTACACCCGTAGCACTCATGTCCCAAGCCTTGTTGTTGGGACATCGGGAACTGCGGCCTGTGCAGCTTCCCAGGCCAGAGCAGCTTGGGATTCATCCCTGCTGCATGGAAATAAAGCTCTCCCGTGCAGTGGTGACGCGCGAGCACCTTTGTGGGCACCCTCCTTAACTTCCTCATGCTACTCGCTCATCAGTGTTTGAATAGGGAATGCCCCAAAATTTCATGAAGTCATGGAAAGTACAAACAAAAATGACTTAAAATAATTTAAGTCAAATGCCTAAGAGGCGTTCAGCTTCAGCATGGACTAATGCCAACACTGGAAACAGAATTTAAGAAAGAGGAATCGTTACTGCTACATCCCAAAGCAGGCACCTTGGCGTAGTTGCCTGTCTGGTAGGCTAGCAAATGGCCTGATCAAAGCAGGTTGCTGTCTATGCACCTTTAATTCCTTTGAAACACAGTAATTTGAATGATTTGAAGTTGCCTGTTTTACTGCACTGTTCAAATTAATTTGTATATAACAATTCTCCTTATTGTCTCTCCTGACTTGATTACTAAACAGGAGACTGAGATTTACTTGGTCACTGCAGAGACCTACTGGTCCGGACGCCTCTTCTTTCTCCATGGTCCTAGGAGGTTTTTTGCAAAAAACTACGTTAAGCTGCTGCTGCTGCAAAAAAATACAAATCAGTGTGCCTGTGGAGGGAATTTCCCCCTCTCTGCACAGCTAGTATTGTTCTACAAACTACTTACTATAAAGTGTTACAGTTCAGAGGATAGAAAACCTTCTGTAATTCAAATTGTCTAGAGTTTATCTTTTTAATTCTCAGCTTTTAACCGTACAATACTTGTAAAACAGTGGAAAAATCATAGTAAGGCTAAAATGTGGGAAAAAAATCACTCTCTCTTTAAAAGGGCATACTACTTTACCTACTCTGATTTCCTGTAGAGTGATAGCACCATTATTAATCTTTGTAGCTGGTATGTATTTGCTTACACATTTGTTTCTGGTTCTATCAGGAAAAAAAGAAGTCACAGAGGTTAAAACCCTCAAGCAATTTTCTTGCATGCTGTGTTCTATTGGAATTTATGAAATTAAAAAAATATGAAAAAGTAATGTTTATCTTATGGAACAGAGAGAGAAAAAGAAGCCAGTCTATACACAAGCACATCCAGAAATTAAAAGATGTATGCCCAAATAATGTTCTGAAGAAAGATCTTTAACTAATATGAATTGCCAATAAAAGCAATGATCTTCCTTGACTTAATGATCTGCATTTCAGGGTCTAGACAAGTCGTAAAATCCAAGTTCATCCTTTTTGAGAATCTGAGCAACTGAGTATCAATCATTTTTTTCCCACCATCATGATCTCCAATTCCACCTGATGATTTGGAAGCAATGGTGTGCGGTGATATCTAGTTCCTCCTGCAAGTATCTAGTTTCAGGATTACTTTTATCCTGGTAATCATTGGCACTGCAGTAGCATCTGCCTCTCCTTTTGCTTTGTGAGAAGATCTGCACCAGACAGGCAGGTGCAGAGATCACAGTCAGTTAGGCAGAAAAGACCTCAATTCCTGGAAAGTAAAATTTCCTGTGATTTGCCTTGCTATCACGTTGAAAAGGGTGATTACTCATTTTAGCAGTCTGCCACAGCCTATATGCTTTATAGCAGATATATTAAACGGGCTTGGCTTGATCTTAGTAAAAGTTAAAAATCTGCTGATCATCTTTTTCATGAGACTGACATTATGACCTGAGTAACAGGGATTTTTTTTAATACCTGGTTAATTTAGCACACTAAAATGTATTAAGCCAGGGGCAGTCTTTTATGCTTCAAATTCCTTTTTGAAAGCTTGCTGTGGCACAGCCAGGAAAGGAACCCAGATTTCCCAAGCCTATGGTCCATGGAGATCACCTGAGGCCACCACTCTTCTTTATCTTCCTGGCTTTGAAGTACAAAGACTCACACACATGCCAAGCGAGGGTCTGAAAGCCGGCAGAGTTAAAATAAAGCAAGTGGAAACAACCCAAAGTCTGCTCTTGTGACAAACTGGCTCTGAAAGCTTGAGATCCTCCAGAGGTGATGGGGCTCATCGAGGCCTACTTAGTCCTTAGTGAGCGTCCCTAGGCATTCCCCTGCGGGGTGGATCACTGCAGTGTCTGGATGCTGCCTAATCTCAGTGCCTACAGCATGGCTGCGAGGTAGATCGGGAACCACAGTCTCCACTTTGTAAGCAGGGGACTGAAGCACACAGCAGATTTGGGGTTCGTCCACAGTTTATGGCCTGTATTTAACCAGAAAGATAGGCAGAATATCCTCTGCCTGCTGCTAGACACCCAACTAAGCAGAGTTTCTAATCCTTCCCTAAAATAAAACAGTCATAAATTATTGCAGGCACAAACCAGGATTTTCATTTCGTTGCCCTGGGTAATTTGTAAGTGAAAGCATCATATATTATATGGTTTGGGGATTGTTTTCAAGAGAGTGTTTAGATATCCTTGCATTATAAAACTTCCCAGGGTTCACTGAATGTTTTGTTTTGCTCCATTTCTTAGTCAGTTAGTTAATTGGAGGCCCTTTACACAACCTGCCCTTTTCAGCAAATGCCAGTGAGTCAAGTTTTGGCCTTCTTATTATGTCTGCTTCATGTGATCTCTGCTGGAAAGCAAGTAATTTATATTATACTGTCCGAGTTGTCTCTCTTTGCTATAACCATCTGATATTTGTCAGGTGTTGAATGCTGTTGAGCTGCAATATGAAAGTGCTGCTTTTATTTACCTGGAAGAGGTAGAGGAAGAAACAAGGGTGCAGTGGAAGCTGGCACTGGATAAAATAAGGCCAGGTTCTGTTAACCTACTCTTAGCTTTTCTGCATAGAAAACATGGGAAGCAGGGCTGTAATAGCACTTTAACATACATTTCTTTACGGTATGCATCTGAGAAAAACAAAAGAGATTTACAGCATATTCACTGCTTTAAAACTGAACCACAATCCAAACCATGATTGCTACATGATATCTTCATAACCTCTTTGCAAAGGCAATAAATGATGTTCCTTCGGGAGTTTTTATAGCACTGAAACAGTCTGGTTTAAAAGGCTGTGGATTAGTAAGAGTTCCCTAATTAACAGTACATGGAAGAACTGCCGTTGATGGATAAAAAGCCAATAAAAGGAATTTTTTAATCTTTCAGTCACTGTCAGTAAGGAGTACAGCTTAAGGAGAGGAGGCAGTGGCACAAATTTGGCTCTGCTGAAAAACAACGAGCCCGTTAGCACCAACATGCTGTGGCCTCATTACACCCAACCGTAACCAGGACATCCAAAGCACCTGAGTGACAACACCGACTCAGTCCCCGTGACAGCAGTAGCACAGGTGACTTTTCCTGTTCTTTGCTCTCTGCGGTAGCTTCAGCTATTTTTTCCCTGCTCAACACCTGGTAAGTGAAGAAGAGTCAAGAGCTTGTGTTTAAGGGCTGGAGTAGGGCAATATCTGCTCTTCCCTAGTGTAATGTGCTCAATGCCTAAAGCACATTCAAGAGGACACGCACACAGTGTTTAGAAGCCCTGCAATCATACAGCATGGCACAGTTTAGCTTCCTTGAAGCAGATGCCCTCTTAAACTTGTTTTCTGAAAACAGAGCAGTGCCTTGTTTGCCTGCTCAGATAAAGGATGTAGCACTTTGGTTGTAAAAGGGGACATTTAATCAGTCTTGTGCGTATCGATGCCATGGAAAAGTTCATGCAGTTCTTCTCCACCCTGAACTCCATGGGCAAAGTAAGCTTTGAATTCATCGAAGGATAATTTGCCATCATCTGAAATATCGAAGAAATGGCAACTGCCTTAGTTTCCTTTGTAATTTTTGTTCATGTAATAGAGGAGAAAATTATTAAAAAGCTCCTCAAATTAATTTAAGTGTAGAAACATATTCTGATCAAGACACATAAAGTATATGGTGTTAAATCTTACATTCTACCCTTCTACTTATTTTAATTCTATTTCTATTCTTCTATTTCCATTCTAATAACTAATAATCTAGTAATTCTAATAACTTATTTTTCATCCTCATCCTTCAAACAAAATTAGTCTGGATTTGGTAAATGTCTGCCAAAGACACATGAGTGTGATCCTGCCTTCCTCCTGATCCCATTCACTCTTGCCTCTTCCCAGCCTGCCCCACGCCACCTTTCCCTGCTCCCTGCCTCCTCGTGAGCACTGGTGACCTTCTGGAACTGCTAGGGCCAGAGAAAAACCCAGGGTTTTATTTATTGAAGGAACATGTTGGATCAATAGAAATTTCTTCAGCTGTCTAGAGAATTTGTTTCCTATTCCTTCTCATCCCCTTTCTGACCTCTGCTCCCTGCCTCCCCTGTGCAAGAGTGAGACTCAAACATGTAGTTTAGTAACAGCAGGGATTTCACCTGTCTGTCCTGGCTGGTTAAGGGTGCTAATCAATACTCTGCACTGCTTTGCAGTGTTTTCAGTCTCAGTTTTTCATAAAATGTCTCTTTTTCAAAAAACTCTCTGCTTGACGTGTAAATACTGAATAAAACCATGTTTGGTTTTCTTATTTCAGTGGAACAAGAAGTTATTTTTGTGTTGACAGCCACGAAAAAAAAAATCAGCTCATTTTCTTGGTCAGCATAGAAAACAGTACATTTCAACATGTAATGTGTCTAAAGATTAAATACAGATTTAGACTTAAGAAAACTGATTTGAGCGTACGCCAGTGGTCTGTCAAGACCTCCAAATGTTTTTTTTAGATGGAATTTGGATTGGCTATGTATATGTATATATATATACATATATAAACATATATATATGTTATTATATATATGTATATAATATATAATGAAATCCAAGTATGGAGAGTTTGACTTTTTATTATCTAACTATCAGTTGTTACCATTTGTTTGGGATGAAAGTTGTTCCACATGGGTCTTGACACATCAATAATGTGTTATTGCATCTAGGAAGTGTCTGCAGACTAATGGGACTTGGAGGGAGAGCAGGTAGCATAGGATAACATTTAGAAGAGCAGTAATTAGATGGGCTTTCATTCAAGAGGAAAGACTCCCTTTTACAAGCTCTTTGACATTACTTAGTGAAGTCTATTTCATCTGTTTCTTAATTTAGCTTTAATTATGGCAAGTCCTTGACTGCATGAGGCAAAATCCTTGAGCTAAGATGTGATAAGCAGAGATTAATTCTGCTGTTATTTTCAGGATTTTAGCTCTGCCTATCGAGACTCAAGCCTCTGCCTGTTAGATTAAACTGCACAACAACGGATGTTTCCTAGAGTGTGTCATCACCACAGTGTTCTGCTAAAGTAGGAATCATATTCGTACCCCAGATAACTTAAGCATGTCAGAATATCCCAGAAAGAGGATCTGCAGTGTTTTTTTTTTAATAAATATAGATTTTTTTTTTAATGTGTTAGCAGCAAATGAAACATGCCTCAACTTGGCATGTTTCCACTCTGTGGCTGGGACTGCTATGGTGGAAGCTGCAGACTCAGACTACTGAACTAATGACTGTTTTGAAGTGTAAAACTAGAATTCAGGGAGCGCTTGGCCCTCTCAGTAACTCTGTCCTCTCATTGTATTACATCTACTATGTAAACAACACAGAAAAGCCAGCACAAGAACTAGGTTTTTTTTTCTGAGTATATAATTTAAGGCTGAGTAGAAGGAATCAACTAAAGGAAGAAATGTAGAAGAGTTCTGACTGCCAAAACAAACTGAAGTGTGAAAGGGCTGGCATTGAGTAGAAGAAGACAGTGAAAGAAAACAATGCCTATCTGCAGAGAGAGGAGGGGAAAAAAAGCAAAAGAAAAGTGGTTATAAATGGAAAGCTGATGCCATGGATATGTGTGAGATTTTCCTAGGGCAGCTGACACTGCTTCTGTGCTGCAGAAGAATTGTCCCATTTTTTTCAGTTGGACAACCATGACTTCAAGAGAAGCCCACGGTTGAGGCTAGGGCAAATCCACAGCTCTATTTGCAAAGTTAGGGCAATTTGTTCCTCATTGACTAGCATATCTGAGTGAGTTTTAAATGCAAGAATGTTAATTAGCAAACTAAACCCAATTGTGTCTATATAGTATATAACCATACTCTGTATATATATATTTGTGTATATATACACACACTCTATATATACATACTATATACTATATATACACTAAATATATAAGTAACTATATACTGTACTGCAGTATAGGTGTGATGAATAGAGCTGAGTTCTTCACTCTTTTACCTGCTCTTATTTCTTAATTTCTTTGACTTGAATACCCTGTTTCAAACCTGAAGTCTTCAAGAAGATGCAATATTGGACAAATTGAGTGCTTCAGCAAAAACATTTTGAAATGTTTAATTTGAAAAGACACATTGTAGCTGGAGATCATCATTTTATAATCAAAATGAGATGCCAAAATCGATAAGAGCTAAAAACCAAGATGGCACAATATAGTGTTTAAGGTAGATGATTTCCTTTGACAGAGTTGTCATAATTACCTAATTAAGAATCTAAATACATCTGCCACTTGGCACTGGGTACAGAAAATGACTACCAAATCCTGAGCGTGATAAAACAAGCTTCTTTGTACAGATATTCTTTCTTTGGCTTATACAACTACAATCGATAATTTAATCAAAATGCCTCTGCAGTTTTAGCCTTTGCTGAAAAGGGTGATTAGCATGAATTATAAAAATATCTAAGAAATTAGTGATTTCTGGCAGTTTTCCTGAGGTAAGCATATCAGTTTACTCATAGAGAAACAGCCTAAGTATAATAGAAAACTTGAAAAACTTTTCTGTTTTTCTTTATCCTTCAGATACATTGACTTTACACCAGTTCAGAAAACCACTGTTTTGGCAACGCAGAACATTGTACTGAACACTCTTTTCTTTATAGTTTATCGCACAGGAGCAGACAATGTCTTTGCCTTTATTGTTAGTTATTCTAAGTAACATTTTGAAAAGTCTGTCCCTAACCCACCACAAGGTTGGTTGCTGGCAAAAGCTAAGGAGACTTGAAACTACAGAGTTATGTACAAATTTCATTCGACTATATTTAGTGATAAAAAGTCTGGTTATTCTGGGTATTTCACTCATTTAGTATGAGGGAAACTGTTTTGCTGGTGTAATCAGCCCCTGTGAGCCAGGCCACATCCTTGTTGCTTGGATGAAGCTCAGATTCTAATGGCCTTCTTTGGCATTTTTAATGAAAGACACCTTTGCCTAACCAGGGCTTTTTTTCAAGTCTCAAGACTGGCTTTTATCTTTAAGGATGTGCTGCGTATTTTCAGCTCTGCCTCCTCTGTGGCACACTTGGCTTCCTCAGAGCTCCCGGGCAAACACAGTTCAGTCCAAGGGCTTCAAAGCGGCTGGGCTGAAAGACCTCGTGAAGACTCTCTGGTCTTTGTACAGGCAAAAACACCAAGGATTATTCATGAAAATAAACTTCTTTGAAGTCTTCATAAAAAAAAAACACCCACAAATTTTAGTAGTGTTTGCCTTGGCAATCTCATAGCAGTTGTACTGAAGGGCTTGCTTGTTTGCTTGCATCTTCTCCAATGTCTTTCATAAACGTGATTTCTTCATAAAGAAGCACAGTTCCTGTCCTTCTTGGAGCCTAAACTTTCCTAACTGGCAGCCAGAAATATCAACAATAAAATGTATATCTCCTTATCTAGCCCTAGTAAATTTAGAGATATATTTACCCTGTTTTATAGAAAAATTTTCCTTCAGTTTGCAATTAACTTCTTAAATATACCTAAATAAAATTCACTTCTCTATTGTATAGCAGTCTTTATGTGCAAAATAAGCACAAATGCTGCCCCCAGTTAGACAGTCAGTAGCACCAGAAACACCAGCAGACTCTAGGACACACTGTGAGCAGTTTATTGCTTCAATAGACAATAGCATCTCTTACAAAAGAAGACATCTCTTCCTTTGACAGAGAGAAAAATCTCTTACACAGACATCTTTTTGAGTTGAACAACGACCTCTGGGAGCAAAAAGACATCAGTAAATAATGAACAAGGCCATTTGTAATCTGTATTTGCAGTTTCCATCCCCAAGGAAGATGGTAAACAGTGAGCCTGCATCCAGCAAAGGATGTTAGAGGGATGCAACCATGCAGGACAGCAGCCAAGGCAATGGAGTGGGGAGAAGAAAATCCCAATTCATTGGAATACGGTGTATGGGAAGCATAAACATGGATCCTCATGGGTCCTCATTCCCAGCTCAGCCACCCCCAGGGATCTATAGAGCAATTCAGTTAAATGATTAAAAATATACATGTTTTTAGGGAAAAATTTCACTGTGTATTTGTTTGAAGTGTCAGAGTAAATTAAACCAAGAATAAGTATATTGGTCTCAGCAGTAGAACCATTTGTGGATAATCTGTGCTGAGGGATATTCTGAATGGGCTGTCTCTGGAGCTTAGTCTTGGTCTGTTTAGTCAATTTTTTTCATTTTTCATCATTTGGTTGCAGCCATTCTTGACTGCTTGCAGCATATTCTTTGCTGTGCTCCCTACGATTATCTCTTCTTTTCTTTTCCTCCCTTCCCTTCCCTTCCCTTCCCTTCCCTTCCCTTCCCTT